>VBSM01003039.1:30951452-30969110 GCA_008086735.1 Cheirogaleus medius
ACACTCAGTGGGGAAGCTGTTTGAGGGGACACATGGCAGGTGCTGTTCTCACTGGGACAGTGGGGAAGCTGGTTGAGGGGACACCTGGCAGGTGCTGTTCTTACTGTGTTTATTCGGTGTGGAAGCTGTTTCCTTGGAATTATGTTCAGCCCACTGCCAGCAGGGATCCCAGGAGTGAATCCTCCAACTTAAGTTTCTCACTGGGAGCAAAGGGACCCACAGGGATGGGCCTGGCAGGTGAAGCTGCTCCTCTGTCCCCTGTGCTGTTGGGAGCGTTGTTATTATCTGTGAGATGATACCTGCCCAGCTCTTTCCTGGGTCTTTTGCTGTGGTTGCTGCCAGCCGACCTGCTCTCACTGAGGGCTCGGAGGCCCGGGACCTGGAGGGCGGGCGCGGCATCCTTGGCAGCAGGCTTTCCACACTGCCGTTGGGTGGCTGGAAGTTTCGGTTGGATTTAGTAAAACATTTCTGCACAGGAATGGTTTTAGCTCTTCGGGTTAGTGGTGGTCAGTTTACATTCTGGTGTTTATTGAGATTGTAGTAAAGCTCAGATCAGGGTAAATACACTCAGTGGTGCAGCTACGTTATTCCTAGAGGCGATCTCGGTACGCAATTCCGGAAGTGGCTTCAGATTTCTTCCCATTGCGTTTGTTGATCTGTCGTGGGGTGGTGGTTTGTTCTGTTTGTGATGAGCCAGAATCCATACATTGTTAACCGACGTCTGCAGTTTGCCTTGGGGCTTGCTCTTGGTGCTGAGCATTCTGTGGTTGGGCTGATGCGTAAGGATGTGGATCCGCCCGCACCATGTTGCCCAGAGCGGCTCCACGGCCCCGTGGGCTTCACGTCGCCCTCGCTCGACACACCTGGTTGTCTCCACATTCAGTGAGACAGCTGCCAGGGGTCCGAGGTGGGCGTGTCTGACTGGGAATCTGTCCTCGGCAGGCCATGAAGTACCTGTCCTACCTGCTGTACCCTCTCTGTGTTGGGGGCGCCATCTACTCGCTTCTCAACATCAAGTATAAAAGGTAGGGCGTGGCGCAGACCTCGCTCCATTCCACTGTCCAACTGGAAATCCATTTTGGTGACAGCTCAGAGCAAACCGTGCCGGGCGTGGGGGGCAAGTGCTGGGTGCAGGTGAGGACGGTGCTGCAGCTCCCCCCAGCCCCGCCCCGCTGCTGTGCAAGGCGAGCTCTGTGCCCCCGTCCCCTCCCTGTAGTGGGGCAGCAGGGTTAGTCAGTTTAACACAGGTATCCCGTGATTTGGGAGACTGGGCTTTTGTGACGTTCACAGCTGTTCTTCCATTCCAGCTGGTACTCCTGGTTGATCAACAGCTTTGTCAACGGTGAGTCACGCGCCCCCGCCTCAGTGATGTGTTTGCGGTGTTTGCTGCCTGTGCCCTTCCCGCCTTGTGGTCCCGGGCTCCCGGCACCCCGAGATTCAAGGCTGATGCCTGTGTGCCCCTGTCCAGGCACTTGCCTGGGGCCCTACGCTCACCACAGGGTGCCCACCTGGGCTCCAGGTGCCAGGTCTGTCTGAGTCAGACACACGGCTCTCCCAGGCTTGGAGCCAAGAACACGCGCAGGCAGGCGTCACTTACCGACGTGGTCACCGTCCGAGAATGCACCGTCAGGCAATTTTGTCGTGGTGTGAACATCACAGAGTGAACTCACACCCAGGCAGTGCGGCCCCAACACACCTGGCTGTGTGCGTGGCCACTGTTGAGCAAGGTAGCATCACGCAGCGCATGGCTCTAGTCTGTTTTCTTCACGCAGACAGGTACATGTGAGGGTCAGGCAGTCCCGTCCACGTCCGGTTCCGTAGCCCAGACAGGTGCAGCGCGTGGTGCTCTCTGCCTCACACAGGTGCCCCGCAGAGACCCCGCCTGGGCTCGTGCAGCAGGTCGGGGCATCGGCCCTTGCACCGGGAGCCGGCGTCCTGGGCGCGCTGGGCTGTGTGTGGCCGTGCACAGCCCCTGCCCCGCCGGGCCCCGCCCTGGCCGCAGCTTCAAGACCTCCTTGGGAAGCTGCCCGTGAGCCCTGGGGCCAGCGTCGGCCTCACGCAACACCACGGCTCCCCGACTGCCATGCCGCTGGGTGTGCGTCCCACGCTGGGCCCCGTGCTCCCAGGACACAGCCCCAGAAGGTTCCGGTGCCCTGTGGGCAAGGGTTACGCTGCGTCCCAAGAGTTTTACTCTCTGAGTCATCGTTGACTCTTGGTAAATTTACCGGCCAAGGAAGCAGCGTCCCACCAAGGCAGGCTCCCCGGGGGTGTCTGGGTGTGAGCTTCTGCCCGCCGGGCACAGGCGCGGGCCGCAGCACGGGGCCGCACTCAGGTGTGCCGTCTCTCCCCGCAGGGGTCTACGCCTTCGGCTTCCTCTTCATGCTGCCGCAGCTCTTCGTGAACTACAAGGTGAGCCCTCGCCGCCCTGTTCAGACGCCAGCCCGTGTTCCCCGCGGCTCGCGCCTGACCCGTGCGGCTCGCGCCTGACCCGTGCTCTCTCTCCCGTCGCAGATGAAGTCGGTGGCGCACCTGCCCTGGAAGGCCTTCACCTACAAGGTGAGTGCCCGCCCGGTGAGGGGTCGGCCCCTCACGAGCAGAGCAGGCTGGGACATCCCTGCAGGGGTCGTCGTAACCCAAAGCGCTTTCGGTAGCCCGTCGTTTTGTTAAATAGTTGAAAAGTGTCAAGGGGTCTCCTTTAAAAAGTGCAAAGAGCCACAGAGTAACTTTGAAAAGACCAAAAGACCATGGTTCCGTGACTGTGGTAGTGACAAGGTGTTTTGAGTTAAAAGCCGTGTTCTTTCTTGACAACCTGTGTCAACTAACAGATCCCCCTCCCCCGGCCTGGTAAGCCGGTGTCGTTGCCTCCGGCCCCCAGGGGTGCAGGGAGCCCGGCCTGCAGAGCTTGGCGAGGAGCTGCAGGTGCCTTCAGTGCCGCGGGCGGGGCGAGGTCACCTGCGATGTGGTTGTGGTTTCTGGAGTAAAGTTGTAGGCTCCAAGAGGAAAGAGCGACACTCAGGTGGTTCTGCTCTGGGCTCGGGTTTGGGGACAGGCCCTTTGGGTTCCACGCACGGGGAGAGCCCAGACCAGCCCCGCGGTGGGAGGCTGCGCCGTGGGGCCCAGGGGGAGAGCAGCACTTCTCCTCGCGCTTCCTGCCGCTCCCGCTGCCGCCGTGAGGAGCCGGACACAGGCGCTGCATGTCCACCGTTGAGCACTTTGCTGGCTCAGCTCGCTGAACAAGCAGGGCCAGCCCTGCGCGGGGCTCACCTCCCTCCCTGCCCCGCAGGCGTTCAACACCTTCATCGACGACGTCTTCGCCTTCATCATCACCATGCCCACGTCGCACCGGCTGGCCTGCTTCCGGGACGACGTGGTGTTCCTGGTCTACCTTTACCAGCGCTGGTGAGTGCGGGCGTCCACGCGTGGCGCTTCGGTGCAGGGCGACGACTGTGTCATAGACCCTGCGCTTGTCTCTCCATGGGGGCGGGCACCTTGCAGGTCCTTTTCCTGCGTAGCCTGAAACTTGGGCTGCAGTTGCCGGTGCTGCGCCGTGGCAAGAACTCGTCCCCGCTGTCTCGCGGTGGCACTCTAGACATGCTTGTTTCTGTCTGTGCTGTTCTTCGGCCAGCGTGAGCTTGTTTTTGTCCCTGAGGTGTTCACACATTCGCAGTCATTGCTGTAGCGGAGACAGGGAGAGCCTGAAGGGTTCGCCCTCATGTGCCGCCAGTGGACACTGGGCTACCTGGGCCCCAGGCCCCTGCGGGGTGGAGCTTTGTGAGGAGTGGGCCCACCTGAGCCCAGCTGCTCCCATGAGCCAGTCTCCAGGGCCTCGAGACCAAACCCTGTCTCCCTCCCAGCTCCGTGCTTGGATTGGATTGGGGACTGTCAACTAAGGCAAAGCCCTCGAGAGTTTCCAACCGCATCCCCTCCAGGGCTGGTGTCTGGCCTCCCCTTTGCGCTATGTCCAGGGTGGGGCCCAGGGTTTCCGGGACAGCCCTTCCCTCAGGAGGCACTGTGCCCCACGCCACCAACTGCAGAGACCAACAAGGACACCAGCTGGGTCCTGGGGTGGAGGGGGGGCTGCTCCGTGAGTGGTGAGCCCGGGCCTGCCACGAGAGGCCTTTTCCCCACGGCCCCTCCTGGGCCCTGCGCAGGTCCCGTGTGGGCTCCCTCGGAGCAGCTGCGCCTCCCCTGCAGCCTCAGCCCTGCAGCCCGTCCAGAACGCGTGTCCCCACCACACCGGCATCATTCTGCATATGTCTGACCCTGTATTCGGGGCCTTCTGCACATCCGTGCAGCGGGGCGGGGCCCGGCACGTGCCCTGGCGCACTGTCGGCTCGCCCACCGCCCGCCGCGAGTTGTGGGGCAGCGTCTGTCCCTGACAGGGAGGGTGCTCTCGCGCAGGCAGAGGCGCAGGCGTAGTAGCTCCGTCTCACTCTCCTCGTCTTTGTCGGTCCCTGGCTCCCCTAGCGGTAGAGACTGCGCCAAGGTGAGCTGGTGCGGCGGGGCCTGGCGCAGTCGTTCTGCAGGGTCCCCTCTCAGGCCAGGGCCCTTCAGGCAGCTCCCGAGTCCTCCTGCGCCCCGGAACCCCGGTTCTCTCTGAGGTGTTCGCACCCGTGCGTCCTGCTCCAGACCTGGGGACGGGGCTGGGCAGGGACCAGGGCCCTCGGTGGGAGTCGGGTCCGTCTTTAAAGCTGAAACCTCACTTCATCGTCGGTGGCTGTGCAGAGCTCCGTGTTGCAGGGGCCGTGTCCATCGTGCCTCAGTTTCTAAACCGGTGAGCAGGTAAGGCCCTCTGGGGCATCTTGGGGTTGAAGGGAGCTGTCACTTGTGATGTGCTCACGCTGGACGCGGCCCTGGGAAGCCCCGTAAGTGTGAGCTGTCGCTTTGCTGTTGTTCGAGCCCCCTGGTCTTACGTTCCCTGAAGCGAAGCTCCCGTCCTCCGTGGGGCCAGGCAGCTTTGCCAAGAGCCGGCACCGCTGTTCCGGCAAACACGGAGGACCAGGCTGCTCAGCCCCACGGGAGGCAGCAGACCCTGCCGCTTCTCATTTTCCCGTGGCCTCGTTTCCGTGCCGCTGTTGGAAAGTGAATCGAGACTCACGTCTTCCCCCGCAGGTGGTCACAGCTCAGGCTGGGTGGGGGTAACTCGCCCTGCCTGTCCTTGCAGGCTTTATCCCGTGGATAAGAGCAGAGTGAACGAGTTCGGGGAATCCTACGGGGAGGAGCCCGCGCAGAAGCCGCACGCAGACTGAACGCCGCCTGGACGCTGGGCTGCCGGCTGCGCAGAGCTTGCATCGTCAACTGAGTATTTCTGGAAGTTTCTGGTGGAATCTCCTGGACGTTACGTCTTCTGCGTTGCCAAAATCCCTTCGAACATTTCTTGTACGTCTCCCGTACATCTCCCGAGCTCCCCTCATGTTGGATTTGGAGGCGCTGGTAGTATCAAGACGCCACATGTGAACATCTGTCATGGCCACGGAGCTGGGCGCTGCTGGTCACCTGGGCTGTGGCAGCTCCCAGCAGGGGAGTGTCGGGGGGTGGGCTGTGCCATGTCCCTGCACCCAGCCTGCCAGGGGCCCTGGGGGCAGGGAGGATGTGGAATTTCCATTTCAAGTTGTTTTTTAAGTGCTCCTTATGTGAATTTCAAATGCATATGGAATTCATTCCATATGGACTCTGGGATCAAACGGCATTTCCCCTTTTGTTTAAAGTTTGGTTGTTTAAAGCTTTATGTATGTTTCTATTTTAAAATAAATTTTTCTGGCTGTGATAGTTTTCTTGAGCTGGTAGGATATGGAAAGTATGTCAGATATTTATTTAAGTTTGACCTTTTTCTAGGAATTAACACATAATGTAGATTTATTTATGATTAAAAAGAGAAGATTTATAGAGGCTGCTCCAAGCCTTGAATTGTGAATGCTCTTAACACTTAGGCCTTGGTTACTCAAGCCTGAATTATTACACGGAATCGTGACCGATCAGATCAATTATATCTCTGTGAAGAGAAAGGCCCTGGGTTGAAGCAGAGAAACAGGTAGAACAGAAAGGTGTTTTCAAAGACAGGTAGACAATGCTAAGATTTGGTGGGCAGCGAAGTTTAATCGTGTTCAGTGAAATTACATTCTTGAGAACGCAATTTTCAGAGCGTGCCTTTATCAGCTTGGACGCGTATTTGTGGAACACGGCTGCATCTCCAGCCAGAGACAGGCCTGGCACTCAGCGCTGGCTCGCGGCTCTGCCCCCAGAACTCACGGCCTTTGGAGCCCTCTCCTCCCAGCGGGGCCCAGTGTGAGTGCCAGCACAGCCTGGGGGCTGCGGGAGGCCCGCGGGCCATGGCGACACGTGTGCTGGGCCGCGCTCACATGGACGAGAGGCACAATTCCAGGTGTTCAAACTGAAAACCAAATCCAGGTACTTGTCAGGGAATCACTAGATGACACGTGTGTTGTAAATGTCGGCGATTTGAAAGAAAAACGTGTTGGTTTCAAGTTTCCATTTTTTAGTTTTATCAGTTAAAATGTGAATACAAATACATGGTCTTATAATCAGGTACTCAGAACCGTGTGTTGTCAACGGGCCTTTAAGGCCCACACAGAGAGCGTGTGAAGGCTCGGGGCTTGTCACTCGCAGGTCCTGAGACGGAGGGACACAGGTGGGGAGATGGGGGCTGGGAGCAGGTTGGGAACCAGCCTCGCGCGGTGCCCTGGTCCCCTGGGGGGGGGCGCGCTCACAGCCTGTTGTGGGCACAGAGGGACGTCAGGAAAATGGGAAGTTTTTAAAACTTACACTGGGCTTGGTGCCCACCTACCCGGTGCCTTTGCCTGGGCACCTAAGCGCCGGCTTCCGGCTTTCCACACCTAATACAGTCTTTGGAGGAAGGGAGGCAGCGTCGTAACACGGCTGAGTGTGCCCTGTCAGGGTTCACCCGATACTTCCCAACACGCCAGTAATTCCACACATGGGAAGAGCTGTTACCAAACTCGCTGCTGAGCAGAAAGCACCCGGCTTTGCCTGCGGGACCCAGGAGGCCGGTCCCCAGTGTTGGCCATGGCTTCTCTGCCCAGGGAAGGTCATGTGGCCCAGCCCCCCTGAAAACAACCTGCTGTGGGACCCACTTCCCTGGGTTAGAAGCCTGAAAAATGTCAGCCTTAGTTCTCTTTGCTACTCCTGTTTTTCAGTTTCAACATCAAAAATAGTTATTACAAGGACTGTTGGTTTTGCCGTGACACCTGGTGCCGTTGTAGCTGACGTGTTCCAGAAAGGGGAACCTGTTAACCTGACAGCAGAGCGTGTCTCCCAGCAGGTGCTTGGTGAGGGTGGCCCAGCCGGGAGGTCCCTGTGCTGTCTGCGCTGCAGGGGCCTCTGTCCTGACGTCCCCAGCACTGGCTTCCAGTGACACTCCCGTATCTCGAGTGGCGTCACACACACACAGCTGTGAAAGCCACATTCTTTTTCAGAGAAGGGGTTACTCAACACCAAGTTGCGGCTGGTCCTGGGTGTTAAGTTACCCACGTGAGGCGGTGAGCCGAGGTTTAAGTCCAGTGAGTTGAAGAGCGAGACCTTAAAAGTCCTTCCACTCCGGGACTCAGCGTTGGTTCTGACGGCCGTGGCCTTCTCCCCGTGGGCTGCTGCTCTGTGGACACACAGTGCTCTCGCACGCACGTGGCCGTGTCGTGGCCCTTCCGGTGCGGAGCTGAGTGCTACACACGCTTTCTTCTGAATTCCATTACTATTTCCTCACATCAGGGCCACATCTCGTGGTAATTACAGGTATGACCTAGAGAAAAACAGTGTGTGGAAACCCTTCAGAGCTGTGGCCAGTGTCTGCAAAATAGGTCATATCATGTGCGGGTGGAAACCTGGGCATCGGCAAGGACCCAGAGCCACGCGTGGAGTTTCCACGTCCCGGTCCCAGGCAGGGTGGGCACCTGCTCCAGGCAGCCCCTGCCAGAGCAAGCAGGGCTCCCCCACCCCAGAACTGGCCACTCACACGGTAGACGAGACTTTCCTCAGAGTTAATGTAAAAGCTCAAAAATGAGGACAAACACCAGCCTCCTTCATGAGGCATCTGCCCACGCGTGGCCCGTGGAAGCCAATTCAGTGGTCGTCGGGTCTCTGGAAAGGCACCTGGCTCTGTCTGCTGGGCTCAGCCCAGGGGTGCCCCACAGGCGGGGGTCTCGGGAAGGAGGGTGCCCGGATGGGTGAGGCTGGGAGCCCTGGCAACGCGGGTTTGTTCCGAGAGTGACGCGTGTGCGAGCAGGTCTTGGTGCCCCAGGCTAGAACTCACCACATGCAACCCGCAGGGACGTGAGTCGGGCTGCCCAGGTCCACAGACTGCGAGGCCACCACAACTCCCCACAACACGTGGCTCCAGCACACAGACGCGCTCTCTCACAGTGTGGAGGCCAGGCTGGGCGTGGCAGGGCTCCCGTGTCCACACCCAGGCACCAGCCACACGTCACCCCAGGCTCCCTCGAGCCCTCCCAGGGGAGCCACTGGGTGACCCTATACACGCCCACCGTGGCCAGCCGCACACGGAGCCTCATGCCGGGACCCGGCGCCCGGCTTCTGGGCTCAGACTCGGTCTGCTGTGCGTCCCGGCAGCTGCGTGGTGCCCGATTTGCAGCGTTTCCTGTGTGCAGCATCCCGTGGCCTGAACAGACGACAGTGCAGGTTTTCCTCATGGGGGCGGATGGATCAGGCCACCGTGCACGTTTGTGCCTGTCTTCTTCGGGGCCTGGACTCGGGAGGGACACAGCCGCCGCGAACACGTGTGTGAGCTTCAGAAACCTGATGTCACCGGTTCTCTGCAAGGACGGTGCCAACCTGCTTGCCCCCCAGTGAAATTGTGAGAGCTCCGTCCGCACCTCAGCCGCGCCAGCCCCTGGCGCTGCCGTCTTGTAATGGCGGCCGTTCCGGTGTGTGCTGGCGGCGTCTTTTTGAGGCTGTAGTCTGCATTTTCCTGACGACTAATGGTGCAGAACGCCTCTCCGTTGCCGTGGTGACCGCTGGGGCATCCTCCTCCTGTGAAGCACGAACGTTTCCACGTTTCTCTGTCTCCCAGAATCGCACCTGGGCGACGCTGCCGGGGCCGCGCGCAGCGAGGTGGAAAGCATTTCCTCTTTCTCGCCCCCCGAGTCACCGCGCAGGACTCGCGTCGCGCCTGGCGTTGGGGCCGCCTGCGCCTGAGGTTTCCTGTGTGGGGCGTTTGTTTGCTCTGACTCAAGGGCTGTGACTCCTGTGGTTACGCCGCCACATGGGCTCACTACTTTCCCTTGAAGTTGTATGATTTTGTTTATTTAAAGAATTTGTCCGTTTGCTCTAAACTTTCAAATGCGGCGGATGAAGTCGTCATAGCGTCCTCGTGTCTCTTGTGGCGTCTGTGGCAGCTCCTCGGACCAGGCAGCTGAACGGAGGCTCACAGCCTCCGTCTGGAGCCAGAATTCAGGATCCGGTGACGGTCGGGCTGGCTCTTGCGGGGGCTGGGGGGGTAAGGCTGGCCTCCCCCGGGATCTCTGCATCACCGTCCCCGTGAGTGTCTGTCTCTGTGTCCACATGTCTCCTTTCCATGAGGACACGAGTCGTGGTGGGTGAGGGCCACCCTGAAGACCTCCTCGTCTTAACTAGTGACATCTGCAAGGTCCTACTGCTAATAAGGTCACAGTCTGAGGAGCTGAGATAAAAACAGCGTGTTGTGGGGTTTCCAGCTCGAGTAGGAGCGAACCAGACGGGGGTGAGTGAGAGAAGCAGACCGTGGACACCAGAACTCGTGCTGGAGATGAGTGACCTGCAGTGACGGCCACTCTCAGAAGCGAGAGAAGTGACGTCACTACAGACTCTATAGGTTTCCAAAAACAATACGGGAATATCATGAATAACTTTATACCGATATATTCGGCAATTTAGACAAAGTGCACAAAGTCCTTGAGAGAAACAAACTACCAAAGCTCACGTAAGGTGATGCTGGTAAGTGAATAGTGTTCTATTTCAAAAAAATAAACTTGTGGCCGGGCGCGGTGACTCGAGGCTATAATCCTAGCACTCCGGGAGGCCGAGGCGGGAGGATAGCTCAAGGTCAGGAGTTCAAAACCAGTCTGAGCAAGAGCAAGACCCGTCTCTACTAAAAATAGAAATAAATTAATTGGCCAACTAAAAATATATTAAAAAAATTAGCCGCGCATGGTGGCACATGCCTGTAGTCCCAGCTACTCAGGAGGCTGAGGCAGGAGGATTGCTTGAGCCCAGGAGTTTGAGGTTGCTGTGAGCTAGGCTGACGCCACGGCATAGCACTCTAGCCTGGGCAACAGAGTGAGACTCTGTCTCAAAAAAGTAAAATAAAATAAACTTGTATTTGAAATCCTTCCCACAAAGAAAACTGCGGGACGGTGGCCTCGCCCAGGGACGCTCCTGGCATTTAACGAGAGAATGACAGAGACGGTCCCAGACCCTTCCAGAAAACGAAGAGGGTGTAGCCCTTCCCACTCATCCCGCAAGGCCAGCGTCACACGCACGTCACAGCCCCAAGCAAGGGAGCGACAGGGGATGACCTGGGACACTCGGCTCCGACCCACCCTCACACTCAGCACCGTCATCGTCACAGGCTTCAGTTTTGCCTCTTCAACCTGGCGACGCGGGCCTTGCTCTGTCTCACGCGCGCGCACGCCTGTCTCCTCCCTCCCTGCAGTCCCTCCGGCAGAAACTCCGCTTCCGGTTGGCTCTTTCACCATCGCAAAAAGTATTTCAATAAAGTAATTCTGTTTTTGAATAAACTCACATTAAAACGTCTTTATTTTACCCTCCTTCTGGACAGATGGTGGTTTGTTCTGGGCACACGCAGCCAGGCGGGCGGAGGGCGATTTTCTTTCCGCCCCTTCAGCGTGTTCTGCCCGCAGCTCCCAGCGCTGCCCAGGCCGACACCCGGTTGAGCCCAGCGGGGAACCTGCCCCTGCCTCGGCCTCCAGCTCGCAGTCCTGCAGGTCTCCTGTTCATTCTTTCCGTCCGCCGTGCCTGTCTTAACAGCATATCCGTGTCTCTCACCGACAGTGGGAAAACTTGGCCCATTTTCTCCCAAACGGCGCTCCATCCTCCTTCCCTGGAGGGATGTGCCTTTCTCAGGTGACTCTGCACTGTTTTTACCGCGTGGCCTCTTCCTGTTCAGTCTCCTCGTCCCTAGATGCTGGAGTTTGTGTAACTTCTTTAGATAAACTTATTTTCCATATTGCTAATTTTCTTTTAGCTAATTGTATCTAATAATTCACTTACTGAATTTTTTTTTTTTTTTGAAACAGAGTCTTACTCTGTTGCCCAGGCTAGAGTGAGTGCCGTGGCGTCAGCCTAGCTCACAGCAACCTCAAACTCCTGGGCTTGAGTGATCCTCCTGCCTCAGCCTCCCGAGTCGCTGGGACTACAGGCATGCGCCACCATGCCTGGCTAATTTTTTCTATATATATTTTTAGTTGGCCAATTAATTTCTTTCTATTTTTTTAGTAGAGACGGGGTCTCACTCTTGCTCAGGCTGGTTTCAAACTCCTGACCTTGAGCGATCTGCCCGCCTCGGCCTCCCAGAGAGCTAGGATGACAGGCGTGAGCCACCGCACCCAGCCTCGCTTACTGAATTTTTATTCATCATTTTTATTTCTATTTTTTCAAAATTTCTCTAGCCTGCTTCAGAGAAAGACGCCTTTTTTATTTCTAGAAGTTCTTTCTGATTCTCTGTCATGGCCCGTTTGCAGGACGGGGGATGGACACATAACACAAACACACAAAGAAAGACACGGACACACACAAAGACGGTACAAGACTGCAGTGCTGTAAGCACCCGTCATTTTATTTTTATACCCTAAAAAATCAAAGTCACTTCCTTATACGTGACCACCCAGGCATTGCAGCAACGGCCATAAACTAGAACACGTAGCCTAAGGACACAGATGTCCCACGACTCGGGGTCTTAATGTGGTTGCTTAAGTCTACGGCCATAAGCCAGAGTTTGAGATAAGCACAGATAAACAATGCAGCCACAAAGGGAAACTTTCCGTTCCCATCCCTTTCGGCCTGGCCCCCTGCGGCTGTGCCTGGCTTAGGTTGTTCCTCCTCAAAGAATCTTACCCGTCGCTGGCTAAACAGCCATCCCATGAGCTCAGGCAGTACCCATAAGGGCAAGATGTTTATCAAGTGGCCTCCAGACCCCCAGGGCTGTGGGGCTGGGTAACATTTGCTTACGTACAGAAGCTCAAACTCTTTGTTATGCCTTCAAGCAGCAACCTTGTTTGTTAGGTGAACCTAAGCCGGAACGTATGACTCTTACGCCGCTCTGGGCTGGGCACGTATTCCTTCTCCTAAGATTAATTCTTAAGCTGCACAATTATACAGCAAGTCCTCAACATCCTCTTTAAACCTTCATGGTCTAGCCTAACACTCCTGCTCTTCAGGACCACTTCACCTTCCCTCTTTTGTCTTCTAGACGTATAAAATAGATGTGCATCATGTTATGAAGCAGATCATTCCTACAGGCTCAGGTGTGCGTGTCTGACCGTGTGTGTTGTGTGTTTTTTCCTACCCATTCATGGCGCCTGTTTTCTCGTGTGTGTGTGTGGGGGGTTCCTGGATCTATGTTCATATTCGGCTAAACTTAATTTATATGAATGCTGAGACCCGAAATCCTGCAGCCCTGAAAACAATGTTCCCCGATTTCTTCCAGGGAGAGTCTGGGTGTCTGGCAGGAACCGGGGGGCTCTGCGAGCCCAGCGACTTCAGCCCCCACCCCAGGGTCCTGGCCTGACCCCATGCGCTGGCGGAGGCTGCCAGCCGGACAGCCAGCCCAGGACAGCTGGGTCTCACTCAGGGGCAGCGAGGCTGCCCAGGGGGCTCTTCCCTGCGTTTTCCAAGCTCGCTCTGGATGCCGCCCGGAAAGCGTGGCCAGCACGAGCAGAGGGAGGTGGAAGCTCGTTGCACAGACCCAAGCGGGAGGTGACGGGGCCGACTCTGGCATGCGAGGGTCAAGGGCATCTCCTGGGATCGAGGCTCGAACCTTCACCTTACGCGGTGGCCACGTAGACTCTCAGGAAGTTCACGGTGAGAGCCTAACGCTGCTCCAGAGGCAGGTCTCGGGCGAAATCATCCCACTTCTCTCTTCCTGTCTCACCTGACGGGGACAGAGGGCCCCACAGCCGCTGCCCGGCCCAGCCCCAGCGTCTCGAGACCCTGGAGGGGGCCCCCCTCCTGCAGGCCTCCCCGAGCCCCGGTCCCCGAGGAGAGGGGTCCGTGCCGGGCCAGGCGGCGTGGAGTTCACACAGGGTGGGGGGAGACTTAATTCTATGAGTAAATTCAACCTTTCAATGTCCAAACGGGTAATATAATCTTACTGTTGTCTTACATTTCATCAAATACCATTCAGGAGCGCAGAAATCCACAGACGTGAGGCAGGAACTGCGCCTTATTTGCCAAGGTTCGAGGATTCAATGAGCACACTCGGAAGGACCTTTTGCCCTAAGCACTTTTTATTGGTTTTCATAAGGCGGTTTAAGGAGCGGGGAGAGAAAGTAAACAGACGGGAGGCTCGGCGCGTGACGGCGGCAAGACCACAGAGGATGGGTTGAAGGCCTGTCGGCTGAGAACACAGGGCCACGTGATTGTTTTCCCTGGACCCACCTGCCTGGGCGTGGCGGGGCCATGGTGGGCTGTGGACATGGGACCTTCAGGCTGGACTCCCGGGACCCGACCCACCCAGCACTCTGCAGAAGTCCCCAACCTCGGAGCCTGCGCAGTGACACTCGCCTCTGGCTTCGTGGCTGTCCGGTGACGACAAGGTAACTGCATGACGCTGCCATGCACAGCACAGGGCTCCACACGGGAAGCCATTGTTCATGTTATCTCTGTCATCACTGAGAATTAAACAACCGCTCTATAACCTCTTTGGGCGTGACCAACAAAACACTATTGTATTATGCCGCGGAGCCCTGCCCGGTCCCCGGGGGAGGGGATCCAGGAGGGAGCACACGCCCCGACACAGCCACCAGGCTGGGGTCACGGCCGCAGCCAGAACTCTGTCCCCTCAGATGCGCAGACCTGGGGGTCGCAGCGCCTTGGAGGGACGGACCTGCTGCTTCCCACGTGGGTGGCTCCCGCTGCCGTGGGACAGCTTCCCTGTCACCCGCCTGGGCTCCCCCTGGGGCGCCCGCCCTCACACCCTGTCCTCCAGCCCCGGTGTCTCCAGAGACGCGGCCCAGCCGCTCCGCACAGCACCTGCCTTTCCCCTGCACAGCATTCGACCCGCCGGAGGAAGAGATTCTGCCTCCTCCCAACCGCAGGGCTTCTCTGGGCCCGGACCTGGTGCCGGGCCACGTGCCCTGAGCCACGGTTTCCAGGCGACCTGTCCTTGCTGGGAAGCCTGAAGTTCTCCAGCCCTCTCCCGGCCAGGATGACATGTCGCTACGCACAGAAACCCACCCGACGCTGGCAGGGTGCAGAGAGACAGGGCCTGCGCTGGTGCGAATGTAAGTGCACAGACCACCCCAGAAACCAGCGTGGCAGTTTCTAAAAACTAGACACTTGCACCCCGCAACCCGCAACTGCACTCCCGGACATTTTCCCCAGAACAATGAGAACTGATGGAATAATGCACGTACGTACAAAATCATGTCCCTGAATGTCCAATTTTATACGTAACAGCTCCGAAGTGGGAAAACACCCAGATGTCCTCTAACAAACTGGCCCGTCCGTCCCCGGATCGGACTCTTCACTAAGAAGGACAAACCTGTGCACAGCCACCTGACGCCACATGAAAAAGCAGTCTCAACGGTTACATGACATGATCCGTGCTTGTGACACTCTCAAAGTGACAAGATTTCAACCCTGGGGCAGGTCGGCAGTCCCGAGGGTTAGGATGTGGGAGAGGTGGGGACCCCTGCCCTGGTTCCCACTGAGAACCGCTTAGTTGTGAGCTAGGGGGATGTGTACGGAGGACACCCGGAGGCAGAAGGACCCGGAAAGCCCGTGTGTCCTGGCAGGGCACCGTCCAGGTCGGTGTCCTCGCACCTGTGAGTGGACCTGGCCCGGCACAAGGACCCGGCAGGTGTGATTTCGTCAAGGATCTTGTGGGGGGACCACCCTGGGTCACCCCGTGGCCCTGCCATCATCCTCGGGGCCCTGCAGGGAGGCAGGAGGGTCCCTGAGCGACAGCAGCAGAGCCACGGGGACTGAAGACGCCCGCCGCTGACTCCAGGACGGCCCAGGAGTGTGGACGGACACGGGAGGAACAGGTCGCCGAGCCTCGGCCCTGTAGGACCCCGGGGCTGGGAGAGGACACGCGTGCTGCTGTAAGGCACTGACCGGGTCTGCTACAGCAGCGGCAGGAAACCAACACGCTGCAGATCCAAAATTATTTCACAATGAAGGTTAAAGAAACACACCAGCCAGGAGACAGGACTGAGGTCAGCCCGGGGTGGGAACGAGGCGCCTTCTCCCAGGCGTGGCATCTCCCAGGCGTGGCGTCTGAGCAGCTACCACAGGCATTGTGCAGATGTTTCTCCGGCAACCACGCGTGTGGAGCTCAGTCCTGTCTTATGCTGCTTTTGTGCCTAGCTTTCGCCAGTACAGAAACCCGGGCGCATCCTCTCGAGCTGCCGTGTTTATTTTGGCTGCCAACCTGCTGAGTCCTGACGAGGCTTCCCGATGTCCTCTCTCCCACAAATGCCACGGTCTGTCTAGGACACCTTGTGGGGGAGCTGGCAGGAGGCCATGCAGCGGGTGTGGCCGGCCCCACGCACAACCGGGCCCCGTGGTCATGCAGAGAGGCTCTGGCTCCTGAGCACGGGGCAGCCTGAGATGACCCCACTCTGCAGCAGCCCTGAGCGCTCTGTCCGGCCACCAGCGCAGGAAGGGGTGTGCCCGTCCAGCTGCTCTGGAACCGACTCCGTCATTTATTTAAAAGTCCCCCTAGCCTCAAGACCCACTCACTGGTCCGGAGTTGATGGTATTCAGCTTCTCTGCCTTTACTCAGAATTTACTCTTCTTCAATGTGTTCTAGTCCCTCGCAGGCTGGGGAGAAGCGTCCCCAACATGGCTGCAGCTCCTCAGAGCAGCAGGGACCCCACATCCAGGACGCAGGAGGAGGCCCTGCCTCCCCGTACAGCAGACCAAGAATGGCATTTCGCTGCCTTTTATTTTAAGCCAGCAATGTAAATTTATTTCTTGGGACCTTTCTCGAGTTTTACGAGGCGAGATGAAGACAGAGTAACCGTGCGTGCATGCAGTGCTCAGGGTCTGGAGACCAGCGTGCCCTGCGAGCTGGGGCGGCTCCCTCTCCGTGCCGTGGTCTCCGCCACACCAGACCGATTTTCTGCTCTTTTTTAAAATTTTGTTTCCCATGCTGGCTTCTCTGGGAGGAATGGGAGTAAGACACAACTTGACTTCACCGTGGGACAAACTTCCCAGACCAGTCCCGGTGGCGGATGGCGCAGGTCTCCAGCATGCCCTGGAGGGGCTTCCGCCCTCACTGACAGACCTCCTAGGGCGGAGGCCTGAGTGTCACCAGACCAGGCCGGCCTCCAGCCCGACCCTGGTAAGAATGAGAATCCAGCCGCCCCGAGGGTGCAGAGGCCTGTTCCAATGCCACCTCCACAAATAAAAGCAATTTCCGCCCAAGTTCTTAACGCAGGAAAGATTATGTGTTAGCATTCAGCTTTGCCAGACTCAGAGAGCGTCCCCACGGGGCCGGGGAGACCACAAGGTCCCCATTCCCAGCGAGTCCAACTCCAACATCTCCAGAGCCGGGCCTTGGCCGAAGTCTGACTGCGGCTCCTCCGCTGTCTCGTGAGGGTTCCAGTCTTCCTCTCTCTCAACCGTCGTCCTAGGTCTGGGGGCTGAACGGCCGTGGGGTCTCTGCCACTGGGCTGGAAGTTGGGGACCTATGGCAGGTCCCGGTGCGTCTGGCCTTCCCCGGGGCGCGGTGGGACCTGCGGGATGTGGCCGGCAGCGCTGGCGGGACTGGCAGGAAGGGAGCCCGCGGAGGTGCGCGGCGCCCCACGACCGTGCCACGTGGCACGGCACGAACAGAGGCTGATTTTCCTTCCTTCCTTGGATGGGACCTACCTGGCGGGGATTAACAGGGAACTGTTTGGGCTGGTTTGCTTACGAATGGGGCCCACAACGAAAGCCTAAGAACCTGCGAGAAAAAACTTCTGCTGGAGTCAAGACCGAGCCTGCGGGGGGCTGCGTGGCAGGGAGGAGCTCCGGGTCCCCTGGGCGTGCGCGCCCAGGACGTGCCTGCGCCCTCTACGCCCTTTCCGAACCCCCTCCGGGTCCGGACCCCAGGGCGGCCCTTGGTCCCGGCCGGCCCGTGTGATAAAGTGACGAAACAGGGGCGCGGAACACACTCGGTCCCCCGGGACCCCACGTTAAGGTCCCTCCCTCGGGCTACCCCGGAGCCCTGGCTGATTCAGCCCCTCCCGGCTTTGAGACCCTGGCTGCGACCCCTGCACCCTGGGGGTCCCAGTGCGCGGGTCCGCACTATAGAGCTGCGCGGCCAGAGCCCCGGGGCCCCTGGTGACAACAGGCGCAGACGCCTGGCACCTTGACCGCCCGCGGGGCGGAGGGGCGGGCTGGGCCCAGGCCTCCCACGACCCCGGCCTCTGAGTGACCCCGCCCCTTCCTCTGCAGCCCCGC
>VBSM01003044.1:7345-19476 GCA_008086735.1 Cheirogaleus medius
TGGGGAGGGACGCCAGGCTGGAGCTGGGGACCCACCCGCGCAGCGTGGATGTGGGCTCTGCACCCGGGGCCCTTGGCGGGCGCCCACGCTTGGTCTTCGGGCCTGGTGGGGGGGAGCCCGGTGCCCGTGTCACCCCAAGAGTCAGGAGCCGGAGGGGCCGGTCTGCACCCTCCACTTCAGAGCGGGGGCCGAGCAAAGAGATCTTGAGGCCCAGGCGTCCAGTTGGGACGCTGCCGCCACAAATAAGTTCCTGGGCCGTTCGTGGGGCCAGGCCTGGGCTTGGGCGTCCTGGCTTGTCTGCACGGGGCCTCCGGTTTTCACGCTCAGGGTCGCGGCCCCTGGGTGGCGGGACAGGCTGCAGGGCAGCCTGAGGGCGTGTTGCAAACACCCCGCCCCCTGGGAGGGGCTGACCTCCGAGCTCCAGGTCGGCCATGTGGTCGACCTTCTTGGCTTCCCGGCCGGGCAGGCAGGTTCACGCTCTCCCTCCATGGGGGACCCGTGGCAGGACCCTCCCCTCCCCTCCCACTCCACCACCGCCTTTGCTCCAACGCCACCCCTCCCACCTTGTTCCCTGCAGGTGGCGGCGGGAAGACCAAGGTCTCTGGCAGACCCAGCAGCCGAAAAGCCAAGTCCCCGGCCCCGGGCCTGGCGTCTGGGGACCGGCCACCCTCCGTGTCCTCGGTGCACTCGGAGGGAGACTGCAACCGCCGGACGCCGCTCACCAGCCGCGTGTGGGAGGACCGGCCCTCATCCGCAGGTGGGCAGCGGGCGGGCGCGGGGCCGGGCGCGGGCGCGGGGGCCGCCCTCCACCGGGACGCGGGTGCCGGCGCCTGCTGTGTGCAGAGCTCAAGGGCGCCGTCCCGGGCCTGGCCGGCTGGGTCCTGACTCCAGACAGTCCGGACGCCTTGTCAAGGGCCGCCCGGAGAGCCGCGGAGGGTGCAGGAGGTGCCAGGAGGCTGGCATGTGGGGGCTGTGCACGGGGCCAGGTGACAGGTTCCAGCGGTCCCCGGGAACACAGACCGAGGGGACAGGGCAGAGATGACACGGGGTTTTATGGCTACAGCCCAGGCGAGAGGTGGCAGGGCCTCGCACGGGCGTGGGAGTGGTGAAGAGAAGCAGTCTCGAGAAATTTCCGAGGCTTAGAAGGGGCTGGTTGGCGGCGGGGCAGGGGGCCGGCGGGGGCCGTGCCGCTCACAGAGGCCCTGGGCCCCTCCCCGTCTCGCCCGCAGGTTCCACGCCGTTCCCCTACAACCCCCTGATCATGCGGCTGCAGGCTGGTGTCATGGCCTCCCCGCCCCCGCCGGGCCTCGCCGCGGGCAGCGGCCCCCTGGCCGGCCCCCACCACGCCTGGGACGAGGAGCCCAAGCCCCTGCTCTGCTCACAGTATGAGACGCTGTCCGACAGCGAGTGACTCAGAACGGGGTGGGGGGTGGCGCCGGGCCCCAGCGAGTGGCAGGAGCAGCCGGGGAGGAGTGGGGCGGCTGCCGACTCCCCCCGCCGAGGAAGGAGCCCCCGAGTCCGCCTGCGCATCCGCCTGTCCGTCCGTCCAGAGCCGGCATCCTTGCCTGTCTAAAGCCTTAACTAAGACTCCCGCCCCGGGCTGGCCCTGTGCAGTGACCTTACTCAGGGGATGTTTACCTGGTGCTGGGGAGGGAGGGGAGGGGAGGGGCCGGGGCGGCAGGCGTGTGGCAGCCACACGCAGGTGGCCGGCGGAAGGCCAGGGACCCAAAGTAGGATGACGCGCACCTCCATGCCACCGCCTCCCCTTAGCGCATCTGGAACCAAAGTCTAAACTGAGCTCGCAGCCCCCGCACCCCCCCCTGCCTCCCGTCCCGCTTAGCGCTCTGGACAGACGGCCGCGGGCCCCGTCTAGCCCCGGGCGCACTTGCTCCGGTCTCCCTCGGGCTGGCCCAGCCACCGAGATTGCCGGAAGCCGAGCCGGGCTGGGCGGGCGGACTGCGGGGCCGGGTGCGGCCTGGGGCGAGCGGATGCCTCGAGGAACCGGACTGGGGTGTTCACGCGGTGGCGGCGCGGCGGCGGGCAGGAAAGGCGGATGTAAATGATGTATTGGTTTACAGGGTATATTTTTGATACCTGCGATGAATTAGCTCAGATGTTTTACGTGAGGAAGGACTTGACCCAGCGTCGCTGCTGCCCTGCTCGGGCTCCGCCCGCGGGCGAGGCTGCGCAGGCTGGCGGTCGGCGGCCCCACCGCTCGCAGGACCAAGGGGCGGGGGCCGCCGGCTCACGGGCCCCTCCGCGTCCTCCCTCCCCCGGGCAGAGTGAATTTGACGCGTATTCTGTGGCCGCCGCCTGCGCCAGGCTGTGGTGTCCTGTCATTTACACACGTTCTAATTAAAAAGCGAATTATACTCGAGCCACGAAGGTTTCTTCTCTCCCTGAGGCCGGCGGCCAGGAGGGCGGGCGGCGGGGGTGGGGGTGACAGGGGTGTGGCCTGCGCGGCCGGGCCGGGTCCCCCCAGCTCACCAGGGGCCTGTCCCCTTTGTCGGTGAATGTTACATCGGGTAAGGGTGTCACCAGGCGGGCACGGAGGAGCCACACCCGCGGTGGCCGTGTCGGACGTCCACACCCCTGCTGTCCAGGACGGCCACCACTTCTGGGCTCTGGGATGTTTCCGTGTCACCCCTGCCTGCTGCCATCACGTTAAGGGACGAGTGGACTCTGACGGGTGCTTTTGGACAGAGGCGGGAGGGACGACCCCCGCCGACCTAGGTGGAAAAGCCACCCGCCTTTGCCGTCTTGAGGCGCGCATCTCAGAAAAGAGGCGTTCTCACGCCTGCGGCGGCCCTTCTGGGCAGAGCGGAGTCTCGGAAAGGGCTCGGTTCTTTGCCAGGGACCCCGGGCGCCCTGCCCCGTCCCCGGGTGCAGGGCGTGCGAGCCGGGACAGTCTGCACAGCGGGGTGCTCTCGCTCTCCTCCCCCAGGGCTGCGTCAGAGTCGCGCTGAGTCTGGGGACCCCGGGGCTCTGGGTGCCGGCCCCTCGGCCCACCCCGAAACGGCACTGGAGCCCCCGAGGGCTGGGAGCGGGGGCCACCGCGTCCGGTCAGGGGCACCAGCCTTCTGGGCTTGGGGGGGGTCTGACCAGCAGGGACGGTCAGCAGGACGGCAGGAGGTCCCTGCCCTGGTGCGGTGTCTGACGTCGGCCTCTCCTTCCGCGCTGGGGAGGTGGGTGCCGCGGGATCTGGAGGGGCGGCGGAGGCTACTGCGTCCTGGGGCCTCGCTGGCACCCTCGGGGCTCCCGGCTGTGGCTGGGTCTGCGTGTGGCCCTCGGGCCCTGGTCTCTGTGCGGGCCGATGCGTGGCAGCGCCGGGCTGTAGTTCCGAGGCCGGCGGGCAGGTGGCAGTGTGGGGCCGGCTCGGGCCTCCTCCCGCCGGGCACAGACAGAGCGCGGGGCGGGGCGGTGCTGGCCCTGCCAGGTCGCCCACTTGCCCAGCCGTGGTCAGACCGGGCTGTGTGGGGAGGACAGAGACCTCGGCCCCGCGGCCATCTCCGCCAGCCCCGCCGTGCGCCGGAGTTGGCACACTTGGTGCCTTGCGTGTCTTCTCTGACGGCCGGTGGCCCAGACGCAGCACAGGGGAGCGGCCGTGGGGTGCGGGGAGAGCCCACGGCCTCCTGCTGCCCTCAGGGGGTCCCCTCTGTCTCCCAGTCGGTCCTCAACCCCCAAAGAGGTCGTCCCGCCCCCATCTTACTTGGCTTTCTGGCTGATCTGTGTTTAAGATGGAGGCCTGTGCTGTTCCCTGGTCCCCTATCTCCCTGGAAAACTCCTATGCACACTTCAAAACCCCGCTGGGGCATTACTTCCTCTAAGAACTCGCTGTCTTGCGCCATCTTCTCTTTCCTCTGGGGATCTGTCAGCTCAGCGCGAGCTACACTTGTCTCAAGCTAGACGGGACCCCCCGGGGTCAGAGCTCTCGTCTTTGCCCTGCTGACCCTGCTCTTGGCTCTGAGCCTCCCTGGCAACTGTGTTGAGCTGAACGAGAAAGTGCTTTGTACAGGACGGTTGTTGGCGAGTGTCGCCATGTCTTAGGACGTTGTGGAGTTGGTTAACACGCGGATTCCTGGGTCCGCCCAGAGGGTCTGATTCTCGAGGTCCAGGCTGGGGCCCGAGAGTCTGTGTGTGACACGCAGCCAGGTGTCTGACGTGGGGGCAGGGGCGGCGCCCGAGGCTGCAGCTGGCCCCTCACCTGGAGCCTGGCGCCTCCCTCCCATCTGACCAGGTCCCCAGTAAGGCTCAGGCTCTGCAGGAGGAGGCCTGGCGCCCCAGCCGGAAGAGCTGCCACCCACAGGGGCAGGAACGGACTTGTCCCCAAGATAGCAGGTTGGCTCAGGACAGGCAGTGCTGGGATGACACAGATAACCTGGAGCAGTCAGGGTGGCTTCCTGGAGGCGGCAGGTCTTGGGCAGGGCTAGACTGAGAGGAGCAAACCAGCGTGGACACAGGCTGGGAGGTGAGGCCCAGCCAGGGACGCTCTGGCCCCGCGGTGGCTGGCTGAGTCAGGGGGGCCCAGGGGGGCCGACGGGTTCCCGAGAAGGGGAGCAGTTGCCCAGTCTGGTGATTCGCCGGTTTTCTGGAATTGGGGCGCTGTGGGCCGGCCCGGTGCCGACGGGCTTGTGAGGGAGAAGCAGGCTGGGAGCCCAGCGTGGGACCAGGACGGGGGGCCACTTATAGGGGTGAGGGGGCCGTGGACACCGGGCGTCAGCCCCACTCGAGGGCAGCGCCGTAGCAAGTAACAGGGCAGAGCGTGGAGCCGGCTGCTGGGCCTGGCTAAGCCATGTGACCCTCTGGGCCTCAGTTTTCTCGTCTGTAGAATGGGGTGATTGGGGTGATGACGCTGCCGTGAGGAGTGACTCGCGCTAAACGCCATTGGCGTCTCTCACGCAGCTGCTGTTAACTCACCTGTGCGGAGGGAACAGAGACAGGTGGGTTTTATAGCAGGGGGAGGGGAGACCGCAGGTGGTCCGGCCACAGGGACTCTTACTTGCGTATCTCGGGATACGTCATCCATCCGCTGGCGCCTGGTGGCAGGCTGCTCTGGCCGTTCCGTCCCCGAGGGGCTGGGAGGCCGTCGGAGCAAACCCGGTCGCCGTTTACGGGTGCGGCAGGAAGCCGGGGTTCAGCCGTGGGGACACGAGCTGGAGTCGGGCCCGTCCGCCGGCGTCCTCGGCAGGTGAGACCAGTCAGGTGCTCTCAGCACGGCCAGGCAGTGGCGCGCCGCGTGCGTTGGCTCCAGGGCCGTGGTCCCTGTCCACGGCGAGCGCGGCAGACGGCGGTGGGGACCGCTGTTGGTGGGGGCACCGCCCCGTTGGCTCTCAGGCCTGGGAAGGAGAGACCGGAGGCCCACGTCGTAGGTGCTGGAAGAAGTGAAGTGGCATCTGCCGTGTCAGCCCCTCCCGGGGGACAGCTGCCCCTCTGGGGGCGTCACCGAGGCCTTGCCCGGCACGTGGGGATCTCGCGCGGCCGGTGGACGCAGGCTGGGCTGGGGGAGGGTGGAAGGACCTTTAGCGAGGGCGCCCTGAGGCCGGGCCGCGGGCTCGAGGTCCCGTCTTGCGGGGGTGGATCCCCAGGCGCTGGGACACGGTGTGCGCGGAACTGGCGCCTCTCTTCCCGACTCCAGGTCCCTGGGTCCCCGAGGGACAGGTGCACTGGGGCCTCCCAGGCCGGCCTCCAGCCGCCTGCCCCTCCTCGTCCCTGGCGACCCCCGCAGGGCGGGCGGGCTGGTCCCCGCCTCACCGGGAAGGGCGGACGCCGTCGCATGAGAGAGCCCGCCTGGCGCAGGCGCTCAGGGACGCTTGCTCGCCGGGAGGCGGATGCCGAGACGGGGCTAGCTTGGAGGCCCCGCCTGTGTGAGACGGAGGGAGAGGCACAGGACCGGCAGGAGCACCGCAGACGCCGCGCACACCTGGAGACCCCAGCCCGGAGTTGGGAGCCGAGACCATGTCCGCCGGGTTCGTTGGAGCTGTGGCCACGCGGTCAGGAAGCCCAGCCGTCTTTGCTCGGAGGTGGTGAGAGACCAAGGCAGTGACTGAGAACCAAGCCTGCGCACAGAGGACACGGAGAACGCCGCCCCCGCCGCATGCGTTTGCCCGGGACCCCGTCGCCGAGGCAGGGGTGGGGGGCTCGGCGCCCCGAAGTCGTGTTGCTGACCTGCTCGAGCACACGGACAGCAGCGGCCTAGGCCAAGGCCCATCCTTCCAAGAAGGTAAGCCTGCCCTTGGCGTTCTCTCCTGGCGCCCGCCGCCCCATCCCCGCTCAGGGTCGTTCCCGGCAAGGCAGGTGGCCCAGTGATTAGGAGCATCAGGGATCCTGGGCTCAGAGCCTGGCTCTGCCGCCTACTAGCTGTGTGATTTGGGGCAAGTTACTCAACCTCTCTGTGCCTCGCGTTCTCTGTAGGAGAGTCTGCAGGCAGGGATGGCATGAGCAAAACCACACGGTCCCTGGCAGCCGGCGGGTGCCCTGAGTCAGCCAGTACAGCCTCCTCACCGTAGCCAGTTTAATGCCGGCCACACTGGGGTTTGGGCCTCACCAGGCCCCCCCGACCCCGACCTGTCCCCTGCCCCCACCAACTCCGGAGCCCAGGGGCAAATTCCAGTCTGACTTTGTGACTCAGTGGGGACACTGTCCCAGGCCCCAGCGTCTCCCTCATACACTCAGGCTCCAGAGCCCGAGGCCCTCCCGGGGGGCAGATGGAGGGAAACCAACCCCGTGGTGTGTACGGCCACCGGGCTGTGCTCCAGGGACCAGTGGGGGCTGGCTGGGTGGCTCAAGGCACGTGCACACTCAGAAGTGCAGACGCCGGCCCTCCGAGGAGCCCCTCCAGACCCGAGTCCCTGGCTGCGGCCCGGCCCCCGCAGTTGTTAACAGCAGCTCTTGGGGGGGTGGTGAAGTCCCTCCATCCCCTATGAGCAGGCGGCGCTCCTGGGAAGTGCCGCCAGTCGGGAGAACAGCAGGTGAGACGCACCTGGGCACACGTCACCCTTCGTCCCCCGTGGAACTGAAGGTGTCAGAAACCAAGTCGCAGCCCCTTTCGCTCTGCACGTTTTATTAAGATAATTTCTTAAGTTATTAATCAGGAAGCATCCCTGGAGAACACACTGTGCGGGCATGTAAAAACACACCAGGCATCCTGCCCCTCTGGGCACGAGCTGAGCCCACGGAGGGAGCCTGAGCCCCGCGGCCTGCCCCGCCCCTCGGGGGCGGGAGGGCTCAGAGGGCCATCGCCACGGCCACAGCGGTGCTTCCAGGGTGTTTCTGTGGGTCCCCCGTGTGTCCTGGCGTGTCACCTGGCTAGTCGTCCTCCCGCGTGTCAGGCAGGCACGGGTGAACCCGCAGTGCTGGGGAGTGACATGCTGTCACATACACTTGATCTTGCGCAGGAGGCCCGAGTGCGGGCAGGCGGCCCCACGGTGTCTAAGCCAATGGCCGAACCCGGACCCCCTGCGTCCAGACTGGTTGCAAACAGGCGGCAGTGACATGTCTGAGAGCTTCACGTCCTGAGAGCGGTGCGTGGACGGCGTCGGCTGGGGACACACCAGGTGAGGCTCCGGGTGCCAAGGACACTGGCACGGCTGCGGCTCCAGGTACTTCCCCGGCCGTGTCCCTCTGCCGCCAACACAAGCGCCAGCAGCCCTGGCCTCAGCGTCCGCCTCGGCACCGGCTGCACACGCTCAAAAGGCCCGTTTTGGAGACGCTCCTCCTGGGCCCGGGGTGCCTGGGTGTCGCCCGCTCCACGGCTGCGGCCCCCAGCCTGGACACACGAGCAGCAGGGCTGGTGAGGGGCTGCAGCAGGCACCTCCGCGGGCAGGGCGGGCTGCTGTCTGCTCCAGGGTCCGCCACGGACTCTCCTCGCCCCCTGCCTGGAGGCGCCTCCTCGGTCGCAGGGTCCTCCATGCCACAACACGGGCTCTCACGGCGCAGCGGGGGCAGGGCAGGGACGGCCTCTGTCCACACTGCTGCCTGCCCAGGCCAAGCCCGTCGCGTCTGTCCGTCCTCCCTGCCCGTCCGCTGCCCGGGGCCAGCCGCTAGGGCACGGCGGGGCCCATCGGGGGGGACGCAGGGTCCCCGCAGAGGCGCAGCTGCACGCTGGCGCGGAACCGGTGGCGGGGCAGGCCCAGGCTGCAGTGCAGGGTGGTCCGGAAGCTGCTGCGGGCGTGCTTGGGGAAGATGATGGTGGTGCTGCGGAAGTGCAGGGCGCGCGGCCGCGGCTCCAGGGTCAGCTGGCTGCGGTAGCTGCGCCACGTGCAGCCGGGCGCTGCCACGATCGTCTCGCTGTAGGCCGTGACCGTGGGCACCGGCGCATAGAACACCTTGTCCCGGAAGTGCCTCTCAGAGGCGTACTTGACCTCGGAGTTGCAGCTGAGGAGAGAAGGAAGGCGGCGGGGTGAGCGCCCACTCCACGCACCACGGACGTGAGACAAGCTGAGCGGACGCTTGCGAGCCTGGGCTCGTCTGCAAGGTCAAGGCGGTCAGAGACAGAGGCGGAGCTGCGCCAGCCTCAAGGGGACCAAAGACACAGCTCCGTGCAAGCCCGGCTGGGTCTGAATCAGAGAGAAACCTGCCACAAAAGGACGTCATGGGGACCGCCGAGTGCACGAGAGACGGTGCCGTCCCAGCGCTGGATTTCCTGACTGCGCACGGCCGTGCTGTCGCGGAAGAGCTGTCCCTGTTCTCGGGAAACACGCTGAAACGTCTGGGGCTCGGGCAGAGCGTGAACAGCTGGCGAACCTGTCTGTGGGCGCACGGGGGTTGCTTGTACTCTTCTCGCAACTTTTCGGTGAGTTTGAGATTAAATCAAAATAGGTTTTCTAAAAAGTCTCTTTTGTTCCGCTAGACTAGTGACCGCCGTCCCCCTTGTGGCGCTCCGGGACCCCACACTGGAGGGTCCAGGGAGGGAGAGGCGCCTGCCTCGGTCCTCACTGCGTCGCCACCGGCGACCCACAAACATCTGTGACGGGACCAGCAGCCGAGGCACCCTCGTCCCCACTGCTGGGCTCCTGAGGATCTGAGTTAAAAACTAAAAACAAGGGCTGTTTCGGGGGAAAAAAATAAACCTGGGGCCGCCCGCAGAGCCGGTGGGGGCAGCGGGTCTCTCGTGTGTGGCTGCACGAGGTCATCCAGAAAGCCCTGGGGATATGGGGGCAAGACCCCCCACTGACCCTGCACCCACCTGCGGGGTCACCTCGCACACAGCGACTGAGGGGTGGCACGCGGGGCCTAAGCCACAGTCACGAAGGACACAGCAACTCCGTGTTCCCGAAACACACGGTGGGAGAGGGTCCCGCGCTGCCTGTTGCTTGGTTACGGACACCCGCCCACCCGGCAGGGGAGAAGGGGAGGGGGCGGTTCTGTTTCTCGCTCTCCAACCCTCCTGGGAAAGGAGACTTAAAAACCAGCCAGGTTGGGGGGAGAAGGGACACAGGGTGGGTTTCAGGGTGGAGCTGCAGGGTCCCCTGGGGTCTGGCCAAGACACAGCCGCCCCCAGCGAGCCCACTCACCGGATTTCGTGCCAGGGTTCGGGGTCCACCTCGATGCTCTCCCCGAAGAACACGGGCAGCAGCCGCGCTCGCATCTTGGGCGCCGGGAGGAGGGGGGGAGGCTGCGGGGAGAGCGCAGACACAGGTCAGCAGCCCTTCGGCCACACTGCGGCGCCGCCCGCCCCCCAGGTCATGGGGACCCGGTCATGGCCCCTCAGACACGCCAAGGCCCTGGGGCTAGCCTCGGAGTCCCAGGCTCCTTCTCGGGGAGCCCCGGGGGCAGCGCACTGTGAGGGGCGGAAATCCCCGCTTGGCGCCGCCCAAGGCCGGGGCAGCCCCCTGCTCCACTGGTGCTGCCAGGAGGAGCTGGCCAGGCCTGCACGGGTGCAGGAAGCCAGTCCGGAGGGCACACGTCCTCAGGAGGGGGGTGTGGGCCTGCAGTGCCCCCTGCCCACCGGCCCCCGCCCTGGGAGCAGCACTGCACCTGCCCAAGGACAGGACTGGGCCAGACGCAGGCTGTGACTCACACCGGGCCAGTGAGAGCCCCGTGCCCAGGTTTTCTGCCGGAGCTCAGGGAAAGCCCCTCCTCCCCACCGAGTGGCAAAGAATGGGGTTGGAAACCCCATCTGGAAATGAAGCAACACCAAGGGGAGCAGGGGTCAAAGGTGGTGAAAGGTCAGGTCTTAGCAACATTATCCGAGTGCCTGGATCAAGCCCTGCCTGAAGCAGTTGCTGCTCAGTTGTAAGCACCAGCAAATCCAGCTTGTGGCTTAAGACAATTTGAGCTACTCTCCTGTCACTTGCCACTAGAAAATTCCTGGCACGGCGGGAAAGGAGAATACTGAGGGGAAGATGCTAGCCACAGCTCCTCAGAAAAGCCCCTTCAGGTAGACACAAAGCACCTTCCCGAATTTCCATTCCCTATGGCAACAAAGACCACCAGCCGCCCCCCCAGATCCGTGCACAGGGAGTGGCCCGAGGATGCCACCTCCCCCTCCGCCATTTCCACCCCAGACTGATGCTGAAAATGCAGACCTGGGGCCTCCGGGCCCCTCCCTCAAGCCATGGGGACGCTTCTGCCCTCCCCGCCCCCACAACCCAGGACGACCCTGTCCCTTCAGTAACACTGAGCCCAGGGCTGGCCCCACAGAGATCCCCCCAGGACAGGGCCAGGAGGTGGCTCTTGGTGTCCTTTGGGGCCCCCACCCTGCAAGTCCCCCCCTCTCCCCGTCAGGGCCTGATCCCGGCTACGAGCTAGGACTCGAGCTGGGGGTCCTCGCGCCCACCCGCCGCCAGCCAGGCCCAGCCCTGCCCGCCACACGCATGGGGGGACCACACCGCCCGGCCCCCTGTGAGCAGGGGACACACAGCTTGTCTGACACCTGTCACCTCTGAGCAGAGGACACCACCACCCGTCCTTCCGACGCCCCTCACTTCTGCCCAGCACTCGAGATGCGGCTGCCCCCCCGGCCTCAGACCCTCGGCGGCTCCAGAGGGCAGAAGTGCGACATCGCGGCCAGCCCAAAGTGACAGCACGCGCTGGCAGCCAGAAAGCAGCCCCGCCGTTTGAGGCCATCAGGACGGGATGTTGGTCCGGAGGCGTCACCCGTGGTCCGGCTAGCCCGCGCTGGGAGCAGGCGTCCCGGCCAGGCCCCTCCCCCCCGGCCTCTGCTGCGGCCACAGCCGCCCGCGCCGTGGCTCAGTGAGCTTGGGGACCCGCGGGGAGTCCTTCCTGCAGCGCGTTGACCCGTCACCGACCGGGCCTGGGCTCTACCGTGTTGCCACAGTGAACAGAGCAGAGGGTCCCCGAGCTCCGTCCCGAGCTCCCCGCCAGGACCCCGCTTCTCGGGAGCTCCCAGGCGTGCTGGGGCCGAGCCCCTCAGAGCAGCGAGAGCTGGAGAGAGGGTCCGGCCACCGGGCGGTCAGGGAGCTTCCGGAGACGTGCGCGGAAGGGCGCAGGGGCTAACCACGGCCATGCAGGTCACAGGACCTGCACTTTAATGGGTCCCGGGACCCGCCCCTCAGACACCGGGGCCACACGGCACCCGGGACCCTCGCACACCCTGGGTGCCCGCACCACGCCCCGGACCTGTCCTAAGGCTAAGACGGGAGCCGCCCGCCGCCCGGGCTCCTCCACGTACAATAACCACGGCGAAGCCAAGTGGACACGCCCACCCCCACACCCACCACCAGGGCAGATCTGGAACACGCCCAGCGTCACAGTCCCACCGTGTGCTGGCGTACGGGGACAGGCGGGAGGCATCTGCGGCCCGGCACGCGGGGAGGTGCCCCCGCACCTTCGGAGGGAGCGGGCCCTGAACCCGGCCCCGGAGCCGCGAGAGACTCGTTTTCCACTGTTGTCAGCCCCCAGGCCGTGGGCTTTGTCGCCGCAGCTCTAGGAAGACGACGCAAAACGCCAAACTGTGCGTCACGCCCAGAGGCAGCGCCGGGCACCCCCGCGCCAGCCCCCGCCGCCCGGGCAGGTCCGTGCCACAGATGCGGGCGCTGGGGCCCGGGTGGCCGAGGGGCTTGCCCATGGCTGGAACCTCCAGAGGCGGCGGCCGGGCTCCCGCGCCCCCACCCCCACCCCGCACTGCCCCCGTCCCCGCCCCCCATGGGCCCAGGCACTTCCCGCCTCTC
>VBSM01003044.1:20905-31905 GCA_008086735.1 Cheirogaleus medius
ATTTCTGAATCAAAGAGCTGCTGTTGGGGAAAAAAATATGGAAAAGAAAAAATATCATTCTTTGTCATCTGTCTGCTCTAAGAATTAGAGCGGAATCCCCAAACCTTGTTCAATCTAGACAAAATTAGCTTATTTAATTTTTATCATTTTAGATTTATTTTTCAAGATGAAGTTCAAAATCGAACCTTTTTTTTCCCCTTTCTTTTTAAAATGTGGAAATTTTGACCCCACGTCAAGTGGCTTGAGCATTAAGTACCCTTTTTCTGGAACCTCTTACCCTTAAAAAATGTGTCCTTTCCCCCCAAATTTGTCTACCAGACTGATGTCAGAGAGAGAACTATTTCACTATTTCCCTGTCCTGTGTCCCATCAGTGGGCATCTAGACTCCACTGCGTTAAAATCCCCTTCTTCTAGAGGCTTCTGTGTCAAGGAAGAGCCGCTACTTCTCACCTTCCTCTTCTCTTCTGTATTGGTCAGGATGCGTAACGTCAGCTGCCGTAACAAACATCCCCAATCTCAGCGGCTTCTTGCCCAGCCAGGGGGCTCTGCTCCACGCAGTCATCCCGGGACCCAGCCTCCCTCTGTTTTGTGGCTGCACGTCCCGGAGACCCCTGGAGTCCTCTTTATGCAGCCGGTGGGTGGGGAAGTCACGTGAGGGGGGCTTCTGTGGGCCTGGTCGCCGTGCCTGTCAATCCCACCCATCTTCCCGAGGCCAGAACTCGGTCACACGGCCACGCTTAGCTGCACGGGAGGCTGGGAAATACACACAGCACGGTCCTCTGGAGGGAGAGGGGGTCTCAAACCCCAGTGGACGTCAGCAGTCCTGGCGCACCTCCCACCGTTTCCTCCTCTCCTGGGTGTCACCTCCCTGTTCTGTCTCTGCATCCGTGTAGCTGCCTGAGGCGGTCCAGGCTGCTGCAGCCGGTTAGCATAGACTGGGTGGCTTAAACACTATTTATTTTTTTCCCATTTCTGGAGGCCGAGAGGCCCAAGGTCAAGGTGCTGGCAGAGCCGGTGTCTGGTGAGGACCTGCCTCCCGGCTGGCAGACTTCTCTCGGCGTCCTCGCACGGCGGGAAGCGGAGTGAGAGGCAGCGCCCGTGTCTCTTCTCCCAAGGGGCTAAGCCCATCGCGGGCTCCCCCATCATGAGCTAACCTCCTGCCGAAGCCCTGACTCCACACGTTGGGGGTTGGGGTTTCAACACATGAATTTGGGGGTGGGGGACACAGACATTCAGTCCGTAACGGGCACCCACGTTTTTCCCTGCGTAGCAGTGACCCGTGCCCCTTACTAAACCTGCTAGGTCCAGTTTACCAACGTGCTGCTCCCTGGTTCGGAACAGTCTGGGTGGTAGAAATGTTCTCAAGTTACGTGGGCGTCCGTGTTCGTTGGGGTGTGCTCCACAGGGGTGCGTGTGTGCGTGTGTGTGTGCGTGTGTGCAAAATATCTGTCCGACCTGAGCGACACGTAAGCAGTATGGCTCATTTAAGAGACACGTTCCAGTTTGCGATTCCGTCCACCCATCCGCCCGTCCACGTATCCAAACAGTAGTTAACGAGCCCACCACGCACAGAGCATGGTGCGAACTCCGTGCAGAAAGGAACGTACAGGTGTGACTTCTGCCTTTGAGCAGTTTCGGCCCCCGGGCAGGGGCCACCCTGGAGCTGCCTCCAGGACGCGCCTCTCTCCTTTCCCTCTAGCTCTTCATAATTAGCCTTTTCGTCTTTTTCTCTCCTGTGGCCTTTTTTCTTCCTTCTTTCTGTATTTCTTCCCCCAGCCCTCTCTCTGTGGCTCTCTTCACTCTTCCCTGCTTAAAGAAACCTCAAGTGAGCGCCAGCCTCAGGGACTTTGCACTTTCTGTTCCCTCTGCTGGGAGCACCCTCTTCCCGGCTCTCCCCAGAGCTGGCCCCCGAGCACTATTCAGCTCCCGGTTCAAAAGTCGCCTCTGTGGCTGGGCCTCCCCCACGGAAAGCCACTCCAGCCTGGTTATTCTCCATTCTGTCACCACGTTTTATTTCTTTGTTGTTGTTTTTGAGACAGTCTCACTCTGTTGCCAGAACCAGAGTGGGCTCGATCATAGCCCACTGCAGCCTCCGACTCCTGGGCTTAAGCGATCCTCCTGCCTCAGCCTCCTGAGTAGCTGGAACTACAGGCATGCACCGCCACACCTGGCTAATTTTTCTATTTGGGGGAGGGGAGACAGGGTCTCACTCTTGCTCAGGCTGGCCTCAAACTCCTGACCTCAAGTGATCCTCCCGCCTCAGCCTCCCAGAGTGCTGGGATCACAGGCGTGAGCCATCGACCAGGCCCCGTGTTTTATTTCTGTAGTATTTCTAACTCTCTGAAATGATCTTGTTTAATCACCTTCTCCCCCTACCCTCACCCCAGACCGGAAGTTCCACGAGAATGGAGACAAAGGTCGACCAGCGCATGGCTGTGTCCGCAGTGCCCGGCATACAGTAGGTGCTGAGCGCATCACTGCCGATCGATCGGAGGGACGACAGACAGCCCTCTCCCCCTCCCTTAGCACCTGAGGACTGGGCCCTGAGCACCACCAAACCCCGCCCACCCCACGCCCGGCCCTGCCCCGGAGCCTGGAACCGGACTCTGCCCTTCCCAGAGCCCCGGGCGCCGTGCCAGGAGCCTGGAGCCTCTCGCTGCGTCCTGCCCAGCGCCCTTTGTCTTCACTCTCGGCTGGAAAACCGCACGGCCACGGTATTCGCCTGGACTCACGTCTTCCCTGGGGAGCGAGCAGGAGCCGCGTGCTTGCTGCGCTCTCGGCGTGCTCAGCCTGGGGCACCTGCAGGGGATGGTGGGCCCTGGTCGCCGAGCCTCCTCCCCTCTGTCTCCCTGGGACACAGAGAAATGGTCCCAACTGTGGCACCAGCTGGGGGAGGGCTCGCTCTCTCCTCTGGACGCCTTTCAGCCACTTGGCGCCGACCCGCCTACACTTCCCTCTAACGTGCGCGGACGCCTGCCTGCCGACTGCTCGATTCATGAGTTTCCCCCATAATGGCTTTTGAAAAGCGGCAGCACTTTTTGGAGGAGCTCTGTTTCAATAGACCAAGTGTTTTTTTATCCCCAAACGTATTCAGTCAAGTGATACTTGGTCGTGAACCCAGGCTGACGGGCTCACCCATTTATGTGACGTCGTGGTGAGAGGAAATAACTGGAAACCGGTTTGGATGGCGGGCAGCATCCAGAAGACCCCGGAACGCTGTGCTTTGCGTGGATCCCCGGGGAGGAGGGCAGCGCCCGGGCGGTCAGCTGCTGAGCCCGGGCTCCGTGTCTGCGTGTGTCCTGCGCCGCCGTGCGAGCCGCGAAGGTGTCCGTGTTTCACCTTAAGCGCAACTTGGGAACGAGACCATCGTGAACCCCCGAGAAGTTGAACAACGGTTGAGACACTGGTGTGGAAAGATCAGCGTACTAAAGGGGATTTGGTGACGGTCACTCTAGACTCCACCACCCACCACCACTGTTGCAGGGGTCTGCAGTTTCTTCCCGTAAAAGGCCAGACGGTGACTACTTGAGGCCCTGCAGACTATGTGGTCTCTGTCGCAAGAGGAAAACATCATCGTGCCCGGGGCTGTCATCGAGCACGAGCTCGTGGCCAAGGAATCGACCGGAGTTTGCAGAGGTTAAGGCTTGTCAGGGAGCAGGATGTCCCCGAGGTGTCGAAATATGTCCCCAGGGATTCCTGAGGACTAACAGAGAGAAAGGTCCCTTTGGAACAAAGTCACGTGGCGCATGCTGCCGCGACCAAGGGCTCGCCCTCAGCGTGGTCGGGAGTGAGACAAGCGGACACGAGCCGCCTCCTGAGGGTCACGCCACAGCACGGACCCCGTCACTTCCTGCGGGAGTGTCGACCCTAACCCTAAGCCCCAGGACACCGTCAGTTCAGGTCACGGCACGCTCTACAAAACGATCGGCCCGAGCTCTTTAAAACTGTCCATATCCGGAGAGACAAAATAGGCACAGGGCCTATTAGAGTCAAGGACGTAAAGAGAAGTGACCCCTGAGAACCGGCAGGGTCTGAGATTTCACCCGGCTGGCCGGCGAAGACCTCAGTCGGCCACCGTCTCGCAGACACTGGCAGAAGACGTGCCACTCCTGGGTCAGAGACAAAGGACGTCACTACCCACACCAGCAGCGGGAACCGGAGCATCAGCATTTTCTTGCGCCATCTGCTCCCTGAGCCCCGATTCCCGCAAGGCCACTTGAAGAGGACCAGGTGACACCTGCACGTGTCGTGGTTTGCATTGCAGGAGAGGAACCCCGAGTGTAGGAAACCCAAATCTTTCATTGCTTTGTAGGCAGTAGGCCTGCCTGGCCTCCTCCCCAGAGGGCGAGATGGTTTGTATTACCGTGGCCGGGAAGCACGCCCACCCTTTGATCGGGAGAGAGACGCTATCTCCACCTCTCAAAGCTGTTCTCTGCACAAACATCCTTGAAACAATAATAGTCTAGGATGAGCAGCAGCCAGGGCTCCTGTTGGCAAGACGTGAAGAGTCCCACGAGAAGTGTCCCCCAACAGTGACAACGAAATGCAGTGTGTGCTTGAGCCCTGGGCTGAGAAAGAAGACGGCTTTAAAGGACATTGTTGGGAAAGTTGGGGGGATTTTGTTATGGAACACAGGTTATACAATGTCACTGTGCCCACATGGGTGCATCGATATTGTATCCTCAGTGTGATCGGGTCTCGTGTTTCTACAGGAGATCATCTTTGCTCTTGGGGGCGGTGAGCCGCTGAAGGATTTGGGGGCTGCGGGGTATGATGTCTGCTACTAACTTTCAAATGCCTGAGCAAAATAAGCACTCCCGAGAGACAGAGACAGAGAGATTAAGAAAGGCCAGCTGTGTCGACAAGGTTACAGTTGCTATATCCAGGAGAAGGCGTTCGGGTTATCACTATATTGTTCTTTTAACTTTACAAAACAGAAATCTGGGAGGACCCAGGTTCCCCCAAACCACACGGCTAGCGGTGGCCAAGCCCGCCCCTGCAGCCCTCTCCTGACGTTAGGCACCGTGTTTTCCCCACTCTCTGCCACCGATTTTCTCCCTGCCCGGGCTTAATTAAGTGCTCTGAGGACGCAAATAGGTTTTTTGTTGACTCAAGCTCCGGAGACGCCAGCAGAAAAGGCCTTTTCAGCTAGAGGCTCCTTACAGGCGGAAGGGGTGACACCTCGCAGCCAGTTACGCGGGAGAAGCCCCTCGGTTGCGGGTGTCTCTGCCGAGCCGAGCGGATTCCAGACGGGGCGGGGCGGGGCGGGGCGGGGCGGCAGGAACCCCGAGCCTGGACGGGGCGCTGGGGACCCTGGAGCCGTGTTCTCATTGTCACAGCACTGGGGGCTGAGGCCATGTACGAATGTCCACGGAGTGCGGTGTCCGGGCAAGTGCACTTTGGACTCACCTGTGCCTCTGCCCGGGCAGGTGACGAGCTGGTTTTAGGGCCGGGTGCCAGAGCAGGGGCCCCGGGGCGGGCGGCCGGGCAGCGTCGCGGACCCCAGACACGCAGCTGCCCAGCTGAGGCGGGCCCAGGCCCGGTAGGGACACGCGCTGAAAGTGCAGAGGTGAGTCACTGCCGGAGCCCGTCCCGGCAGGGCCGTGTGTGGCCCACGCTGGGGGCTGATCAGGGGCGCGGCGGAAAAGCCCCGCAGGCGAGACCGGCCGCCTGGGGGAGGACGGACCTCCAGCCGGGCACCAGGCCGGCCCACCGTCACGGCGCTGCGGTCTCGGGCTTCAGTTTCAACAGGTTTCATGTGGTCACTTGCCCTTACGGACGAATCAAATGGTGGTCGTGACGAGCTTACGGTAAAAAAGCGGCGCCTCCCACCCCTCCGCGCTCCACCCTGCTAACTCTTCCGCGGACGTTCTTCCAGCGATTCCCAGCGCTGCAGGGGGGTACTGCCATCGCCAGGCCCCCAGAGTAGACCGTGTCTGGGGCTCTCCTTATGAGAGACAGAGATTTAGCTCACTCTGCAGCCTGGCCCGCTCTTCTTCTATAAGGTATATGCTGTGTATGTATGTGTGCATGTATGCATGCATGTATATGTGTGCACATATGTGTGTATATGTGCGCACATATGTGTATATGTGTGCGCATGCATGTATGTGTGCACATGCATGTATATGTATGTACACGGGTATGTGTATAGTGTGGATGTGTGTAGATTTGTAGATGTATGTATGTGCCTACATGTATATATGTATGTGTATATATGTGTACATGTGTATAGATGTGTGTGTAGTATATGTAGATGTTTATATGAATGTGTATACATGTGCGTGTGTACATGTATATGTGTATACATGTGCATATAGATGTGTGTATATACATGTGTTCACATGTGTGCATGCATGTATGCATGTGGGTGTGGACGTGTATGCATGCATGTGGAAGAGTGTGTGTGTTTACACCGATCGCCTTGGCAGTGTCACAGAGAGGCAGGGAGGCGCGGTGTTTAGGGCCAGGCCAGCTAAGCCGGGAGTTTTCCCTGGCAGCGTGCCGGGGCTCAGCCGGTGCCTGGCACACCCGGAAGCAGACCCCGGTTATACTTAACACCTTTATCATCAGCCCTGATTTATGGGTGGGGCAGTGAGGCCCAGTGTGGGCACAGCCAGGCAGGGCGAGAGCGGGGCTGGAGCCCAGGCGGCCGGGGCGCGCCCGCGCAGGAGGGCCCCTTCCTCCACCTGGGAGCCTTCCAGCCGTGTCCATCGCCGGGGCGCGAAGAACCTGCAGTCCCGGGCACAGCCCGCTCCGGGCGGCCCGGGTCCCCGTCTGCCGTCTGGAGAGAAACACACGCAAGTCCCGCAACGCGAGCAGGCAGCTCCCGCAGGCGCCTCCCGCTCCCTGGGGGAAGGAGGGTGCTCCCCTGTGGGCGCCGGCTGGGGCTCACGGGGGAGCGGCTCTTTGTTCCACAGACGCCCCTGAATGATGACCCACAGCGGTCCCCGCCTGAGAGTTTAACACCCGGCCCCGCTGGGTGAGTTTAGGCAAAACACCCACCCTCTCTGTGCCTCTGTGTTCGCATCTCTAAAGGAGACTTGACTTCCCATATTCTGCTGGTCTTTCCAGATCCTGACATCAGCCCCTGGGGAACTATGACGCAAAACGAGTCTGATGAAAGGCGCCGCCGGCGAGTCCCCCCAGGGGCTGCCGCGGGAGTGACGAGGCCCCTCGTGCGTGTGCGAGCGAGCACACTGCACAGACTGGCGGGGTGCGGCGTGCGCAGCCCCCCAGGAAGCAGGCGTGCCGGGCCCGCCCTCTGGGAACTCGCAGCGCAGTGGGCGAGATCGGGAAGTGACCGTGAACAATCGCCACGTCCAAGGGCGGCATCTTTGCTTTCAACTCAGCCTGGGCCTTTGGGCCTTGCTGTGCGCCCCCGGGTGGGTCCGGTTGCTTCCTTTGGAGCTCTCCTTGCAGGTCACAGAAGTGCCTTGTTGTCAGGCATTGGGACCTCAGTCCTCCCGCTTCCCCCATGTCACGATCCTCTGGGCCCCACTGACAGCCGCCCCCCACACCCACCCAGCAACCTGCAGTGTGGCTTTCTACTTAGTAGCTGTGTGACCTCAGGCTAGTCACTTAACCTCTCTGAGTCTCCATGGCTCAATCTGCTTTATTGTATTTTATTTTTTGTTTTGTTTTTTGTTTCAGAGACAGAGTCTCTCGCTCTGTCGCCCAGGCTGGAATGCAGTGGCATGATCACAGCTCACCGCAGCCTCCAACTCCTGGGCTCAAGCAATCCTCCTGCCTCAGCCTCCCAAGTAGCTGGGACTACAGGTGCACGCCACCATATCTGGCTACCTTTTTTTACTTTTTGTAGAGACGAACTCTCTCTCTGTTGCCCAGGCTGGTCTCAAGCTCCTGACCTCAAGCAGTCCTCTGCCTCGGCCTCCCAGAGTGCTGGGGTCACAGGCGTGAGCCACCGCGCCCGCCATCAATCTGCTTTATTTTAAAATGGAAACAATATGCCTCTATCTTGAGCGTCAGGACACTTGGCGGGGTTCGCGTGCGCGACGATGCGTGTGCAGAGACCTCCTCCACGCAGGTTTCTTCAACGCCGCTGGGAACAGACGGCTCATGGCTCTCAGTGAAAAGGCCTTTCTTCTCCCCGCCCTTCCCTCTGGCCTCTCTTTCTCCGGCACCCGCCTTCCGCTTCACAAAGCAGCCTGGGAAAATGCCCCTGAGACTGGGGTGCTGGGTGAAAGCCCCTAAGGCTTGGGGTCACCCCAGATCACTTTTCTTTCTTCTCCGCCGTGTGCTCTTAGAAGCAGGTGACTTCACAAGCTTGTGGGCGATGGTCTCCCTCCCCAGGGGTGTGTGTTCGGGGGTCTCCCCTTCTTTCTTGCACGGGACACACACGGCAGGACTCCTTGTCGGGAGTACCCCAAAACATCTTTCCCATTAAGTATCTATGCTCTCCGCCTGATTTCTGTCTGTCTTCAAACTCTCCTCTTGTTAACCCAACTGTGGAAGCAGTTCAGATCAGATCATTCCTAAAACTTGCTTCAAAACCTCCACGGACCCCCCCATGCCCTGGCAGCTAAGCCCTAAGCACCAGGGCCGGCGGCCCTCTGCCCCTTCTTGCAGCACATGGCCGGGAACAGGCACCCAGATCTTGAAAGACCCACCCCCCATTTCTGTCCTCCGAGCCTCACATGTCGGAGGTACAAGCCCCTTCTCGTGAGACGGGCCAAGGCAGCCTCCCTCGCACCGGGTAGCCCCTGGCTCAAGCGAAGTTATGGAAATTCCAGCCTTCCCTCCCGCCTCTGACATTTGCAGACATCTGGCACTGTCAGAATGGAAGCGCCCACAGTGCCAGCCTTCAATCGATGGCAGCCCCCAGCCTGCAGCAGTGGATCCGAATAGGTCAGAGGTCACGGTCGCCGGGGTCATGAGGGTGGGCGTTTGACATTTGCAGCGTAGTTGAGCTCTCCCCGCCGTTTGGTTGCATACACGTCTCCAGCATTATTCCGCACGGGGCAGTCCGCTCCAGGGGAAATTGTGTGTGAGTGCAGGGAAACTTCCAGAACCTGGGTGGACATAGCCGTAGAGGCACCCCTGATAAGTGAGCTTCCACGGCGGGTACAGATGGGGCCGGGACTAGGCCAAGGCAAGAGATGCACTCGCCTAGAGCACGGAATTTAAGGGCATGCCCCAAACACAGAAATCGCGACAAAGAATATTTTATTGCAATATTTTCAAAGTCAAAATAAATGCAAACAATTCAAGATGACCGAAATATCAACATTTTCAATAAAGCCAGGAGGACCCTGCAATTTCCAAATCCTGCCCCACACCCCTCGCCATCGTCCCCCACCCTTGGTAGCTGTGGCCACTCGAGGGGTCATTTGTTCACTCCCCCGTGATGAGAAGTGACCAGTTCTTGTCGAAGACTTTCTCCAGGGCAGCCAATCCGAGGACCCAAGGGAAGCCAGCGCTCTCCTGCGGGCCTGGGCTGGCGGGCACTCGGGGAGAAGGTGAACCTCAGTGTGCTCACGTTCTAGAAAGAACGGGCCCAGTTTTGTCCTGGGAGGTCACGACAGTTCAGCCGTCCACAACGGTCAAGCGGCCCAAGCGCTGAAGAAGGACGGTCTTGCCTAAGAATTGAAGAAAACCGCGTCCACTGTCATATTTTTTCCTCCAGCGTGTTCCTGATATTCAGACCTCTGGTTCATTCAGTCCCGGCAGCAGCTTTCTCCTGCTCTTTCCTGGGTGAGGGGGAGATCTGCGGTAGATTCACCTGGGGCGGCGTTCACACCTTTCGCCCTGGGGCGCTGGGGGAGCCGCCCCGCCCTCTGCCGAGCTTCCCTGAGGGCACCTGGGATGCCGGTGCTCGCTGCTGAGCGGTTCAGGTGGAACCTTTAACCACCTCTGAGGAGACCGCCTACCCGAGCGCCCCGTGCGGATTGTTCTAGACTGCAGTACCTTGTTAAGTTCCTGCGTGAAGCTCCCAGCCGTGGTGGCTTCCTGGTGTGTCGGCTCCTGTCCCACCAGACCGGGGACCGGGCTGTCTCACGAATGTCCCTTCCCAGGCGTAGCCAAGGCTGGGTGCGCCATGGGGGCTCGATCAGCCTCGACCTAGTGAACATGCTTCATTCAAGGCGCTGCCCTCAGTTTGGGGATGTCGGAAGAGCAGACCCTGACACTCCCGTCCTGGCCCCCTCTGGGCAGACTAAAGGGCAAATGGAGCTGGTGTAGCTGTCCACACAGCACCCTCCCTGTCCTCTGCTCTCTCTGCTGTAGTCTCAGCCTCTCCCTCCTTCCCCCAAAGGGAATGGACGGCGGGTCCCCGGGCCGGGTGGGGGGCGTCTGTGTGGGAGCTGGGAACGCACGCACCCCTTGCCAGTCATCCGGCCGGAAAGCAGGAAGAAAGGGAAGCGCGTGAAAAGGGGAAAGGTGGGTAAGACCCTAGTCCTTACGCGAGGACCTTTCTGGAACACCACAGGGACAGCCGAGTGCCAGGGATCCAGGCAGGGTCTCTGGTGTCCCCAGGGTGGCCTTGGGGACACAGGTAACCCAGGCGGCGGCCCCAGGGCACGGTGGCCACTTTAGCACGTAAACAAGAGGGCAGGGCTGGAAGGAGAGGACCCAGGGGACAGGTCTGGAAGCCTCCTGGGCACTTAAACATCTTGTTTTGCTCCCTCGATCGTAAGTTGCAGATAAAATTAAAACTTCCAAATAGAGAAGTTTCTATAGATGCTTTTATTGGGACTCAAATGAGATAGAGAAAACCTCCAATAGCCACACGAAGCATTATGACTTGGGATGGCCGGGACCCCCCAGCACCTTGGCTGCGCGGCGGGGGCGGGGGTGCCCAGCCCGGGCAGCGGGGCTCGGGGCGCGGGAGGCCCCGGCGGAGGCGCGGGCCGGGCGGGGAGGGGCCGGGGAGGAGGCGCCTAGAAAAGGCGGCGCGGGCCGGGGAGGTGCGAGAGGGCCGGCGGAGCGGAGCGCAGCGCAGGCGAGGCCGGGCCCGGCGGGCGGCGGGGAGCGGGGCGGGC
>VBSM01003044.1:33466-51986 GCA_008086735.1 Cheirogaleus medius
TGGCCTCCGGGCACAGGAAACACAGGCGTAGGGGTGGGGTGACATCCATGGAGCCCCCAGGGCAATGCCCCCCTTCACTCTCCTTGGGGACGGTTCTGAGGCTGCATTCCTAAGGCTCCTAGGGAGCTGCGGCAGGGTGAGCGAGGCAGGTGCTGAACGTGGTATGGGCGCCCTGCCCCGCTCCTGGGGCCACACCCCCCTGCACTGCTGGGGTCTGCTTCCTGCGGGCCCAGGCCAGCATCAGCTCTCCTCCATTGATCCCTAAATGCTTCCCACCTCTCATGCATGAACGTGTGCCTGTGCACATGCAAGTGTGCACACACGCACACATGTGCATGCACGTGCACATGTGCACACATGCACATGGATGCACACATGCATGCACAGACACACGTGTACATGCATGCGCACACGCACATAGATGCATGTACTCGCACACACGTATGCACATACACACGCGTGCAAACACAGGGCTGTGCTCCTATCCCCCTCTGAACGCACAACCCAAACCACATCCACAGGGAAAGGACATCCGAGTGGCACCCACGATGACGCACACGCAACAGCGAGAGCCGCGTCGCTGCAGGCTGTTTGCGCCCCAGGTGGCGGGCGTCCGGGCGGCTGAGGCGCGGAGGTCTCAGGGCAGGGAAGAGGTGCAGGCCGCAGGACGAGCCGTAGCCGTGCGACCCTAAACTGTGGCATTTTCCTTCTCGTGGCGGGGTGAATGCGGCCTCAGACAGATGCTGCCCCACGGCTGTCTGTGGCGGGGCCAGCGGCTCTGGGGGGGGCTGGAAAGGAGGCTGACAAAGGGGCCACTGTCTGCGCGGAGCTTGACGTGAGCCCAGCAGGGCCCGGGCGGCGGAGTTTGCACAGCTGCGGCCGGGAGCAGACGTGCGCTTCCAGCTGACCCGGCCCGCGGCTTCGGGCATTAAACCCGACACTTTCCAGATGTGCGGGGCCCTCCCTTTGGCACCGTCCGCAAACACTCTGTCCCCAGGTACACACACTCGCACACACGCAGACCCGGGCAGCGGGCTGTGAATGCCGCGTTGTGCGGCAGACCCCGGGCCGCTGCGAGCCCCACACCCAGACCGTAGGTGAGGCCCCGGGCCGGGCTGGAAATTTACGAGCTGGATTTCAAAACAGTTCAAGTTCAAAGTCGGCTCGGCAGCAGCCGCCTCTCTGACCACCATCACTCTCCATGCCTGGCTCCAGGCTGGGTGGTAGGGGTGCTGAGCACGCCTTCCAGAAGGTTCTTGTCAACCCACACTGGGGTGAACCTGGTGGGAGGGGGCTCAGCAGGAGTTCGGGCCCCCAAGGGCACCCCTAGCCGGCCACTCTCCCTTGGTGCCCGTCAGGCCCTGGGCAAGCGGGCAGGCGCAGGCCACGGCGGCCCCAGGAGCTTCCACGCCGAGCTCGTCTGGCTTTGTCCCCTGCCACGCACGAGCCTGCGCCAGCCCCGCGTGCTCTGAAAACCACTGTGCCACGGCCTTCTAGCTGGAGGGCGGGAGGAAGCAGACGCGCCAGGGCCCCACGCTGACGGGGCCACGTGACAGCAGGCAGGCGGGCGGGGACCCTGGACATTCTCTTCCTCCCCAGTGAGGAGGAGGAGGAGGGGGAGGAAGAGGAGGGAGAGAGAGAAAGCGCAAGAGACCACACAAGAGGGGGCGAACCCACTCCCGTGATAACAGCATTGGTCCATTCATGAGGGACCCTCGTGACCTAAACATTTCTTAAAAGTCCCGCCTCCCAACATCATCACGATAACAATTAAATTCCAACGTGAGTTTTGGAGGGGACAGACATTGGAACCGTGGCACCTCCCCTGCTCAAATCCGTCTACGTGGATTCAGAGCATCCCTAGCAAACGGTCCAGCCTGACCGCCTACGGAGGACGGCTCTTCCCTCCTGCAAGCGCGGAGCGTGCCCAGTCGGTCGGTCCCTCGGTGCTGACGGTGGCCTGAGTACTGTCTTGTGTCCCTCAGGTCCTCAGGGCCGTTCATACCTGGAGCACCTTATGTGCCTGGTGCTGAAACCCCGGCACCGTGACCACGGCCCCTACGGAACCACCCGGAAGCCGGGAGAACACCCTCCCCCACGTCTGTGATACCAGGGAACCTCAGGGAAGCCTGTGCTCTGGGGACGGAGCCGCTAACGGGTCCAAATGGCTCCTGGCTTCGTGGAGGCCACCAACCCCTCCTCGCTGGCTTAAGGAAGGCACCAGGGGCCTCGATTTTGTAAATAAAACCATTTTGTTTTCGGGTGCGCTGGGCGGCGGGGGCCGCGGCGTCAGGACCAGCTGCTCTGGGGCAGCGCATCCGCCCGTCAGCAGAACCTGAGTCCCCGGCCCCCTCCGTCCCAGGTCCCACCCTTGGCCGAGGTCAGGCCATGGTCTGGCTGCGCGTCAAGGACCTGCCTGTTCCCCGAGCCCTGTGGCCCGTGTTCCCAGCTTGTGTCTGCGCCCGGGATGCGGCGGCCCCGTCCCCCCGAGCAGCCGCTCCCAGCACAAGGTCCCCTTTCAGTTGGTGGCCTGGTTTCTGGACCTGAGCTGGGGCCGCTTTTTCCTTTCCTTTGGCTGCGTCGTGCTGACGCGTTTACACTCAGGGTGGACGGCGGGGTCCTGCTCTGCTTCGGCCTTCGGCTGCCCCGGGGGCCACGAGGCAGGGGCCACGGCCACCGACGGCCACCAGTGTAACGCCAGGTGGGGAGCGCCGTGTGAACTGCTCACGCTCACTTCTGCCGGCCGTGGTCCGTGTGGCCGTGTGGACAGATACGGGGACCAGCGGGGAACGGGAGAGAGGGAGACGCAGCAACCCGCGGGCGGGTTCACGGTCCAGCTCCTCCCTTCCTGGCCGAGCGACCCTGAGCCTCAGTTTCCCCAAGTGTGCACGGGGACAATGAGAGCCCCGGAGCAATGGGAGCAAGTGGTGACAATGCCAGCACACAGCGCGGTTCAGCAGAGCCTCGCGGAAACTTGGCACCCGTTAAACACCAACTCCCCCAGCGTCCAGCCCCACCACGCTGCTTTCTGTCGCTACGGACTTGCCCATTCGAGGTGCCTCATACAGGTGGAATCATACAGTACTTGTCCCTTTGTGTCAACAGATGTATTTCTTCACTAACACAGTAAGTAAGATCCAGCTCTGAGCCGAAGGCCCGTCATAATTTCAAAGAGGTGGGACGTGGACAGTAGGACTCACAGAGCACTATGCGGGGGACAGGGGACTCAGAAAGGGTCACTGCAGCAGAGGCGGCTGGAAACACGGGGGCGGGGGTCAAGGGAGACAACGGCCTAGAAGAGGAGCGGACGGGGCAGTACCGAAGTGAAGAAAGTCACGGGGTGGCTACTGCACCCGTCCCAGCAATAACCGATACAGGCCGGACCCAAAGCGACAGAGCAGGAAGGAAAAGGAGGACTCGGATGAGAGGCGGACTCGGGAAAGAGTTTGGGTATATGTTGGCGGCCGGGCAGTGGGAGGGGGCACAGGTGGAGGAAAATGTTCGGGGCCTAAAGAAACAGAGGCCCCCATGTCAGATGTGGGGAAACCAAGGCACAGAGAAGTCGAGCTTATTGTCTGAGGTCACACAGCTGGTAAGAGGTAGGGCTGAACTGGACCAATGGCCTAGCCATGGCGCCTGCGCTCTAAACCAGCGGGGTTGAGGGGGTGATACTTGGGAGCCGAAGAGAAATTCCACGGCGGAAGAGGGAAAGGAAGAGAGAGTCAGGCAGCCGCAGCTGTTGCCAACAAAGCAGGACGTGGGGACTTCAGCGGACGGGGCTGAGGGGAGTGGGCTTGACGCTCGGAAGGTTCTCTTGGCTTCCAGGAAGGAGCAGGCCAGGGCGGGTCAGCCGAGGTGGCCGGACATGGGTCACGCTGCTGGGCCAGGGTGCCTGGATACCTCCCGTGTTTTCTCTAAGCCCTGCGCCAGGCAGGGAGGGAGCAGGGGCCCTTTGGGGACATCTGAGCCAGGTAGGTGACACAGCCCTGGTGCGACCGGACCTCACTCCGGGAGGCTCTCTGTGACCGATCTGCTCGGTCTGGGGCAGCGCCGGCGCCCGGGCCGTGGGGAGGGGTGGCGAGGGACGAGGTCCTCTCAAGCCCTCCGCTCCTGTGTCAGGAGGCGGGCCAGGTGAGAGTGAGGGCTCCCGGCCCCCAGCGTGACCGCGCAAGGCCCGCGTGCCGCCGACACCCGGAGAGAAGAGACGGCTCAGGGACATCCTCCCGGTCCCTGCGCCCCAGGCCAGCTCAACCCCTGCTTAGACACAAGGGAGAAGCAGCGCCCGACCATGGGAGCCCGGGCCTCAGCCTCTGAGGACAGCAAAGGCTGTGGCCAAAGCGGATGTGGAATCACACTCCCTTCCATGAGCCAAGAAGGACCAGGCACCTGCCCAGACAGCGTCTGTCATGGGATGAACTGTGTCCCCCAAAGGAATAACACGTTCGGGTCCCAGCCCGGCGCCTGGGAGTGGGCCTGACTTGGAAATAGGGTCTTTGCAGATGTGCTCGGGTTAAGATGGGGTCACTAGGGTGGACCCTGAACCCAGGACGACTGGCGTCCTCATGGGAAGAGGAGAGGTGCAGAGAGGGGAGGCCGGGTGACAGGAGGCAGAGACCGGAGCGATGCCGCGAGCCAAGGACTGCTGGCAGCCCCCGGAAGCCAGAACAGGCAAAGAAGGATCTGACCAGAGTCTCCGAGGGCCACGCCTCGACCTCAGACTTCCGGCTTCCAGGACAGGGAAAGAACATAACATGACCGTCGTTCGAGCCACCAGGACACTCAGGCGGCGTCTGAGACACTTCACCGTAAACCGTCACCCACTGGGATGGGGGGCCAGCCAGCCACCAAGGCAGAAAGTGCTTGGTCCCTGGCATCAGAGGTCCACCGTGGAGGACCAATGTCACCAAAGGGAACCGAAAAGCAACCCTCAGGTCGCTAGATTCCTGCTCAGCTTAGTGTCCTGAATTGCTGTGTCACCTGAATAGCAGGTGCTAAGGTCCTGAGGCAGACCGGGCCAGCCAGGCGGCCACTGTGGCCGGAGCAGAGTGAGCTCGCCCCAGATCCCCAGATCTACTGTGTGTGGTCTGGGGTGTGGCCTGGGTGTCCCCGTGCTGCCAGGACTAAGAACCCCAGCTTTAAAAGGTCCCCTCCCTCCTTGCCGTCCATCCCCCATACCAAAAGCCAACATGAAACTGGATAAACACTCCACCGTGCCTTAAGCGGTGCTGGGTTGTCCTTTTTCGTGCCGCCCACTGCTTGGACAGTTTGACAAAGCGCTCGGGCCCCTCCTAAGAACAATGTTTTTAACCCTGCATAGCATAAAGCACACAGGTTTGCAAAGATGACCAACTGTACTAAACCAGTTACCACAATATTAAACAGACTTCTATAATAACAGAGCAATTACCTGGGCTTCTTCAAAGATGTAGTAGAGAATACAATCTAGCGGCAGGTCTGGAACTTCTGTCACTTTGAAGTAGAAACGAGAGGAAATGATATTTTGAGATAGTTGCAACCGCTGTAATATGACATGCAAAGACCTCTGATTTTTTTTTTAACAGGGAATAACGTCCCCGGCTCTGTTGATGACTGAGGTTTGCTGCCTTATGCACAACAGAAGGGAATGCATTAGGGGCTGGAGAAATGCAGATAGAGGATTTCCCCCCCATCTGAGTTCTTGGGCCCTGGGTTCCCAGCCCTTGTGCAAGGGCTTGAGCCTCATTCCTTCCTAGACCCCAGCCGGGGACACGACCCCGCTGGCCGGACCCCACACAGCAGCTTCCAAGGACGAGGCCACGGCCTCAATCCCTCCCTCCTCCCGGCTCTCTTTGCCCCACGTCCTTCAGCCGGGGGAGTGGATGGGGCTTTTACCTCCTGCCTGCAATTGCTGCGATCGGGCTGCTTCAGGCTGGGGTGGAAACATGAACAAGTCAGGGCCTGTCCACTCCGGCCCCTTCCAGAGCGATAAAGCCAGTTGGTGTGTACGGAGCGCGTGGTAGCGCCGGGTGCCCTGTAAGGGCCTTCCGTGGGAGAGCTGACCTCAGCCCCCCGGCTGGGGGACACGGGGCCACCGCTCCCCACCGTGCAGACGGGGCAGCGGGGCGCGGCGTGCATAGCGCATGCGCAAGTGTGGACCCGGCCAAGGGGTGCACCTCGCACCCGGGACGTCTGTCTCTTAGTCACGTCCGTATCCCGCATCCCGGCCCCCCTTAGACACCCCCGACCGCTGTGCCGCCTTCCTCCAGGGAAGTCCTGGCCCCAGTGTCAACCCATATGGGGGCAGAGCTTTTGTCCCGGGAGCTGAGGCGACAGTCCTGGCGCCATCAATAGCTTGCTGGTGTTGTTCCTCGTCACCCGGGAAGAGAACCCAGGCTCTCTGAGGCCTCGGGGAGCCGAGACGTCCCAGGCCACATGGCCGGAGGACGGGATCACCAATCCAGACGTTTCTGGTCGGAGGAGGACACAGGCAGGACAGCCGGCCAGCACCCGAGCTGTTCCCTAACGAGACCAAGCCACTGACCCTGGATGTCACCCTCGCTGGCCACGACAGAGCCAGGCAGTGTGGGCCTAGAGGGTGGGAGGTCAGGGGTGCCAGGTCAGAGCCGGCCGACCCCGTCCCGACCCGCTCCTGCAGAGGGGTGTCTGCGCCCCCCTCCGAGCCTCTAAGTGGGGCCTTATTTTCTGTGCTTGGAAACTTTCCAGATCCCTCCTAAGCTGGGTCATTAAGTAACGGCGCGTCCCACCTTAATTTGCTCTCCTGCGAGACCTAATTACAGGCGCACATTCCTGTTTCCCCTCCCTCACGTGCTTGAGCTGCTAAGTCAGTAATTTACCCCACGGTAGCCGGTTCTGCTGTCGGGAAAGGCCAGCCGCCATGGGCCCGTGTGCACTGGCTCCCCGGGAACCTTTTAAAAAGCAACCTGGAAAGAATTTGTTGGAGGGCAAAAGGCGGGGAGCAGAGGCACAGTAAATTGCTGAGCCCTCCCACCCCGTTCCTCCCCTTGTCCCCAGGCCATTAAACGTCAGAAAGTGCGCATGCTTCTGAGCGAGGGCTCTGAGTGGCGGGCCCAGGGCCGCGCTGCACACTTTCCTGTAGACGTTAATACGGCACAACGGCGACGCGTGTGGGGGTGGCGGCAGCTGTGCTCTCTGGCTCCCCCAGGAGCGCTTGTCGCTTCACATTTTACAAAGGGTCTAGGCGAAGTCTTAGCTAATGAGGGCTGGGATGTAGCAGGGTGACTCAAACCACAGGCGAGATGGCACGTTGGCATCCGGAATACCAAGAAACCAGCTCTTCAGTCTTATCTTTCATTGGAATTTTTTTTAAAAAATAAGAACTTCAGATGATCAAGGAGATTTACTTATGTAGCAAAGAGACACGTGCTCTCCACGGGGCTAGGAAAGGAAATGTCACCAAATGAAACAACGGAAGCCCTCAGGTCCCACCAGAGTTAGAGTTATCTGGAATTTGGTGCTAATTATTCCTGTACATTTCTTTTCTTTTCTTTTCTTTTTTGTTTTTTGTTTGTTTGTTTGTTTGAGACAGGGTTTTGCTAGAGTGCCGTGGCATCATCATAGCTCACAGCAACCTCAATCTCCTGGGCTCAAGCAATCCTCCTGCCTCAGCCTCCCCAGTAGCTGGGACTACAGGTGTACACTGCCACACCTGCCTAATTTTTCTATTTTTAGTAGAGACGGGGTCTTGCTCTTGCTCAGGCTGGTCTCAAACTCCTGGCCTCAAACAATCCTGCCACCTCAGCCTCCCAGAGTGCTGGGTGTACAGGCGTGAGCCACCACGTCCAACCCATGTGCATTTCTTGAAACGTGTCTATATATGTATGGAAATCTCCCTGAAACCTAGGTATTACATATTTTTAAGCTGTATATAGACGGCATCTTAACTATATCTATTCTTCTACAAGTGCTTCTTTCACTCAATATTATAATTTCTAATATCACACAGTCCACATGTTTTTACCACTGCATAACGTCCGCTTGTATGAAAACACTCCATGTTATTTCTCTGTACCCCTGTTGATGGCTACTTGGGTTGTTTCCTGTTTCCATCGTGAACGATGCTCTAGGAATATTCTTATCCCTGTCTCCTTGTTTCTCAAAACACTGTTTCTCAGTATTTTTCAAAATTGAGGGTCATGACCATTAACAAGTATTGAAATCAATTTAATGAGCCATGACCAGCGTTAAAAAAGTAGAAAAGGGAAGCATCAGCGTGCATCACACATAGGAAAAGTGTCATGTCGTGGAACGTTTGTTTGAGGAGCTGCGCTAGGGAATAGATCCAGGACAGGGACTGCAGGCACAGAGCACGCACCGCTTAAGCTTCGCTGGATGCTCCCGAAATGCTTTGCAAAGGGTGACACCGATTTACACCCTGCTTCCACGACATTTTCACAGGTCCTCCTTGCTGCTCTAAAGCGTGAAGCTCGCTAACGAGAGCTAAGACCAATCTTATTGCCCCACAGCAGGCTAGAAGCCAAAACCCCAGCATCCTGGGCAGCGCCAGAGACCACAGAGATCCATCTCCATTAACCAACCATGGAGACACCGGAGCGCCCAGGACAAGGGGTCTGGATCCCGAGAGAGACCGTTCCTCTTCTGGCCACGCCCGCTCTTGGCAGGGAGGCAGCAGGTCAGGGAAAGAGCATGGCAATGACACAGGCACTTCTCCTGCCCCCAGCCCGTGTTGTCGCCACCTGCCTAAAGCCTCCAACGCAGGGAGGGAATCTGAAGGTTCAGCCCAAGCAACTCGATTCTCTGTTTAACAACAACACAATGAGCGTCTCTGGAGAAATATCACTGAGCCCAAAGCCTTCACAACGTAACTTTCATCGTGCCCAAGACGCAATCTGCCAAAATGAACCAACAAACAGAAGAACCAGAAACGTGGGATCCATCTTCAAGACAAAAAACGAAACTTTGAGATGACTCCGATTTTGTAATTATCGGATGAGGATTTTAAAGCAGCTATTAGCATTGCATGCAATGGCGTGAAGGGAAACACGCTCCCAATGAATGGAAAGGTGGGGGAGATGTCAGCGGTGCAATGGAAACTATAAAAAAGAACCACATGGCAATTCTAAAACCGGAACATACAACCTAGGAAATAAGACCATGGAGGTGAGTCTGTTCTCTCACCTGGGAGCAGGTAAACCAAGTTCCCTGTTGCCATGAACTCCACCCCAATCTTACAGAATGGCTTGTCCTCTAGGGCAGTGGTCCCCAATGTTTTTGGCACCAGGGACCCATTTCATGGAAGACAATTTTTCCACGGACCCAGGGAAGGGGCTGGGGGGATGGTTTGGGGAATGATTCGAGTGCATTATATTTACTGGGCACCTTATTTCCATTACAATTGCATTGTCACATATAATGAAGTGACCATACGACTCACCATAAAGCAGACTCTAACGCCGCTGCTGATCTGCCAGGAGGTGGAGCGCAGGCGGTGACGCGGGCGAGGGGAGCGGCTGTAAACACAGGTGAATCGTCGCTGGCTCTCCTGCCGCTCACCTCCTCTGCGCAGCCCGGTTCCTGACAGGGCTACGGACTGGCATCACCTGTCTTGGGCCCGGGAGCTGGGGACCGCAGGGAATATTTCTAAGTATTTTGCACAAACCATTTTCTCTGCTAGAATGTCTCCTTCTATGACCCATTTTATCTCTAGGGAACTCAGACCAGTTTAATTTCCCATTCCTGAAGCTTCCCCTAGCATTTCACTCTTCCCTTAGGCACCTGCTCCCTCCTCTGTGTCTGTAAGACATCGATTGTTTCCACCTGCTCACCCTTTACTCCCTGTTGCTGATTTTCCCTTTGGGGGGAATCACTGCTTCTCCTCAGTCAATCCCTCCAGCTCCAAAGGGCTGGCTCCTCGCCCCTGGCGTCAGAATGGGCCCCTGAGCTAGACCTGACTCTCCGGTATATTTCCAACCCACGGCCACCATCACCGGGTCACTGAACAGGGGTGTGGCTGAAGCCAAGCCAGTGAGAACCCTCCACAGGACTTTGCTTGGCATTTTGGGCAAAAGGTGTTGCTGCTGGGCTCCTAAAACAAGCACAGTATGAGCCACGAGCAGCTGGCAGCCACCTCGTCACCTGTCTGAGGAGGACCAGCGTAGGGCAAAGCAGAACCAAGGGGTGGAAAGGGGTGGGTTCCCGACAGCAGTGTGTGAACACCCAGATCCAGCCACGCCTGAAGCCGTCTGCCTTTGGATTTTTCAATGAAGGGCGCTAATAATTTTCCATTTCCGCTTTAGTCGGTTTGAGCAGGATTTCTGTCACATATAGCTGAAAAGTCCATGTCTGATATAATTCCCACAGCCCTAATCACATTCTATCTACTTGTAGTGCTGAGCGCGCACCAGTACCGTGACACCCTAAAGGGCAGAGATTCATGTTTGCATTCCAATACCCGGGACAGGGTACGACAGGCGACAGGCGGAAGGTTCTTGACTGTGTTTACCAAAGGAACCAGCAAATTCCACGCGTCTTGGTAAGCTCGGCCCCTTCATTTTCACACGGCCTGGACGGGGCATTCCGTGCACAATTTTATTCGGGTCTCGCAAGAGGTTGTTTTCCCCATTTCACAGCTAGTGACACTGAGGCTCCTGGGTGTCTAGTGACTCACCTGAAGTCCTGCAGCTCGTACGCGATGGGGCACAGACGGCGAGGCCGGGGCTTATCCAGGCAGCCACGTGCTCGGCCACACACGGAGACAACTGCTCCACACCCTGCTGGGCTGGGCTGAGAAAAGGGGGAGGGGTCGTTATTCTATTTCAGGCGGTGCAGGAAACGGAAAGGAAAATTCAATGAAACGTACGAGAGTCAGGACAGTGACTTGCTCCTGGGAGAGAAGGACGCAAGGACAGTACAGTTCCAGAGTGTGGCGAGGAGATGCAGATTCGTACCCACCTGACACGCGTACAAATAAGCAGGAAAGTAAGTCTTAGAAGAAAACATAAAAAAATGCATCCCAGAGAACCAAAAGAGAAATGCCTCTTTAACGACTCACCATTGCAAATCTACAGCGTCCTGACTCCTGCGTTCGTCCCTGGGGCTGCCACGACAAAGGACCGTGAATGCCACCGGCGGAAGGCCCTAAACAGCAGCCACGTTTCGTCCCGCAGCTCTGGTGGCTGCACGTCGGAGATCCACGTGTCGGCGGGGCCACGCTGCCTCCGACGGTGCTGGGGACGGGCGGGGTCCCTGCCAGGCCTCTCTGGGGCTCCTGGCACTTCCTTGGAGGGTGACGAGAGAACTTCAGCCTTCTCGCGGCGTCTCCCTGTGTACACGTCTGTCTCTGTGCCCGACTTTCCTTTCCGATAAGGTCCCCAGGCCTATCGGGGGGCCAACATACTCCGGTGTGATCCTACCCTGACTAATCACATCTGCAGTGACCACACTCCCTGTTACTCGGGGGTACTGGGCATCGGTACTTCCACAGATGGTTTTGGGGGAGGCACGAGCTTCACCCCAGAACACTGCCCCTCACTATGGAATGACACAATGTCAGCTTAAAAGAAAATGTTTCCAACGTATCCTTGTTGAGTACCAGCGGGTGACGGAAACCGAGATGAATTCACTGCGTGTGATTTTTCTATGCACGGTGCCCAGTTCCCTGATATGCACGTGCAGACACACACACACACGTGTGCACGTTCATGCCCACACAAAGGCTCAGTCTCCACGGAGCCACATACAGGGTTAAATCGAGGAGAAAAAGCATAACTTGGAAAAACTGACTTTGGGTTTTCACCAAGCCCCCAGTGTTTGTAAAACAGTCTGAGGGTTTCAGGGAGCCCAGAGCCGGGCCAGCTCCCCGGCCCTGCCTCTGGGCTTCGCTCCAAGTCTCGCACAAGAGCCCAGTGTGGTGGGGGGACATCTGGGGCGAAGACACAGGTATCATTATTCCGCCCCTCCTCGCTCCTACCCGCCCCTGAAACGCCAGACTGCAGGTCAAAGCCAGAGGTGCAGCCAATGGGCCGGAGTGGCAAAGACGGCCCATTTCCCTAAGAAAATGCCGCGTTGTTTCTGCGCCACGGCAGGATGGGGACTGGCCAGGTCCCAGCCGGGGGAGATGTCCGCGGTGACAGGCCCTGAAGTCGGGAAAAGAGGCCCCAGAGAAGCGTTTGAAGAAATGAGCAGATAGTTCTAGACTTTTTCACTCTTCAAAAATTTGCTTCAGTCAAGAATATGCATTTCTAACTCACGTTTTTCTAGTTGGTGAAGCAAGCTGGAGTTTTTGTCAAAGATCAGCTCCAACTCAAGAGTATAAACTTGTAGAGGTGAGGGAGGGACTCTGTGTGATTATTTTTCTTTTTCTCTATTGTCTGCAGTGTTCCTTGCAGCTAGTTTCTGGTTCTGTTCTGACCAGGCGGAGGGAACTAATTCCCGCCCACAGTGCCCCGCAGGGCGGTTGGGCTGTGCTCTCCGCTGCTCTGCTTCCGTGGCTGAAACGCCTGTGACACATCCTCGGCCCCCAGGACTGTGGCCCTGTCACGGTGCAGAAATGACACGGTGTTTTGTGGGGGACACGCGGTGTCGTTGCTACTCTGGCCCACCGGTGGCACCTGCGGATTTGAGCTCTCTGCCACCCCGGTGCTGTGATTCTGTGTGGCCGGCCGGGAGGCTGGGAGGCGTCTATTCCCCTCCCTGCTGAAGGCCTTGGCCCTGAGGCCGGCCCTGGCCAGAGGGACGAGGGCAGAGTGACAGCTACTTCCAAGGCCTCCACTTCCGCCGCTCCCAGGGTGCTGCTGTCCATTTGGCCTGAGCGTCAGCTGACTCTAGGGTCAGCGCTGAGCTGGGCGGCGGGTGGTTCCAGCCCTCAGCCTCTGTCCGAGTTACTCTGGCCGATGCCCGGTGGTGCAGAGACGAGCTGTCCCCACCAAGCCCTACTGAAATAAATGTCAGCAAAGTCCACACGCCGTCCTCCCTGGGTGTGCTCGCCAAGGGGTGATGACTGTCCTGCCCCAACGTTGCGTGAATCTGTTCCTCCCACGGATGCGGCCTCCTGCGCGACCCCTGCCGTCGTGCTCGCGGCTCCAGGAACAATCTCGAAATCCAAGTGGCTCACCAGGGGCAAGTGTGTTCCCATCCATGCTGGCCTGCCGCGGTCTTCCCCACGACAGCTCAGGGCCCAGACTCCTTTCCTATTGTGGCTCCGACCCAGCATCCTCCACGGGGTCCTCCAAGCTGGGAGACAGAGAGGAGCTTGAAGCTTCTCTCGGGAGTTTCAGGGACCAGGCCCGGAAGCGGCCATATTCTTACTGCTCTCAGTCCATTGGCCAGAACTAGTCACATGACCCACCTAGAGGCAAGGGGAGCTGGGAAATGTAGTCTGGGGGGAGGGGCCCAGGACGGGGAGGGGTTTAGGGGTCTCTGGCAGTCTCTGTCCATCAAGCCCCCAAATTCACCCTCTGCCCCACAGAGTGGCTCGTGTACGATGCCAGGATGGACAGGACTCCCCTCTGCTTAGGATCCTTCCATGGCTCTCGCGTCACTTGCCAGACACTGACCGGGGTCCTGAAAATGGCGTCACTTCCTGCCTCGCTGGTTCATGGGCGGCAGTGCCCACCCACGCTGTGAGTGCCGCCCTCACCTCTCTTCCCCAAGCCCAGCCTGGCCACGCTTCCCTGCCCCTGGGGTCTCTGCTGCTCCACTCGCACTCACGTCAGTGGCCCGGGCTCAGTCCCCGTCCCTAGGGTGTCGTCTTAGGAGATGCTCATGACTCTGTTTCTGTCTCCAGACTGAGAGCCCCTGCAAGGCAAGCATGGGGTTAATCCTCGCGCGTCTCCCTGCCCAGTGCCTGGCACATAAAAAAATGCTTTAAAAATGTCCACGGATTGAACGGATGGGTGAGTTGGCTTCTCCCTTGCAGAAAAAAAAATTGTGCCAGCCCCTCCACGGCAGCCAGAGCTCCTGCCAAGGGAATGGCCCGACAAGCCTCCCGGGAGAAGGGACCAGCAGCCTCACAAATGCTGCCCCCATATTCTGAGTCTCAGCATTTCCGGCCCGGGACACAGAGGGAGTTGGTCCGTCGGGACTGAAGCAAAAGCCAAGAGGCGCAGAGAGAGACGGCAGCGAGCTGGGGCCTCCGGCCACGCAGCCTGAGTGGCTCGGGCGTTGGAGGGGGCGGAAGCTTTGAGGACTATTACGAGTAAAACGAAACAACAGAGCAAAGGAAAGGTCATCAGAGAAGCGGGTGAGGTTGTGTAGGGGTGGAGTGGCAGAGGCCGGGTCCCCATGCTGGCGGGGGACACATGACCCAGCCCTGCTGAGAGGACACGACACACATCGCTAGAGCCCCATCATCTCCCAGGGCCCAGCATGCCGGGTGTCCCCTTGTCCTGGGTCTCCCTAGATTCAACCCACCTTTATTTTTGAAAGCAACGTGTGACAGGCTAGTTTTCGGTTGGGAAACTGGTGACGTCTGCTTTCACTCCTAGACGCCTCCCTCGGCCCCTGGGATTCGGAGCTGCTGGGAGTCCTCCCTCCTCCCCCACATCCAGAAACCCAAATCTCGTGGCCCGCAGCCTTGGAATTGGGTTTGTTTATTAATTTAAATTGGATTCTGGCATTTACTTGTGTTGGTTCTCTCCATAAAGACCTTTTTATTTGGGTCCTGGAGAGCTGTTTACTGCTCAGCACACGCGGCATGAAAAAGGGACTGGAGGGGCTGCAGGCTCGAATGTTCCTTGCTCTCCGGTGACCGCGGCGTGGGGGGGGGCACTGGACGGGCAGATGGGCAGATCTGCCCCCACCGCGGGCACCTCTGGCCTCCGGGCGGATGGGACGGGCTCGACCCCGATGAGCACAGCCATTTCCAAACAGGACGGTCCTCACCCCCCATCGCAAGGAGGTCAGAGATTTAAAATGCGGGTGCCTCCCACACCCCTCCAAGGAGATGCAAAGTCTTAGATACCAACTGGGAGAGAGCCGGATTGCAGTGATTAGAAGTACTTTTAGAAGAGCGTTCCTGACTGTTGTTTGTTTGGTTTTCTTTTTGTTTTGTTTTTTTTAATTCTGAAAGGCTGAGAAGGATGCAACCGGGTACAGGGGCCTTGGGCACAGGGAGCTGAACGTCGCAGGCAGATTTTTAAGAATGGTGTCAGTCCAGCGGCGCGGGCAGGAGCGGGGTTTGCCCAGGACCCCGAAAGGACAGGGCACAGCGGAGTAGGGAAACGCAGGTCACGGGCGCGAGCTGCGAACGGGAGAGAAATCGGGCGGTCAGTAGTACAAGTATGCACAAAGATGTTTTCCACTGTGAGAGCTGGGGACAGACAGGCGGCCTTGCAGATGGAAGAGTTTTTTGGGGAAAGAGGGGCGACGTTACAGAGGGGGGACGGGTGAGAAAGCAAAGCTTCAAAGGAAAGGAACCAGAATCAGGGTCAAGAGTAGGCAGAAATGAGGGGTTTGGAGATGAAAAATAACATTTAATTATTGAAGGCTTAAGATGCAGCCGGCAAGGCGAGAAGCGTTTTACACATAGTACCTAATTTTGTTTTTATTTCAGCATATTACAGAGGTACAAATGTTTAGGTTACATATATGGCCTTTGCCCCGCCTGAGTGAGAGCTTCAAGCGTGTCCATCCCCCAGACAGTGCACACCGCACCCATAGGTGCAAATATACCTGTCCCCTCCACCCCTCCCACCTGCCCAACACCTGATGAATGTTATTACTATATGTGCACTTAAGTGTTGATCAGTTGATACCTAATTTAATCCTCGTAACGTCCCCTGGACGTAGACACTATTATAATAACCACCGTTGGGATGAGGAGAGCAAAGCGTACAGAGGTGCGCACAGACCTGTCCCTGGCTGCCCTGCGCAGCTTCAGAGCGGGGTCTTACGTTGTCATCGTCACTGGGGAAACGTCTCGTCCTCTAACGGTGGAAGAAGGATGCTCTAGAGCCGCACCCGTCCCACAGAAATCAAATTCAAGCCACAGATGTGAGCCACGTGTGCATTTTAAATTTTCTAGTAGCCACATTAACAAGGGTAAAAAGAAACAGGTGAAATTAATTATAATTTATTTTATTTTGCCCAATGCATCCGAAATATCATCACTGCAACATGTAATCGGTACACACAGATTATTAATGAGATGCGTCGCATTCTTTTTTCATACCAAGCCCTTGAAATCCGCCGCGTATCTTGCAGTGTGGCGTGTCTCGGTGTGGCTCAACCCCCTTCCAAGTGCCCGGCAGCCACACGGTGCTGGCGGCTGCCACGTGGGTGAGCAGAGGGCTGCGGAGCGACCCCTTGGAAAAGTACTAGGCGATATCGTGGGGTCATAAAAACAGGAATCTGCTGGTTGGCTTCAGGCCCAAGACTTGTTACATACCTTTTCTTAAATAAGCTTCTGAATTGGAAATCACGTTAGATTTACAAAAATGTTGCGTCGCTGTGTGTCTTGAACCCCACACTCCTCCCGCGGCAGCTCGGGGCGTATCGGTGGCCCTACAGGGCTTAGGACTTTTGGGGTTTTGAGCAGTCAGACCTAGGCTGATCCAATTACTTGGTGATCAAAGTCGAAATTCCCCACAAATTACTCAAGGAATTGAGACTGTATGGAATGTTCCGGAGTCCGTGATGACAAAGGGAGCTGTACAATGTGTGACTTGTGATTCATTTCTCTAACGATGCCATACTGGCTCTCCGGGTGAGCAGCAGGCTCTCGGCTAACACTTCCTCCTGGGCTGGCGGCTGGGAGTGGGCACAGGCCAGAGGGCACGGGGACAAGTGACCGGTGTCAACGCCACTCCCGCAGTCCTGAGCTGTCTGCTGACGTCCAGCTGACCACGCCGCCCTGTCCAGTCGAAACAGAATTTGAACTGCCTAAATAATTTTAAATTTTCTAGTGGTAGCCAAGTGAAAAGAAGTGGGTGAAGTTAATTTTAATATCATATATTACTTCATCCAGTATATCCAAAATATTATCATTTCAACAGGCCATCCATATTAAAAAATGTGAGTGAGATAGTTTACATCATTTTTTCGGTACCAAGCCTTTGAAATCTGACGTGTGTTTCACACCTATGCATATGTCAGTTGGCATGTTACATTTTAACGAAAAACGTGCAAGTTTGGTAAGTTTTGCAACTTATTAAAAAATTGTAAATTTTATTTTAAAAAGGCAGCTGAAAAGCTAGATTCACCTTCCAAAGTTGTTCCAAACAGACTTCGAAAGTTTTCTAATAACTGAATCAAGCATTGGTGTTTAAATTTAAGTTGATGAAAATTAAATGAAACTAGAAATTTAATGGCCACATTTCAAGTGTCCGGTGGCCACGTGTGGCCAGTGGCTACCACAGTGGACAGCAACCGTGAACAAGCTGGGCGCGTCCTGCCAACATCCGAGCGCTTTACTCCGCGCCAGCTGTGCTTCCTCGCCTCTAACGCGTCCAAGTAAACATTCAGGCGTGGTTTTCTCATCATCTTTGTGTCCCAGCCTTGCACTTTTCACCCAGATGTGGCTCTGCCAGCGTGGCGGGCTCGCGCCAGGGGCTTCCGCCTCTGAGACGGAGACCTGTCTGGGGCAGGCCGTGCCAGTGCTTTTCTAGGTCCTGTCAGCGTCGGTGCTCGTGGAAGCCACTCGCAGGGCTGTGACGTAATTCGCGGGTCCTCTGCCCTGAGGAGGACACAGGAGGTGAGGGGGGATTGGTCTCTACGGCACTAGCTTGCATTTTTTTCCTGTTCCCCGAGTTGGCATTTGAACCACAAGCCAGCAGCTCTGTGGCGAAGCTGGGTGTGTTTGTCTTGGCGTCGCCACGACGGGGCCCTCCGAAGCTCGGCCGTACTGCTCTGAGCACAGCACACCTGCTCTCTATTTCTGGTGGCTGATGGGGACTCACTCACCGAATTTTGGGTCTTTTCTATGTGCCTAAATTAGAGTAAGCAAATATATAAAAGGGGAAAGGGACTCTTAGACAATGTATTTATGAACCTCTAGAACTTAATATACAACTTCCTCAGCCGCAAGTACTTTCCTGGGGAATTTGAGCAAAGACACAAGAAGTTTATCTTTGTGGCAGGGGACAACCTGGACCTGGTGGACGTTTCAGCCTGGTGGACGTTGCACGGGGGGTTCGCACTACAACAAGACGGCGGTTCCCAATGTTCTTGAGAAGCTTTTCCTCTGGGACCACTTGTGGCACCCTTGGGGTATGTCAAGCATTGTGGCACTTTAAGGTTGGCTCATTTGTGTGATAGTGACAATGGTGGCGATGGTGGTGATGGTGGTGATGATGGCGATGATGGTGGTGGTAGTGATGATGGTGATGATGACAGTGGTGATGATGGTAATCACAGTGGTGATGATGGTGATGATGGTGATCACAGTGATGATGGTGGAGATGATGGTGATGATGGTGGTGGTGATGATGGTGGTGTTGGTGGTGATGGTGATGATGATGGTGGTGATGATGGTGATGATGGTGGTAGTGATGATGGTGATGATGGTGGTGGTGGTGATGGTGATGATGGTGGTGGTGATGATGGT
>VBSM01003044.1:52043-65128 GCA_008086735.1 Cheirogaleus medius
GTAATGTTGCTGATGGTGGTGGTGGTGGTGATGGTGGTCATGATGATGTTGGTGATGGTGGTGGTGGTGATGATGGTGATGATGATGATGGTGATGATGGTGGTGGTGGTGATGGTGGTGTTGGTGATGGTGGTGATGATGATGTTGGTGATGGTGGTGATGATGATGATGGTGATGAGGACGATGATGGTGATGATGGTGGTAGTGATGATGGTGGTGTTGGTGATAAGTTCCCTAAGATGTGAATTGCCCACAAGGACAGGTGGTGCCTTTCATTTTTGTTTCTCCAACTCAGTGTTCAGCAAAATAAGTGCTTGTCCAATTGGAGGCAGATTCTGTAATTAAGTAATTAACTGGAAAAGAGATTTGCACAGAGCTACATGGGAAACCAGGCCTAGGTGTGTAGCCTAAGTTAGGAAAGAAAATTAAAGTCTGACCAGAGAAAGACAGGGAGAAACTGGGCATTTGCGCCAGCCAATTCACCCAACCACAATCCTTCTAGAACCAGGAAAGGGCACACAGCACCCTGAATTCCAGCTCATGTAGTCACCACAGCGTGTCACAGAGCGGCGGTGACCAAACGGCCAGGCACGCGATCTGGAGGTCATGGTCTGTGGTCACCCTGGGCCCCTCCCGAGGGAGCGCACGTTTAGTTTCCTCAGTGTTTTCCAGGTATCTGCTGGTACTCTGGCCATTTGCATGTCGCCTCAGTGGCTCTGCTGTATCCACCCGCCGCTGAGGCGCCACCCATCCCGCAGACCGGCAGACTGTTTCCATAAAAGGCCGGGTAGTCCGTGTTTCCGGCTTTGAGGGCCAGATGGTCAGTGACGGGACTGCTCACTCTGCATTGAAGCAGCCATGGTCATATAATATGCAAACGAGGGGCGCGGCCCTGCGCCCACAAAGCTTTATTGACCAAACCATGCTGCACGCTGGGCTTGGCCCCGGGCCACAGTTTGCCGGCCTGACCCATGCTGTTACCTACAGAACGTACCAAAGGCTCAGTGCTAAAAAAAATACGATAAATGAAAGGAAGACTCCGTATCACTCCCGCAAATGGGAAAGCAGGAGCCGTGCCATGAACAGACAACTGCGAGAGTCTGTTTGATGAGAGCGAGACAAGGCTGCCGGATTCTACCTGCAGAGGCTGCGGCCTGGGGCGTAACCTTTCCTGTTTTTTGTTTAAAAAGAAGGCCATTAGGAAGTCCTCCCGGGGCATTAAAGGCTCGTTAGCACAGGCTAAGCACCTCTCTTTGTCATAATCGGAGGATGAAAGCCAACCGGAAGGGGAACAGCTTTTCCACGAGGTGACTTGATCTCACTTAAGTCCCATCAATTTCCCACCTGACGCCATCTGGCTGCCCCACCCCCGCCCCTCCCCGGCAGCGCCTGTGACTGAGGAACCTGCTGCTGTTTCCTGCAGAGGCTGAGCTCAGACAGTGACGGGCAGGGAGGCCCCCAGGGGACAGGCCTGGCCCTCGGGCCTTTGCCCTCCCGCCTGGTTACTACCGGTGATGGGCTCTGCTGGTGTGGCCCTCGCTGGAAGGACGACCGGAGACGTGGCCACCCTGGCACCTGGATGGCCATAAAAGGCCACGCCGGCCCCGCCTGGGGCAGCAGACTCTCTGGACCTCGCTGGGGAACCGTCTGCCCGCCCGTCCTCCCAGATCCGCCAGGGCCCTGCGGGGGAGGCACGTAGCCAGGCAGCGGACGTCGTAAAGCCTGAGCCCTGGGGCCCCAGCTGATCCCCCGGCAGGAGGGACCAGGGTTTCCATGGGCAGCCCCGGGACTCCTAAGCCTCACCGGGTCAGAGATGACAACCGGGACTGCAGAGCAAACACGGCGGGGCGGCCGCGGGCGGTGCGTGTCAGCTCAGGAGTCACCGGGCGCTTTGCTGTGAGTGCGTTAGACACCCGGTGGGGAGAGCAAACCCAGACGCTGGGCTCCTGCGCGCTGCGCAAACAGGTGGGCGCAGGTGGAGGGCCCCGCGGACACGTGGACGCCAGGCCTAGAAGCCACCCTGCCCAGGCCGCAGATGTCCCTGGAAGGTTCTGTGGGGCTCATGCAAGCTGGGTGTGGAAGATTTCAGAGGGCTCCGGAGGGAGGGCGGAGCCTTGAGACCCCAGAGGGGTGCCCCTGCCTACACAGGGGCTCGTGTTGTTCCGTCTTGTTCATCCTGGTGGGAGAGCAGGAGACAGAGAGGGCGGCACATGCTGCTGATGCCACGTGCCCGTCCCCTGGGCGCTCGGGGGCTGGACGTGCAGGGGAGTTCGTGCCCTGCCCCCCCACGAGCAGCCGTGCCTGGTGACGGATGGAAGCTGGCTCCGTAGGGAAGTGACTCTAAGGGGTGTTCTACCCCATCTTCCAGGGTCCCCCGCTGTGTTGAGCCTCAGTGGCCCAGCAGTCACCTGCTCTGTAAACTCTTCCTTTATTGCTGCCTTCCCTTCCTGGTCTCACCCCCCTGCTTCCCTGCGGGTGTTTCCCGGGATCACCTCTCAAAATGCGCTTTGCACTCAAATCCTCATCTCGTGATCTGTTTCCGGGGGAAGCAGCCCAAGGCAGGGTGTTCACAGTAAACATAGAAATATCCCAGAACAGCAACCATTCAGGGGAGCTGCTAGCTCACACGCTGCCTTTGTACAAGCGAAGAGAAGGCATCCCTTCCTCTGGGTGGACCCAGAACAAAGAGCCCTTTGCCAGAGCAAAGGGCTCAGGGAGCAGAGCAGGGCTGCATTCAGCTCCCATCACCCTTGGACACCCTTGAACAGTGAACAACCTGCCCAACCATATACGACAGCTCTATGCTCTTTTTTTTTTTCCCACCTGATTGCATTTTATTTTTTCTTTTCATTTTTTTTAATTTTAATTTTTTGCAGAGACAGGGTCTCACTATGTTGCCCAGGCTGGTCTTGGACGCTTGGCCTCAAGGGATCCTCCCACCTCAGCCTCCCAAAGTGCTGGGAGGACAGGCATGAGCCACCACACCCAGCTACGTTGTTAAATTAAAGGAAGAAGACCTTATCTTCTTAAAGGACCAAAAGAAGTGATTTCAAGAGCAATTAAAAATAATTGGAATGAGCCCTGTGGTGTTGGACTGAAATCAGAGCATCAGTATGAACTCGTGGTCACGCACACACAGATGGACAGACACAGAAATAAATGGAGGTGTGTCCACGCACGGATCAGTACACACAAACACCTTCCTAGCTCTGTCCCCCAAGAGGCCCAGAAGGAAGCAGTGACACCCCAGGAGCAAAGAAGCCACTTGTGCTCGGGTCCTGGTTCCCACACACCAGTCTCCAGCTAAGGCGCCAGCAGACACTTGGACAGACGGCTAGCCCCGGGGCTGGGGCAGGGAAACGAAGGAGCCCATAGTGCCGGGACAGAAGGAAGCTCTAAAAACACTGACAGCATCGTGTCAAACAGACACGGGAGCCAACTAAAAGAAGTGCCTGAAGCCCAAATCTGGGAAAATTTGAGCCAAGAAAAACAAATGATTATAGTAAGAGACTAAAATAAACATCCACGAGCCCACGCCGCTATAAATAAATGATTGATCTTACACATGCATGGCGGAGAAGGGACAGTGCCTCCTTGCAGGAGAATTCCAATGCACGCGTGTAGAAGAAATCATGGACTAGAAAATCTCCACTGGGCAAACCTGACGGTACTGAGTGCTGCCGGCAAGAACCGCTGGCAGAAGCTAGAACCAGTAAGAGAGAATATGAAGAGAAGCAGGACATCTGGAAGGTCTCCAAGTATCCCCCCACACGTTGCTTATTCATGACAGAGGGGAAAGAGCAACTCTGCAGGGGAGACACTTGGCAGTCACCATTGTAACCAAGGTTGACACCCCCCACGATAAGGTGATAAGGTTACCACCAGCCCTGGTGAGCCGTATTGAGCACTATGCTGATAGAAAAATATCGTCCCGGCCCTCAAAGGTCCACTTCTAACACACACGTCCCAAATGCCCTCTGCGGGGCTCCTTCCAGGTCCTGTACAAACCCAGGCACCATCCTGAGTCCTAACTCCACAGGGCGCTGGCCGGGCTCTAAACTCTACGTAAGTGGAACCACGTGGTGTGTGCGCTTCCGTGTCCTGCTCGTCACGATGTGCAGACAGATCCCTGCTGTGTGAAGCCGGCGCGAGGTGATTGTCATTGTTCTCTGGCAGCGCACGGCGTGAATCTACCACATTTGTCTTGTTCACCTGTGGATAGATCTTTGGGTGTTAATAATTCTCCAGTGTTTTTGCCTGTTATGAACGTTCTAGTACGTGACCTTTGGTGAACATACGTACACACGGCTATCGGGGGCACACCAGGAGTGGAACGGCTGGACTACAGGCGTGTGTGTAACTTTTTAATGAACCGCACAACTGCCTTCCAAAGTGACAAGGCCATTTTGCATTCTCACCCACAATGCACGGGGGTTCCGTCGGAACCACGCCTGTGCCAGACCTGGTGAGCTCGGTCCTTTTTATTGTAGCCATCTTTGCGGGTGTGCGCCAGTGGATGTGAATGTTAAATATCCGTAATTAAAGCATCCACGAATTTGGAAGGTTTAGAGGAGGGCAAGATTACTTCCTTGGTGGAGGGACTCAGGAAGGCACCTGGGGGACTTTTCACGTTTGCTTGTGATTCTAAATTTACTCCCGTGGTGGAGACCTCAACACGGATAAAAAGGAACTGGATTAAACTACCCAAGGGCCACCCCTCCCTCCCCATCCCTTCTGCAGCTTCCCTGCCCTGGGGCGGCCCACCACCGGGTCAGATGAGCCCTTGGCCAGGTGCCCTGCCATGGTCCCATCCTGCTGGGAGCATGGGAGCTGTCCCCAGCCGGGGGGAGGACAGGCTCATTCTCAGCTCGCAAATGTGTCCCTGGCATTCACAGCCAACGTTCGATCTCTCAAAGGAGCTTCTCTCCCAGTGCCTCGTTTCACAGGGTTAGTTACGGCCCTTCCACTCGCTGTTCCTCTACCCACTTTAGTTAGTTAGGTAGTTATATGCACAAAGATTTTTTTTTTTCCAACTCCATGTGGAGCCAGGGTGATGAAAACGAAACAGGCACGACCTCACGGGTGACAGGAGTCTGGGCAGCAGCTGTGGTGGACTCGGGGACTCTGAGCCGGCAGGGTGGCCCTTCCTGGGTCGGCTGTGTCTGGCCGGCAGGGCTGGAGGGACGGATCTGAGAGCTGTGGGTGCCGGGGGGCTGCCCAGTCTGATCAAGAGGCAGCTGGCAGTGGGCACCCAGCTGGACTGGGGAGGGGAACCTGCCTCTACCCACTACCTCACTCTGTGCCTCAGTTTCCATGCCTGCTAAATGGGACCACCAGGAGAATGACATGAAGCGATTCACATAATGTGCTTGGAGCAACGTCTGGCTGTCAGAGTTGCTGTCATTAACAGCGTGTAGGAAGCCCGACTGCCTGGCCTGGGCTCGCAGCAGACTAGAAGCCCTGCGCCTCGTCCGTTTGGTTTTTCAGGCAAACAGATCCACTGCCTGTCAGCTGGGCGGCCCATTCCCGCCTCTCCTGGGAGACCGACGGCATTGCCCCACGATCCCAGGAGAGCAGAGGCTGCCCCCACTCAGCCCTGCCCAGGGCAGAGCCCCCAGGCCACGGGTGCAGCTGATTGGACAGAGGGCACAACCAGCGGCCAACCCATTGGCTGTCTGGCAGCCAATGAGGAAGCTTAGAATGAAGACTCTGTCCAACCAGGATAAAGAAGACCAATGAGATTTTCTTTCTGAAGCGTTTGCCTTGGGAATGCAGAGGGGGGTCTGGTGGTGGGCGACAGGATCAGAGAGACAGGGGGCTGAGCGGGAGGAGCCAGGGTACGCCAGGAGCCAGGCAAAGCTGTGACCAAGACATTGTGTGTGGACCTCAAGGACGTCTGAGTGACAGAGGGGACACACGAGCAGACATGCAGAGAAAAGCAGGAACAAAGAGAGAAACTGAGTCCTGGTGGTGAGCGTGCCCGGCAGGGAGGCGTCCTCACGACCTGCAGCTGAGGTCTTTGCACCTCCCTGGTAATTCCCAAGGGTTTCCCGGTCCCTATTCCCGGGAGGCCCTGTGCCCCAGGGTTGCTGCTCTTCGCCACGGAGAGTGTGCAGGATACATCCCAGGGAGGGGGAGTGCGTACGCAAGTGAAAACAACTCCTGCAGTTGCGCGGTGTACAACATCGACAACCGTACACAACAGCCCTGACCGGGACTCGTCTCCTTGGCATTTGGTGGACTGCCAAATGTCTGTTGTGCATTTATTTGTTTATTGAGCACAAAATGTTTAGGCATATTCAAGCTGCCTGGCACTGTTTAAGACACTGGGTATTCAGGACTGAATAAGACACACGTGCTCCCTGTCCTCATGAGGAGGGCAGACAGAAAATTAACGAGTAAACGGGGTGATTTCAGAGTGACAACTGCTATGGAGGCATAATGAAACAGCAATGTCACAGAGAGTGACCTACCGGCGAGAAGCCCGTATTCATTAGGTGGTCAGCGAAGGCCTTTCTAAGGAAGGGACATTTGGGGGTGGATTTAAAGAGTGAGTAGGAATCGAGCATGTGAAAACTGAGGGAAAGGTGTTCCATGTGGAGAACAGCAAGTGCAAAGGCCCTGAGGCATGAATTGCCCCAGACAGGACTGACCGTGAGGGGTTTACACTAATTGTGATGAAACGCATCTGGAGAGCATTCAGCATTTATCACAGCCTTGCTATACTCCCATTACGTGAGCGAGCCAGGACAGGACTCTTTTCTTTGCAACTAAAATAGCTAAAATAGCACAGTTTGCTGGGGTCTTACTATCACCCCTCTTCTCCACAACAAAGTCCATCTTCAGAGCGAATGAGGCCACAGGAGCCTTCGCACTTGAGCCATGTCAGATCAGAATTACCTTAACTGGATTGGCTTTTATCCCAGGTTATTTCAAGAATCCATCACGGGAATTCTACATTTGCCTTTGAATTGTCAAGAGCAGTGTAGTTACAATGCTCCCGATTCCTTATACAAAAGCCAACATAGGAATTTATTTTAGAACTTGGTATCAGAAATAAACTAAGGGATTTCTGTTTCTTTCTTTCTATAGTGAGAGAGATGATACTTCCTGTGTTTCTCTTTTTGACCTGGCTACCAGGAAGCTCAGCGCTGAATCAGAAGCTTCATCTTGCAAACTCTTAATTCTTAGGGGTGGCACAGTTATTGCTTCTTTGCCTGGACCTGACTTGCTATTTCTGTCACACTAATCTTTTTTATTTTATTATTTAAAGACACTCTTTGTTCTAAGCTGCCTCAAGTTCTTTTTTGGGGAGAGGTGGAGATGTAAATAAAGACTTTATTCATCCAGGGTATAAGTATACTCAAAGGCCGGCTGACCTCGTTGCCTAAGATTTAAGGCTTGTAAATTCAAACACGCCTAAAGAAAAGCAAACATGAATTTCATTTCTTACAATTGGCTTTGGGGTTAGAAATGAAAACAAACATATCTCCTGGAATAGCTAATTATTCTCCCCAGCTCCGACATTCTTGGCCGTGTGTGTGCCGAGACAAGCCCACTTTATTCCTGACACTGCCTCCCTGTGTGGCGTCTGTGTCTGTCCCCACCGAGTGACGTGAGCCTTCTAAGAGAGAACAGCGGCCCAGCGAGGAGGACGGAGACCGATTTCAATTAAAAAGCCACTCGTGCGTGGACTGACGGCTCAGCGAGCCACGCTGACAGCCTCGGGCCATGTCGTGTCTGCACTTTGCAAGGACGTTGTGCTCCTTGAAGTGGCAGCGTGACTACCCGGGCCTGGCGCAGCCCCCCGCGTCTGTGCGCATTCGCTGGCTGTCTCCCGAGCTGGGGCGCAGGCAAGACCTGTCACTGTGCCTCTAATGAGCCCGTCAGAGAAAAGGCCACTCAGGCTGCCTGTGGGGCGCCACTGGCCAACAGGACGGGTGGTGGGTGACATGTGCTCTGGCACGCCAGGGTGCCGGGCTGTCCCTGCAATGCCGCCTCTCGATTCTCACTCCCCGGGAAGGGATGTGCACCAGCAATTCCATTAGACTCCCAAAGCTGCTATTCTTTTATCTTAAAAATGCCCCAAAAGACAAAAAATAATAATAAATAAGCAGGCAAGGAGGAAGAATACAATGCCCAGAATGCAAACGATCGGCGCTTATTAAACAGTGTTTCCCGGGGTGTGGTCCCCGGTCAACAGCATCACCCGGGAGCTTGACGGACCCGCAGCTGCTGAGTCAGGAGTCCGGGGTTGGGGCCCAGGAGTTCGGGGTCTGTTCTCACAGGCTCCGGGCGGTTCTGTTCTGAGGCTGGAGCGGGAGGAGCGCTGAGATCACAGAGGTGACACTGAGCCTTGACTCTGGTCCCCAGCGGGTGGGGAGACGGGTCCCAATCGGGAGGAGGGAAAGAGAAGACAAGTGTCCAGGAACACGCGGCCATGGTTTAAAACCTCCACCCTGGTCATCAGAAGACACGTAATTAAACAAGAAAATTACTGACCGTGGTGAGTGCTACGAAAAACGGAAAAAAGAAGGAAGGGAAAAGGAGGGAAGAAAAGAAAGTGTGTGGAGAGAGCAAATTCCACTGAGCTGCAGTTGGTCTCATCGGGGCTGGACGTGCCGCTACCCCCAACCCCGAGGCTGTGTCTGGAGACATTTCTGGGTGTGTGTGTTGGGGGCAGATGGATGCCCCTGGCGTCTGGCGGGTGGGGGTGGGGCTGAGTATCCTGCAGGGCACAGGGCGGCCCCACCACGACGAACGATCCCGCCCCGAACGTCACTAGTGCTGAAGCTGAGAAGCCCCACATAGCCCTCACCCAGGAAAAGCATCTCCAAGGAGGTGACATTTGAGCTGAGACCTGAGTGACAAGAAGAAACTCTAATGGGTTGAACTGTGTCCCCCTGAGTGACATGTGGAAGCCCGAACCATCACGCGTGGGAACGGAACCCTATTTGGAAATGAGGTCTTCGCGGATGTAACTGAGTTAAGGTAAAGTCACGGGTGGCCCTCATCCAGGGACAGGTGTCCTGACACGAGGAGGAGAGGAGACGCAGAGACAGACACGCGCAGAGGGTAGGCGACGCAGAGAGACGCAGGGGCGAGGCCGCGTGAAGACGGGCCGAGGTCGGAGTGGTTGTCTAGGCGCCGAGGGACGCCAGGGCCGCTGTGACCCCCGGGAGCCAGAGAGAGCCCGGACAGACGGTCCTGCAGAACTTCCAGAAGGAACCAACCCTGATTCCCGACTTCTGGCCCCCGGAACGGCGAGCGAATAGATTTCTGTTGCTCGTGGCACTTGTCACGGCAGCTCTCAGGACGGATGCAGAGACCAGCGGCTCAGAGAAGGGAAAGCGCCTTCCAGGCGACGGGACAACCGGGTGAACAGCTCAAGCCAGGAAAGGCTTGGTGTGCTCGAGTCACAGGACAGGGTGGGAGGGACCAGAGCGCACAGTGAAGGGGACACGGTGGGACGTGAGGGGCCGGCAGGAGCCGGGGGGTGGTCCCTGGTGGAAGCCCCACGTGGGCACAGCCCTCCCGACACCAGGAGGGAAGAAACATCCTCATCCCCAGGAAAGGGCAGCCGGGGCCGAGAGAAACCTGCACAGCCGCCCTTGTTGAGGTTGCTCTCCTCTGCCCCGGCCGCTGCATGCGTTTTCCTTCCTTGTCCACAGCGTTTGCCGCTCTGTTTAACCGAGCTGAAAACATCCAGGCTTTGCTGCTTCCCTGGGTTTTGTTTCTGTCTGGGGCTCCCATGTCACATAACCTTACATTAAACACAGTCACGTGCTTTTCTCCGGCTACCCGCCTTCTGCCCACCGAATCCTCAGGCCCGGCTGAAGAGCCGCGGAGGCGGAGGTGGAGTTCTGCCTCCCTGCAGTGAGCAGCCTCGAAGAGAGGATGGAAAGTGGGTGTCTCTATTCGTCGAGGGTCTCCTGGGCAGAGAAGATTAATTTGCAAAGTCATTTCAAACTCTCTTTCTGAGAAACTCCATAAACAGGCAAGATGCGGAGGGTCTTCATCCAGCACTTGCGAGTTCATCCAAAGCTGCTTTTTTGGTGAGAAGTCGTAGCTCTGCCCTGCAGGCTGTGAGTGGGAAAGAAGCCTGACTTCCTCGTGGCGTTTTCACGGTGGGAGAGGAGCCCGGCCCTGTCCGCCTGCTACTCTAGCAGCCACAGGAAAGGTGGGAGAAGGTTAAGCCCAGGTGCCTCCCGAGAGCGGCAGGGCGGGGATGGATCTGCAGGGCAGGCCACGCCCCAGGCCTGACGTCTGGGCAATGGATGAGAGGGACGGATGCGGGAGGCCCTTTGAAGGGAAGTCACTGGGGCACTCACAGCCCCTGACAGCTCACTGACTCCCTGGGGAGCGAGGAGCTCCGGTGCCCCCCGTGGAGCCGGGCATCACCCCCACGGCCACACACGGACCCCCAAAGCAGAACTGGTCCCCTCACAGACCAAGGAGGGTGCCGAGAGCCACCACTGCCCTGCATTTCACCAGCAGCCAACACCAACCACAGGGCCAACGTGGCTGCCCGGCCCCTACAGACGCTGGGATGAAATCCAGCCCTCCGCCACCACCTGTCACCTGCAATACCTGGAGATATGGAGGCCGGAGACAGCTGCGTGTGACTTTCACCTTCATTCTGCAACACGACACGCGCCCCCGCCCCCTCCTCGACTGGAGTCAGCCACGGTGCTGGGAGGCCTTCTACAAAAAAAAAGTGAACTTTTCCATTCCTTTCCTTGCCCTAAAATCGTACGAACAGGCTCTGGCCCACGTTTGAACTTTCCAGAAGAAGGCAATTATTGTTTTTCTCTTTTGTTTTTCTTGGTTACCTGCTGTTCGGTCGCTGGGCTGGGCTGTTCTGGAATTTTTGCAGAAGGATTTCTAAGCCCGTTTGTCAGTTCTGGTTTAGGGTCATGTGCGCTGGGGAGAGAAGCTTCCATGCCAGGCGGTCCTCCTCGGCCCCAGCCGGGCAGGTGTCCATGGCGCCAGAGAGCAGAGCGCCCCCCGCGGGCCGTCGAGTGGGCCGTGAGCATCCCCTGAGCCGGTCCGAACCCACCTACATTTCTGTCCCAGGGGGGGAGAGACCTGCCCACCATCCCCCAGCAAAACCGTCTGTGCACTCGTCTCGGTTCTAGGCCTTCGTGCCAAGGAGGGAGGAATCCTCCTGCCCCAGGGAAGACGTCGATCAGTCACGTTTTACATAAGAGTTTGATACAGTGATAATGTGAGCAGTGAAAAACTGGAACTAGCGGATTTTTGGTCACGTGCGCAGCTCACTTCGTACGTCGGAGTCTGGAGCGTTTGAGGAGACGGAGAAGGTCCCCCGGAACTTTTGACCTGCGGGAAGAGACTTCCCCTTTGCAGTAAAGACAGTAAAAACACGTTACTTCTGGGAGAGGAGGCGGGCGGAGACCCGGGCATTTATTTTCTCCCTCCGCCCTCTTCTCCACAGACAGCAAAGAGGTTTCCAGAAAGAAGAAACAAATGTTTGCCGCTCACCGTGTTCGGGAACAATGTTCAAAACCCATTTTACATCCTTGTGCAAAAGCTGCAATGCTGATCAATCCTCAACCTTCCGGAAGGTGGACCGGGTTTTTGTAAACAGCCTAGAGTAACGCGGAGCCCCGTGCGGCGAGCAAGCGCGGCAATCTGTCTTGTTAATGGTGTCACTTGTTAAGGCAGGGACAGCGCGGTGGGACTGATCTCCATGCGTGAATCACAGGCTGCCTTGAGAAGGAATTTATAAAGATGATATTCACAGCAGGGTCGTTGCGAGCATAAGTAGAAAACGCTCCAAGGTCATTACTTTGAAGGAAAACACTTGTTTGAGTGAAAAGACTTCCTATATTGCTCAAAAAGTTGGGTTTTATTATTTCATAGATTCTCTTGTGCTTTTAAAAATGGAAAAAAAATGCTATTGGGTTTTTCTCTGATTATAAAAGTGTACCCAACTTTTTGAACAATATAGGAAGTCTTTTCACTCAAACAAGTGTTTTCCTTCAAAGTTATGACCTTGGAGTGTTTTCCTTCACAAGGCAGCCAACTCACTCACCCAAGTCCCCTTCGCTGAGCTAACTCCCCTTTTGCCCCCCACCCTGCAGCCTCTCTGCACCCACCAGGCAGCCAGACGCCCCCAAACTCTGCGGGAAAGCAACGCCAAGCCCCTTTGGTATCACTCGACAGACAGAACTGATTAAATACCCACCAAGCTCTCGGATAAAGGTCTGACTTCCTGGCCCTTCCTCTGCTAAAAATCTAAGCAAATAAGAAATGAGACACAAACAAGGGAAAGGGATAGAGTCTGATATTCAGTGAACTTAGCACAGTTAGAAGACTGCAGACCACGAACTTCTCACACGGGAGGACCCGCTACGTTCTCATCGCCTGGTTTCCACCACACGGCAGTTTCCAGCCACGGCATCACTCGACGTGCGCCGCCAGCTCGTGGGCCCTGGTTGGCTCGCGGGCCGGGAGCCCCACTTGCAAACCAGACGAGGGGGTGGAGGAGGAGGTTAGGCCAGCGGGCTCCCAGCCGGACTCAGAGAACGAGGTCAGCTGGCTTTCCGCCTCCCGGTCACTCTCCGTGGGATGACGTAAGATTCCCTTGTGGCTGCCTTGGGTATCCCAAACTGTGGGAGCATCTGGAGCTTGCGAATTAAGTACTTTAATCCATCCTGACAGGAAGGTTCTGGAACAATACAAATAGCACCAAATAACAGGAAAAACATTTGGTTGGCTATGAGAGCAGAGTCTACATCCCGGTGTTGCCCCACGGAACTGTCGGCACTGATGGGAATGTTCTAGTAACATATTCGCACTGCCTGATACGGTGGCCGCTGAACACCTGTGGCCACTGAGTCCTCAAAATGGAGAAGCCAAACTTTTAAAAATTTAAATGTCAACAGCCCCATGTCGCCAGTGGCTACTGCCTTAGACAGCGCGGCTCTGTTCGCATATCTGAGCCTGAGACGGCAAACTGGAATTGCAGAAAACTACCAACATGAGAATCTGAGTCTCTGCTGTACATGTGTTCCCTTTCAAGGAATTTCTTTTTTTTTTCCTTTTTCCTTTTTATTTCAGCA
>VBSM01003044.1:65228-87411 GCA_008086735.1 Cheirogaleus medius
TAGATCTACTTGTATCGCTTTAAGGTATCTCCATATAGCTTTCCACAGAGGCTGGACTAGTTTGCAGTCCCACCAGCAGTGTAGGAGAGCCTTTCAAGGAATTTCACTAGGAAAACGTTCTTTTCAGTTCCCTTCCAACATCTTTGAAAAATCAAAAAGATTTTATTTAGAGCAACAGTTACAGAGAGTGCTCGTTTGGACTCGCATAAACACTGGGTTCCCAAGTTAGACTCATTATTGCTTAGGATGTTTAAACCCATTGAGAGAAAGAAACAAAACCAAGCCAAACTCCGAATGTTTCTAAAAATGCACGCCAGCCTCAGTTCAAACGGGCAGCTGAACTATCCGAGCGGCAGGAGGACATCCGAGGCCGGATACGGACGGCGTCGAGATCTTGTTTTGCATGAATCTTTCAGATTTTCATTACAGGGGTTGCTTTTCATTTCCTTTGAAATAAGCACAGGGCTTCAGAGAAAGAACAAAAGCCACATTTTTCTTGAACTGGACCTGATATTCTGGGTTTGGGTGGACGAGCTCATGAGGGATTCAAAGCCTGAGTGGGTGAGGCTCAGATCCCAAATTTCAGCCTAGAACTGTGTTCGGTCAAAGCATTTCTTTGTGGGGTGGGAGGATGTGGATGGGGGAGGGGCTGGAACAGTTGACAAGGCGACAGTCCAGAAAGACAGTTGGATACACGACGTCGCATTTCCCCACGGCGGCTGCCCTGCCTGCGGGTCAAGGCCGCCAGTGCTGGGCAAATTGGAGGGGCTCCTCTCCTGGCGCCCCAGCCTGAGGGGTCCCGGGCCCTCTGGAAGCAGTGACCCGCTCAGACACTTCTCTCTTCTTCTACAGATGCCTTTTGTAAAACTGTTGGCCCATAATGAGCTCGAGCAATCTTCCTGCCTCAGCTTCCCCAGTAGCTGGGACTACAGGCATGTGCCACCATGCCCGGCTGATTTTTATATTTTTTGTGGAAATGAGGTCTTGTTCTTGCTCAGGCTGGTCTTGGACTCCTGGCCTCAAGCGATCCTCCTGTCTTGGCCTCCCAGAGTGCTGGGATTAGAGGCGTGAGCCCCCGCGCCCAGCCCGATCTGTGTTCCTTTTTACTGATTATCCCCAAGCCCTGGAATAGAAGTTCCAGTTCACCCCAGCATCCCATACCCGGGGCCCTCAGGTCGCAGGACTCGCCCCTCAAGCCCGCGAGTTTCTGATTCAGCCGGTCTGGGATGGAGCTGGACAATCTGCATTTCTAACAGGTCTCCAGGGGGCGCTGAGAACCGCCGGGGTGCCCAGCTGCCCCCACACGGCAGGTGCCCATTAACCAACTGTTCATTAAGTGAATACCTGAGAGTGGGTCTAGAGTTTCAAAGGTGAGAGAGGGGACCGTATTGTACACTGTACAGCATTTGATGTTGAACATGAGACTGTGTCCAAAACGCATCACCATGAACTGCCCCGATGGTCACTTAGACCATTGTTCCAAGTAATATATCAATTTCTTTGGGGAATCCTGGTGGTTGATTCAGTAGCTTTGTGATGGAAACAAGCTAAATGTCCCTGAATTGGCAAACAGAGAAAATGTGATCCAGCGTATAGTGGAATACTATGCAGCAATGAAAAGGAAGAACCTATTGAGTCACCCACACAACACAGATTAGCCTCAAAAACATGCTAAGGAAAGAAATATAAGACTACATATATATGGCTCCATTTATACGAAACTTCTGGAAAAGGCAAAACTATAGATAGAGACAGAAAGCAGGTCAGTGAAAAATCATGACGGAAATTTCTGGGGTGATTAAAATGTTCTAACACTGGGTGGTGGTGATGGTTGCATAATTGTATACATTTTCTAAAACTCACTCTATAAAACTGTATACATTTTCTAAAACTATACCTAACGTGAATGAATTCCATAGTTTGTAAATTACTCCTCAATCAAGCTGTTTTAAATGTTTACAAAACCAAAACAAAAAATTATGAAGTCTCATATGTTGTAAAATCATACGCCACATTGGAAAATGGTTTAACAGTTTCTTACGAAGTTGCATGTACACCTACAACAAAACTCAGCAGTTCCGGTTCTAGGTATTTACCTAGAGAAATGGAGACATAGGTCCACACGAAGACTGGTACACAAATGTCGATGGCAATTTTATTTATAATTGCCAAAAACTGGAAACAACCCAAATATCCATCAACAGGTGAGTGGACAAACTCACTGTGGTCTCTTCATACCACCAAATACTACCATTCCAAACACTGACTTTATTCCAAAAAGCAATAAACTATTAATACATGCGAAAATATGGGTGAGCTAGGGTGTGGGGGTGAGCACCTGCGGTCCCACTACTGGGGAGGCTGAGGCAGGAGGATCACTGGAGCCCAGGAGTTGGAGGCTGCAGTGAGCTAGGACTGTGCCACTGCACTCCAGCCTGGGTGACAGCAAGACCCTATCTCAAAAAAAAACACAAAGGATGAATCTCAGAATAATCATGCTGAGTGAAGGAAGCCAGTCCACAGAAAGTGCATACGTTATGTATGTACGATTTATATGAATTCTAAAAGAGCCAAATCTAATGTGGTGACAGAAGGCAAAGCCGTGATTGTCGAGGCTGAGGGTGGGGGGGGCTGGCTGGAATGGGGTGCCAAGGAACCCACTGGGGAGGCTGTAACATTTTGAATGTTGATTGTGGTGGTGGTCAGCTGGATGTACATACAGTTGTCAAAATTCATTCAGCCGTGCACATCAAATGGGCGCATTTTATTACATGTAAATTATATGAGTATTTTTAATAAAAATGATTTAAACTTTAAAAAATGATCAAATCATGAAATTTAAATTCTGAGCAATGACAAATCCTCCCCCCGCCCCAATCCTTTCTATTATTTGTTAACTATGGAATTAAACAGATGTCCATCTTTCTACATTGGAGAATTACTGGGGGAATTTTTCTCACGGAGAGAAAAAAAAAATCGGTAAGAGACCAGGAGCCATGTTCTGAGGTTTCATTTCTCCTGCCCTCGCTGTCTAAAACTTCCTCCAGGAAGGCCGGATCCACGGGGGAAACGACCCTCAAAAACCCTCGGTGCTTCAGCGAACAGAAACACGCCTGAAACCGCACACGGCTCGGTTCAAAGTGGGCGCTGAGGTTGAGTGCGGCTCCTGCCGTTCTAAGAGGATTTCGACATCCCTTGTTGAATTATCAGAGGTGGCTCCCAGCGGCCTCGCCGGCCTTTGAAGATGAAAAAGAACGAGGAGGCTGGAGACGCCAGGTGATGGAGGCAGGACAGTCACTTAGGTTCTAAGCCCAGGAAAAAGCCGCATCCGGGAGACGACTTTCTGCTTGTGCCGTTCAGGGCCTCGGAGGCAAAGCGGCGCGTCGATGTTGAGTCTGCGTGTGGTCACACACGGCAGAGAGGCTCAGCGGCAGGTTCCGGGGGAGGCGGGGCTGAAAACGCACTGGGGATGGCAGGAAACCGTGCCGCCGTGTGGTCTGGGGTTGGGAGTCGCTGCAGACAATAGATTTCTGGCCCCAGCCCGGAGAAGGACTTGCACGGGGCAGTGTGTGATCCATATTGGGCCGCTTCAACACGGTGACAGTCCCTGGTTTGGCGGGGCACGGGCCAAGCTCTCTGGAGCCACCTGGGCAGGGTGTCGGCTCAGGACACAGCTGTTCTGTCTCCCGGCCAGGACGAGAGCAAACTAGGAAATGGCTTCTTCAGGGCCTGCTTGCTCCCGGGGCAGCTCCTTTGGGTGCCCGACGAGGAGACCCAGGAGATGGAGGTTTTGGTGTCAAAGCGGCGGCGGCACCGAGTCCAAATGCTGAAGCCTAAGCCTCGAAGTGAGGTTCACAGCACTGAGACGAGCTAGCAAGGGCTTGCCCTGGCGCCTTGAAAAATTTACACCCTAAGATGTTCACCAGTGGAAGGTGGTGGAAGTTGACAGTGAGCCTTGGATGCCACCTGTGCCATGGGGACAAGCTCCAGGTAGCCGACGGGAGGAGAAGAGACCCTGTCGAGTTACCCCGGCTGGCACCAGGCTAAACCAGCCAAACCCCAGCCGACTTGCCGGCTGCCCAGAGAGGCACGGAGGTCAGCTTAGCCCAGCCCAATCCGAAGAGGCGCCCAGCTTCCCCATGGACTCATGAGTTGTATAAATGGCCGTTGCTGCATTGCTTTGGGATGTTTTGTTACGCAGCACGTGTAACTGCTACGCTGGCCTCGGGAGACAAGTGAGGAAGGAGGGTCTGCAGCACACAGCTCGTGTGCTTGGAAATGTCACACGCAAAAAGAACAAGCCAGACAGGTACAAAAGAAGTCGTCGTCCTGTCTTCACTGCCTCCCTTCGCACTCCCAGAACGTTGGTGATATTGTCTGTTTCTTTGTAGCAATCTCACCCCGGGGCCCAGACTCAAAAGGACAACTTTATGGAAATGGCTAGTGGGGTTCTCAACCTTGGCAACACTGGAATGTGGGGCTGTCCTGCCAGAGGGTGTTCAGCAGCACGTCTGGCCCCACCCGCCTGATGCCAGCGGCACCCCCTCACCCACTCACGACAGCCACAAATGTCTCTAGCCATCGGCAAGTGTCCCCTGAGGAGTAAACAAACAAACAAACAAACAAAAACCACCCCCAGCTGAGAAACACTGGGCTAATAGATTCCAGGAAAACCATCAGACCAGCCCTCATGGAACGAACTGGCAAACCAAGGCTCCGAGAGGGAATATGCCAGTACGGCTGCTACTATCACTCACTTATTCATTCATTCATTCCCAAGCAATCACTGCAGGCCCACTAGGGGAACGAGATTCCAGGACCTGTCCCCAGGAACTGCTAATCTAGTGGGACACAAACAAATAGACAAGTGTAAGCCCTGGAAAGTCAGAGAAGGCATCTAATGCAGATAAGCAGGAGGCATTCAGGGGTGACTTCCTGGAGGAGGCGGCTTCTTAGCTGAATTTTAATTTCTGAGTCAGACATCTCCAGGATGAAAAGGGGGGTGTTTGGGGTCGTGCAGGAGGACAGACTACATAACAGGCTCTGCAGGTCACTGGGAATAACCAGTGTGGAGTGAGGGGAGCAGATTGCAGCCAGCATCTTACGGGAAACAGGGCTGAGTCTCCTGGGGCGCTGTAACCACCCGGCCACTCCCCCATCACACACGTGCACACACCCCTTCCCACGAGCCTGCCACGAGACAGAAAGCAGACGCAGTGCTCCAAGTCTCTGCAACAGGGCCGGAGCCAGGCCCCGGAGAGGCTCTGCCCGGCCAGCAAGGTTCACGCTGAGGACTGGGGGGAACAAGGCCGCACTATGGGCCCGGCGCGGAGGAAGGCCCGGCCCGGCCGCTCCCGGCAGCTGGCACACGGCTGCATCCGAGAAGACGTGAAAAGCAACATTGTGGACGGGCCGAGCAGGAGGGGCTCTGGGCACCTCCCGTGCCTGCCTTCGAGCTCCCTGGATCCAGAAGAACCGCGGCACCGAGAGAGGGAATCTGCAGCCCTCGCCCAGGCCTCTATGTCCGGGCAGGTAGGAGGAAATACCGCTCATTCAGCAAATATTGACCGAGCGCTTACGCACGCAGGGCCCTGTGTAAGGTGTGGCGGAGAACACAGGCTCGCAGTTTATCGGGAAGCTGGCTGACGGTGCGGGGCGTTCAACAGACACTTCTAGAAAATATTCATTGCTCCACCCCGGGCACCGTGCTAGGGACAAAACACTGATCGAGAGAGAGAGGCGTTTCCTGCATCAGGTGCTCACGCCGCAGAGTGCGGACAGAGAGACCAGCAAACACGCACACGAGAGCATTACCAGGTGGTGATAAGCGAAGGCAGCCGCCCTGCCCAGGTGACAGGCGGGCTGTGCCCGGGGATCGGCGTGCACTCAGCCCGGGTTCGCCGAGCGCTGACAGGGGCCGGGCATCGGAACCCACCAAGGAGTGAAATTGACACAGAGCCCTGATCTCGCGGAACCGGCGCCCGGGAGTAAAGAGGGATGAGCAATAAGTACACTCCACTGCATGCTAGGAGGTGACAAGACGCGGTGGAAACAGGAAACAGTGGAGCAGGAGGGCAGGGGCCGCCGTGCGGAGGCCAGAGCACGCCCCAGGTGAAGGTGCGAAGGACGGCGTCGCTGGCACGTGGGGAACGGTGCCCGGGCCACGAAGTGTCAACAAAGTGTCCTCAGCCACCACCAGGGTGAATCCGGCTGCCTGTCACATACCAGTGGGTAATAGGAAAGTCAGACCAAGCCCAGGCCAACCCCCTCCAAACACCCAGCTCCCCGCACCGCGCCGGGCCAGTGTCCTGCCGTCCTCTGCTCCCAGGGCCCCCTGCCGACCCCCCGCAGTGCTGCCCCCCCGCCCACAGCTGCACGTGGCCAGTGTCAGGGCCTGCCGCGCCCCTGACACCCTAGACTCCGCTGTCCCCCCAGGTGGCCACAGCCTCTGCTTCCTGCTCCCCTCCTTGCTTCAGCTCCTTCCTCGTTGGAACCTTGCTCCGTCTCCTCGAAGGCCCCCCCCCGTCCCAGCGGGGCTTCTGCCGCCATGGGACTTGGCAGACCTCTCTGGTTCTAGCCCCTTTTCTCATTCCCACCGCCCCACCTCGGGGCAAGCCTTCCCACGGGTTATTGCAGTAACATCCCTCCTGTGCTCCATCCCTTGCAAGCTCAGCTTTCTAACGGCTGTGAGTGTGATCTTCCTAAGGCACAGATGTGGACCTCACACACACACACACACACACACACACACTGAAGATGTACAAACACCAGCACATCCCTAGGAAAAGGGCCCTTCCTAGGAAGCCTTCTCTGATACCACCAAGCAGCATTAGAATCCCCCAATCAGAGTCGCCAACTTATCTGCATTATAGTCCTGATCATATTGATTTGCTCTTGCTGTTTACTTGTGAGTCTCCCCCATTACACAGTCTGTGAGCATCCTGAGGACAAAACTATTGCCTTATCCATCCTCAGCCTGGTGAGGCATGCAGTGTAGATAAGGATTTATCTAAGTGAGAGGTCGGCACACTCCAGCCCACTGGCCAAGTCCAGCCCGCCCCACTGCCTGCGTGGTACAGCCCGCGAGCTCAGAATGGATTGTACACGAACATTTGCACTTGATGTGATGATGGGGACGCTAACTTTGAACTTCAGTTCAGCAAAATGTTACCTCCCCTGCCTTCCAAAAAGAATTCCATTCTTCTCACTTGCAGACTTTTAGTATAAACCATTGTTTTCGATTATGATTATTGTATTGTTAATTTCTTCAATAAAAACTTTCTGGAAATTTGCTCTACCTCCTGTCACACAAGAATCCACGTGACACTGTGCTTGCTTTGGCAGCACATTCGCCCAGGTGGGAACGACACAGACGGTGGAACGACGCAGAGGGACAGTCCAGCGCCACGTGTCCTCACTCGTACGTGGGAGCCTAGTAACGTGCACATGCGGACACACGGTGTGGGGCGAGGGACAGCAGAGAATCGGGAGCCTGGGAGGGTGTCGGGGAGAGAGAGACGAGAAGCCGCTCGGCGGGTACCATGCACATTATTCCGGTGACGGTTACACTACAAACCCAGGCTGCACCACTGCTCAATAGATCTGTGCCACAAAATTGCACCTGTACCTCTTAAAACTAAACAAATAATTACAAAAAGTATCTATGTAATATCCTTGATTTTGTCTCCTGGCTCTTCACGTCTAAAATCTTATGTGACCCTTTTACAAAACGAGTTTGCTGACCATACTGTGAAACCTAAAATTTCAAGTGCTGCCCTGACATCTCTGAGTGTCACGGGGCCCCGAAGGCCCAACCTTGAGTTGTTCCGCTCCCCCCAGACGCTCTCGCCACCTGGCGGGAAAGCCCCACCCCCATCTCCACCTGACGGGTTCCCCCTCCCTGCCAGCAGGTGACATTATGCAAACAAGGCAATCATATCCTCCGATGGAGTGTCACCTCCCTCTCTTGTCACTACAAAGCCTGCCTCCCAAGGCCTCTGCTGCTCCTGAGTGTGACACCCATGGGGTGGCCCCTCCCCCGGGCTGTGACGAATAAACAAACTGCCGCTGACCCCGTCTGCCTGTCTGCCTGCCCAGCATCGGGTGTGCAGCCTCCTCCACCCGTGGGGTGAGGGAGAGGCGGGCAGAGACGGCGCCCTCGTCTAACCGAATGAATGAATGAATCCGCCTCATTCCGGAACCTGATCGATTTCCCTGGCGCCGTGCTGCCTCCCTGCCCTCACAGCAGCCCACGGCCCCCGCCACCATCCCGGCTCTCCTGACGGCCACGCCTCCTCCCCCGTGCGACCCTGTCGCCGGGCAGCATAAACCACCAGGGCCTGCCAGCTCCCTCTTCTCTGCTCTCAAAAGCCTGACGCGGCCCCTGCTTTGCCCAGGCCACTTAGTCCAAGAAAAAGCAGCGACTTTGTGAATGTTCCGAGGTCGGGGGCGTTGGACGGCGGGTCTGTCCGCCCGCCGGGTCAACAGCCACCCACGTGGGAGGCGGCCGGTGCTTGCTTAAGGCGCAGCCACTAGCTTCCTTCACGTCTGAACCCTGATGGGTCTACGTGACACCTGAGAACACAAAGTCGGTGCTGTGCCGCGGCGTGCTGATACAGCGACCGGAGGTGGGGAGTCCGCGCGTGTGCTTGGGTCCCGGGGGCGGAACATTGGCCCCTTTGTGTTCCTTACTGCCCGGCCGCCAGCGCAAAAGCAACAACCAGAGACTGCCCTCCACCCTGGCCCGCCCGAGAACACTCGGGCAATCGCTGTGTTTATTCTGGAACAAACGTGAAGGGACTGTTGTCTGAAACGCTGGAGATGTGGGCACTTGTCGGCCCTGCCCTGCCGTGTCCCTGAGCCAGAGTGGCTACTCCGCAGCCGGGAGAGGAGCACGGCTTGTGCGTTCATGTGGATAAAGCCACCGGAACAGACACCCCGGGAAGATGCCAGAGTCGTGGGGCCAAGACGGGGGCGCTCGGACTCCGTGTAGGTGTGGGTGTGGGGGAGGCTTGGGGGGCAGGAGGAACACAGAGAGACGTCCCTGCTCTGTCGTCCGACACGTCCCCAGGGAAGGAGCGAAGCTGCCGTCCCCGAGGGGAGCTGACCAGATGGCCCTGCTGGGGGGGGGGTTCTGCGGGAGGGGCCAGGGCAGGTGTCGGCAGAGGGCGGCTCGGGCATGACAGGCCGAGGCTGGGATCCAAAGGGGCAAGTGCCACGTGGGGAGTGGAGCTTGGGCTCCACCCTGTGCGGAGAGAGAAGCCAAGGCCTGGGCGGTAGACTGTTCAACAGTCCCAGTGCGTGCTCCTTTGCAAGGTGACTTTGCCGCCCTCTCTTCCAGAGGCAGAGTCTACTCTTGACTTCCTTGAATCTGGGCTGGCCATGTGACTTGCTTTGACCAATAGGATGCAGTGGACGTGACATCACCTTGGAGCCTGCAGCTTCCCATCCTCTGGGAAGGCTGCCCCAAGACCTCCGTGCGATGAAGCCGGTCTAGCTGGCTGGACGATGGGAGGCCACACGGAGGAGACCCAAGGCCAGCACCAGCCACACGCCGGACCCATCAGTGGCACCATCTCAGACTCCCCAGCCCAGGGATCGCCCAGCTGAATGCAGACACTTGTGCGAACCCAAGAGAAACTAGCACGGGAACCTCTGAGCCAACCCCCAGAAGCATGGGAGATCCATAATGTTAAACCACTCAGTTTGGGGAGGGGTCTGTCACATGGGCCTAGATGACTGATGCGGATACCTAGATAATCAGAGAGTGACACTATACCCCAGACCAACCCTGTCCAAGAGAAATGCAAGGCACGCCACCTTTGTAATTCTAGATTTTCTAGTAGCCACGTTGAGAAACGTAAAAAGTAACAGGTGAAATTCATTCTAATAATACACTTTATTCAACCCGATGCATCCCAAATATCATCTATTGCAATATACGATCAATACAGAAAAGATGAACGGTGTTATTTTATGTTCTTTTTCTTGTACTAAGGCTACGAAATCCGTGTGTATTTGTACTTCAGCACATCTCAGCTCCAACGGGACGCAGCTCGGGCGCTCAGTCGTCTCCGTGGCTGGCGGCTCCCGTATCGCACAGGCAGCTCCGGCGTGAAGCCGCTTGGAAGATGACTTGGAAGGGCGGGAGGACACAGTGGGGCATCTCAGAGAGGCTCAGACAGGTGACAAAGCCTGAACTGGTGTCCCGTGGAATGGACGGGAGGTGACGGGTTCCAATGTCATCTGGAGACAGCAGTCAGTGGCAACTGCGAGGCCAACGTGTGAATGTGACCTCATCTGCGGAAAGGGTCTCTGCGGATGCGATGAAGGACCTCGAGCTGTGACTGTCCTGAATTATCCGAGTGGGCCCCCACGGCAAGCGTACCTAGAAAAAGCGGAGCGGACACGCAGGGAGACACAGAGAAGACAGAGGCGGAGATGGGAGTGACGCTGCCACAAGCCAAGGAACACCTGGAGCCCCTAGAAGCTGGAGTCGGCAAGGAGGGACCTTCCCCTGGAGCCTCCGGACAGAGCGCAGCCCTACGGACACTGTGACCGTGACTTCCGGCCACTCGAGCTGCAGAGAGGGCGTCTCTGTCGCTGCGGGAACAAACACACCGGCCCCCCAGGTGTAGGCGGTTGGCAGCCTCCCAGACCTCAGGGCGCTCGAGCGGGCAGATGGCGACCTCGCGAGCTGAGACAGGAGTTGGGGCTCAGAGGAACTCAGGGAGGGAAGGTGCTCCATTTGGCTGCGGAGTGAAAGCAGCCAGTGCTGAGCGAACGCCCAGTACACCGGGCACCATTGCACCTGCTTTATTTTTATCCGCTCCCTTCGTCCCCTCAGTAGCCCTCTGAGGTCGGTGCCACTCTTATCTCCATTATACAGACGAGGAAACCGAGGCACAGAAAGGGTGCCTTGCACCAGGTCACACATCTGGCACATGGAGGACCCTAGATTTGAACCCCGGCTATTCAACCACAGCCACGCCTCTCCCCAGCACGTGGTGGCTCAGGGAGGGACACTCAGGGGACAGGCATGAGACTCCGGGAGGAGGCACTGGGGCCGAAACAATCAGAGCCTGGATCTCCTTGGGCTGCCAGTGGCAAAGGACAGTTTTATCGACGTGCACATTAAAGTCTCTTGCACAGATTCACAGCTTCCCAATTTCCTGTGTGCACAGAGCATGGGGGATGGGGGCGGTGCTCAGAAGTCATCACCGAATGACAATAAGCACTGAGGGACGAGGGACGTGGGGTGCAACCTCTGCTCCTGGCAAAAACCGGCCCGTCAGACCCAGGCTGCAGGCAGGCTGCATTTCTCGTTTCCAGAACGCAGCCTGCTCCCCAGCTCGGCTCCCTCCAGGAAATCCTGTTTGTGCTATTTCGGGAAAATTGATGGCTTTTTTTCCTGGGCCTTCCAGGAGCCTGACAGATGGTCCCGGATTTGTGCACTGTGTTTCCAGAGCGGCATCCAAGGGACCCTCCGACGATTCTTTCCACTGTGTCAGGCATTGCAATCAAACGTGTTCCTGCAGCAGATACTTACTGAAAACCTGCAGCGTGTGGAGCCTGCACTAGGTGCCGGGAGACGACCGGAACATACTGATCGAACGCGTTTCCCCGCTGCGGCTCGTGGCAGTAGCAGCAGGACTGTAGGGGGGACCCGGCGCCACCCCAAGGGGGCTTTGGGGCCCCCAGATAAAACACATTCCTGAGCAGCTCCTCACGTGTTACCCCATAACACACGTACACCCTCGGAACGCTTTTACACGAGCTAGATCAGGTTGAAAGAAGTCACCGCGGCAGCCTTAGAGCAGAGAAAAATCGCAAAAGGACACGAAAACCAGGAGGAAACCACTCACCTACGTCAGAGGAGAGTGAGCGGTTAGTAAGGAGGAGCTCGGCCCTTCTCGGACCTGCTGGGGCCCCAACTCCTTCCCCTGCCCTGGGAGCAGGAGCAGGAGGAGGAAACCAGGCGGGGCAGGCAGGGGCCTGAAGGCAGGGACTGCTCTGTAGGGTGACGGGCAAGGAACTCGGAAAGTCCCAGGACACATGACAAAAACATTCTGTGGCCACCAAGCCGGAGAGTCGGCCACGGCGGCCACAAGCTATGGGCATCGTGTCTGTCACGGCCATCACGGCCGAAGTAACCCTGCGGCGGCAAGAGAACTGGTTTGGGGTCCCGCAGACCAGACCCCTCAGAGCGGAATCCCGGCCCTACCTATCCAGGTAACGTCACGGGAATAAATGCTGTCTCTGGGCCTCAGTTTTCCCATCTGCAAATGGGGATAATAAAGGCACCCGCCTCACAGGGCTGGGTGAGTTGGATGCGGGTGGTTTGAACGTGGCCCCGACACTCGCCGAGTCCCCTGCCGGCTCACGCTCACTGTGGCAAGGCAGCCTCTTCCTTCCAGAGAATTCTATCTCGGATCTCTTGGATACGCTCAGGCAGGGGAGACCAGGAAGCAAGTCCCTGCTTGTCCCACCCGGTCCCCAAGGCCCTCCCTCCCCTGGGCAGCCTCGGCCCCAGGCCTGCTCCCAGGGAACCGGAGGGGTCTCTCTGCTTGAGCTTCTCCAGCTTCTCCAAAACCGAAAAGGATTTTTTTTTTCATGCGAGACATTTCATTTATTTTTTTTTAAGTATTTTTCCCCAAAGCATCTTTTAAAGAAGACGTTGTACTGTGGAAAGTTTCCATGAGTAATGCAGGTAAAATGACCTGCTACCCGGAGTCAGCAATCGGTAACACTTCGCCGCTACCTATTCGCTCTCGCTCTGGCCGAACCACTTTCAGGTGAATTACGCACACCACGGCACTTCAGTTCTCAATATTCGGGCATTACCTCCAAGAAGAAACAAGGACATTCTTCTACATAACTGCAGCTCTTGTCTCACACGTAAGTAAATTAACAATAATTCCCTGGCAGCACCTAAGTCCCCGTCCACGTTCAGGTTTCCCCAACCTGCCACGTTACATTCCCAAAGGATCTTTGAGTCAAGTCCACACAAGCCGACGTGGCGATGAGGTTCGTCGGCCACGGGGGCCACTCTGGTCTAACGTTAGCCTGGGTGGCAAAGAACTGTCCAAAGGGGTTGATGTTGCAAAACCACGACAGGCCACGCCACTCCACGCGGCGCCTGGAGTCTGGGCGGAGGGAAAATGTCGGGGTGGGGGGAGCTATTTCATTTTTCCTTATAACTTTAGCTGCTGGGAAACCCGCATCCCGCACAGGCCTTGGCCCAACCCACTGGCCACGAAACCAGCCCCCTTCGCTTCTGTTTTGTGTTAGGAAGGCAGAGCCCACACTAAGGGGCACTTTTCTTTCCCCGCCTGTAGGAATCCAAACAAAATTCTTTGGTTATCGACTTTCTTTTCTGTGGCTGAACTCCCCTGATCCGACACACCCGCTTTCCTGCACGGCCTCAAATGCCTGCTACCCCAGCCGTCCCCAACCCGCACACACAACACGCACACACGCGCACACACACGCATAAACACACAGACACGCATGTGCACTGAATGCACAGGTTCCCCGTCCAAGGACAGACGGAAACTGGGGCTCTCAGGCTGAGTCTTCCCACCTCTCCCTCCTCCCCCCACCCCCGCTCTGCCCCCCACGTCTTCCTAGTGCTCGGTAAGCCCCAGCGCCCGCTCAGGGAAGGTAGAGCCCACGCCAAAGAGCACTTTTCTTTCCCTGCCTGCGGGAATCCAAACAGGCCGCCAGGCTCTGCGTGTCAACAGGCCGAGCTGGATTCGCAGCCTGGCCGGCGAGCCAGGCCTAGGGAACAGGAGGGACTTAGTGGTTTCATTGCCTCGGTGGGTCCCCTTCAGCCTTCTGCCCCCTCCCTGGACCCCCAACGCTCTGCAGCCTGCTGAAAGCAAGAGAGAGAACGCTAAGCCCTCAGGTGCAGCCAACGTCCTGTAAAAGAAGAATTACGGCGGTGCGGCAGGCCGGGCGGGAGGAGCGGGGAGAACGGCTTAAGAGGGGCCCGGGCAGGGCGGGGAGGATGTAGGAGAACGTAGAAACTCGACTCTACGTTCCTAAAGGGAATTTAATCCAAAGCAGTCCCATTTCGAGTCCCCATCTTTGCATAAACTGTCCTGGTCCCGGTCTTTGCATGCGCTGGCCCGCGGGAAACGTCGCAAAGAGTAATTCAGGCATGTGGAAGACAGGCAGAGAGAGCCTTCGCTTTACGGGGCTCTTAACAGTCCGGGATCGGCTTTAGGTACGTTACTGAACTCTTTCCCGCTCACGGAGCCAGTGACACTCGGCAGCCCCGCGGGAAGAAGTGCAGACTGCAGCCGGGGAATATTCCAGTCCGTTCCAGAAACCAAAGTGCGCACTGACTTTAGTTCTCCTTATTCCCAGCAGTTACATTCTAGGAAGCTGCCAGGAACAAGGACCAGCCAATGCCGAGCCCCTGCCCCAGGGAAAACACAGGCTAAGTCACCGCGAGCCTCTGATCACAATATCTCCATCAGCCCATCGTGGATAACCTTGCGTTCTGTGCTTCTGTGTAAAGACGCCGTATGGAATGCAGATCGTGGATTCGCGCACATTCAGCCCACAGGTATCTCCGTAACTCACGCCTGAACGCGAGTCCCCAACACGCGCTCTGATCGGGCACATGGCAGCCTCCTCCTCGCGCCCGGACACACCTGACGGAACTTCAGCGCCGTACGGGGGCCGCTCTGGACAGCACAATCACCAGCGAAAAGCACAAAAGTGCAAAGCACATGGCATCAAACAGGCATGAGAACAATGCTTGTCAGGAGTGTGACGGCCGACAGGAGAAGGCGGGACGTCGCCCCTTGCAACCCCGTGTGACCTCGGCTGGCACCATTTTTCACCCCTCTACGTGCACCAAATGATTTTGCAGGTGTCGTGAGCACTGGTTTTGGAGTTACGAATAAATGTCCGCGGGTAGGCACATTTGCGAACACAGACACCACGAGTAAGGAGGAGTGACGGTACCGAAAATCGCCGCTGGAGAACAGGGGTCGGCGCCCCTCTTCGTGTGGAATTCCACCCCTGCCCACTCGCGTGAGCCAGCCTCGCCAGAAAGGGGAGGGACGGACAGGGCTGGGGTCCCTCTGCAAACTTCGGCTCAGCTCACAGGGGCCAGGGGCCTGGAGAGAAGCACCTTCGACAGGTCGGCTCGCTCAGGCCACTCTCTTGGCCACTTTGACAAAACCTGCGCCACCCGAGCCCACCATGAGCAGGGGCTCAAGCCAGCGGGCAGACCCAGACCCCTTTGCAGACTTCTCGACCCACTGAGCCTCCATTTCTTCATCTTGAAAATGGGTATACACGATATTGCAGAAAATGGTCATTAGGATTAGCGCGGTGACAGTCCCCACTATGATTGTTATTATTATTAACCCTGGCTATTATTATTATTATTATTAACCTTGCTATTATTATTCTTATTAATATTATCAGCATTATTTACTCCCAGCTCAGTATCTGGCCTAGAACACACTGACTCTTTGGTGCCAGGAGAAGTTCCAGGTTTTGGGCCATCTGAAGCTTATACAATTTTAGGGGGCTTCTTTAGAAGAAAAAAAATTACAGAATTACAAATATAAAATTAGATGCCAAGCCTTGAGGAGGGCCGTTCAGGTGAGGACGCTGAAGGTTAAATTCTGTTACCTGCAAAGTAAAACTCTCGTCTGTCTGGATGTTGTACTGACACATATACTAAGTCCTCTGGCATTTATCAATCAATGTAATTTAATTAATCAATTAAAAGAATTAAATGTGTCTTTATATCCCACTCTGTGCCAAGCACAGTGGTGGTGAAGACAAAGTCTCTGCTCTCACAGAAGTGGAGTGACTCTCTCGGAAGTGGGGGTGTGTGGGAGATAAAATAAATATGCAAACCAACAAATAACTAGAAGGCAGGGGCAGGGGAGAGAAGAGGAAGGGATCTGCCATTGGCAGAGAATTTGGGGAAGGTTCAGAGCTGAGATTTTAAGGATGAGAAAGAGCAAGCCCGTGGCAGCCTGGGGGCAGATCTTCCAGGCAAAGAGAACAGGAAGTGAAGGGACAAGCATGATGTATTCAAGGAACAGCAAGGCCAGTGAGTACACCCAGAGTGACGTGAGATGAACTTGAAGAGGGAGGCAGGGGCGGATCAGGGAGGGTTTGGGAGATCCTAGAAAGGAGTTTGGATGTGACGCTAAAAGCAAAGGGAAACCAGTGGCAGATTTTAAACAGGGGCTTGTGTGATTTATGTTTCTGAAAGATCATTCTGGCTACCATGCGTAGAATGGATTATCGCGGCGAGGGGGCAGAGAGGAAACGCAGTGAGGGGACCCTTGACTGCCGTCTCCTGGGCTCAGAAGCTTGCAGGGACTGATGGGTTGGGTGGGGGCGCAGGAGTGGAGCGATTCTAAGAGACCCCCCACACCCACCACTGCCACTCTCTCCACGGCCACACGGCCTGCTCATGGGACAAAGCCCTCGGGTTCCTGCTTTGTTCTCCTGGGAACAAAATAAGAATGAAAAGCTCTTGGCCAGTGGGGACCCAGCGGGGCACACGCAGCTGGGCCTGGGGAAGTGCCCGACCAGCAGCGGCTGCTGTCCCGGGCCAGGGCTTCCTCGCGAGGGCACTTTATGACACGGCCTGTCGATGGGTTTTTGGCCACAAAGGAGCTCTCGTCTCACTTGCCCAGGGTGCGGTGGGAAGGAAGGTTCCCTGTAATGTGCTTTCGCTTTCCTCTGCCAAGGTGGCCCTGTGAGCGCCCATGGCGGTGGGATTAATCACAGCCAATTATCCCCACGCAACAGTCGGGCTCCACTCGCTGAAAGCCTCAAGAGGTGGGAGAAATCCACAGAGGAGTGGCCCAGAAAGGCCTCCGTCTGTCCTTCCCTCCACCCAGCCTCCTCTGAGTCTGCCCTTTGACCTCCACACTCCCTTTTAAATAAATACAGCCTCCTCAAATTGCTGTTTAGAAAGTGGCCCCCTCCCCTCCAGCAAAGATTGTTGCAATTGACCCACAAAATACATTTCAGAGCTGCTTGAATGTTGCCTATATTCACCTCCCTATATCTGTGCTTGTTAACAAATCTTAGAAGTTCCTCTCAAAAATTGACCTAAATCACAAAAATCATAAAAGATATAATGCAACCATCAAATAGCAAAGTGATAACAGTAAAAAAAAATCATCTATAAATAATAATAATAAAAAATCCGTCTTCTTTTCAATCACTTTATGTTCTTTGTAATATTCATGTCTTATTGCATTGGCTTACTTGGTTCATCTAGAACAACACTAAGTTTTCCCTCTTCTCTTCCACAAATGGCAATATGCTCTTCACATCTTGCTTTTTATATTTAACACTCCACCCTGCAGATCTTTCCATATCAGTACATAAAATGTTTTCTAGCTTTTGATGGACCATAATTTATGTAATTAACCCTTTATGAACGGACTTGAGGTTGTTCACAGTATTCTGCTACGAGGAATACGCTTTACTGCACGACCTTGTGTAAACGTCACTGTGCACCTGTGCCTGTCTCTGCAGGACGAGTTCCCGGGAGGGGCGTAATGCTGACGAATTGCCCCAGGTGTGGGTGGAGCCCCCAGCCCCCACCAGCCACATGCAGGAGCCTCAGCTCTCGCCTGGCCGTCAGCAGCTCGCACCCTGGCGTGGGGGCTTTGCCAGCTTGGCAGTGGGGACAGGGCAGTGCGGTCTGGTTGTAATTTGCAGCTTTCTCGTCGTGAGGGAGGTTGGGGATCTTCTCCACAAATTCAAGGGCCATCTGAACAGCATTTTCCTGCTAATTCCGTCCATACCCGTTGCCCCTTTTCCCAGCGTATTATTGTCTTTTTCATACCGATTTGTCTGAGACGTTGACCTGAAGCGGGATGCTATTTTCCACTTGTAGGCCCAGATTTTTTTCTCAGCTTCTATTACGTCTGTCCAGGTTCTGCTCTGAAGAAGAAAACAGATAACGGAGGAGCATCCCTGATCCACTGTAAGACTCTCGTCTTTCCGTGGCCCGATGGCGCGTGTGGTCGCCAGCATCGTGTGCTGATAAAGCAACGTGTGACAGAAAAGGAGGAGCTTCTTCCCACGGGTGAGGACAGCCTCCCACAGAGTCCCCCGGCAGAGGTGACCTCATGAGTCACTCATGACCGGGCCTAGAACTGTCGCTGATGAAGGGGACCGTGGTTGGCGTAGATTGATCAAGAGTTCCGTCCTGCAGCCAAGGAGGGGCCACGCCCACCGCCCCCGGCTGAGGAGGGGCCACACCCACCGCCCCCTCGAGGGCACAGGCTCCAGGAAGAGGGAGCCTGGACGGGGGTCCGGCTCCTGGTCTGCGAACAGCAGATTCCCCTGCATTTCTGGACATCATCGATTCGGTTTTCGACTGTTTCAGTTGCATTTCTTTTCGGCTGCTTCTAACGCCGATTTCCATTTCCCGGGCATGTTTTTCGTTCCCTGCTGGCCTTTCCAAGACACCCCACACTCTCCCGCTGTCTCTGCCCCCCACCATCCTCAGCTCCTTTCATTGCGACCCCACGTCTTAGCGTCTCCTCGCTGTCTAATTCTAAGGTCACATTTCCTTGAATTTATTGTGAACACGAGACAGCTTTCTACAATTTGCCTCCATTTCCTGCAGTAAATCTCCTGCAAAAAGTGTGCGTTTCCTCCCAGGGGCAAAGTTCACCATCTTTTCTATGGCAGGATCTTTTCACGCCACGTCATCGGGGATTTTATGTCCCGATGCTCTTCCTCTGATGAGCTCGGGCGCGGGGTTTGGGGGACCCCCTCCCTCGCCCACCTGGTTGCCATTAGAACCTCGTAGTCGCAGATCTCCGAGCCAGAGCCACGGCGGCTGCGACCCTCCCCGGGGCCGAGTTCCCGGCGGCTGGCAGCCATGTTCCCGGAGGGGCTCAGCTGGCTCCGGAGGCGTCTTCCTCCCGGGCTGCCCGCCGATCCGAGGGGAAATGTATTCAGAGCTAATTTGAAACAGTCCGAAGGCCTTCCCGTGCCAGAGAGAGCGCGTAAAACCGACGTGCCCCGAGGGCAGCATGCCGCAATGATTTGTGTCTCCACCCTTCCTTGCTGCCAGCCTGGCACCCTGCCACGCCGTGAGCCTGTGCGGCGGACGCGGCCACCCCTGCCCTCGCACCTGGCGGCCACTGTGCCGGACGCATGGCGCCATTTAGGCTGTTCCCTGGGAGCCTCTCGGACGGGGCCTGCTACCCACAGCGGTGTCAACGGCGGCGATTCTCCCTGATCCTTCGGGACTGAGGACGGACAAGGCAGTTCCTTGGACTCTCTGTGTGCATTTTCATTTTTGTTTCTCAAGAGTTCATGAAAGCTTTTTCCCCCTCTCTTGTTTGTTTGTTTTGCTAACATGCTAAGAGGAGAGAGAAAATAAATCATCAAGACCTTTGTTTTGCTCCATATGAGTCTCCAGCTGGTTCCTATTTCGGGATCCTGTTCCTGTCAACATAACCAACTTCTGATGGCTCCGCAGGCAAAGCTGCTGGGATTTTTTTTCTTTCCATTAAAAAAACAAATTTCAAACAGAAGCCCCCAAAACTGCTCCCTCCCCCAGTACATCCACGGCCCATGTGAAATGCCATCTGCACAAGGTCCCAAGGGTGGCCCTCGGGTGGCTCCCGCAGTCACCAGCAGGACAGCATGCCCACGCCCAAGGCATCTTGGTGGCAGCTGGAAGCTTCTTGTTCGCTCTGTACTTCTGGCAGCGTCCCGCTCGGCCTGGGCCATCGGCACCCAGCCCGGCCTCATCTCTGGGTAGGGCTGGTCCCTCTCCGCCGTCCCTGGTCCCTGCTGGGGGACGTTCCAAGGCCGTGCCGTCGGGGCGGGGCCGCCGGCTGCAGAATCGTTACTGCCGGCCTTGAAGGCTGGATCCTCCATTGCAGCTGACCATGTGTGTACACCCTCCCTCGGAGCCGGCTGGAGTTGCCGCCTCCCAGCCAGCGGGGCGGCCGCCTTTCCCCCTCCTCAGTCAGCCTCCCAGCCCAGGGTCCCCCGTAAACGTGTGTGTCTGCAAAAACAAGCTGCTGGTTTTATGCCAAGACAGCACAGCCTCCGGGGTCAGGGTCGGGCTGCACATGCGGCGTAGATGAAGTCTTCGATCTCTGGGGCTCTGCGAGTGGCCAGCGCCTCCCTCAGGGTGCTCGATCAGTGCCTGTCATCCATGAGTGAAAGGTGGTGACTGCGGTTGGTATTATAATTAGAAGCCACAGACTTCATTTTTTCCCCAGGAAAAGCAAATGCCTTTAGAGAGAATTTATAACATATGCGTATCCATAACGCTTTTGGAAGCCAATACTTTTCTTTTTCTATTATACTTGATCTTCCAAAGATCACTACCTTATCTTCTTGCATATCCTTATGACGTCAGAGGGACAATTTTGTTCTCATTTTACCGATGAGATGAGGAAACAGAGACTCTACTGAATAAAGGGAATGTCTCCCAACAGAAGGGAAAGAAACGAGCATGCATTGATCACCTTCTGTGTCGTGGAAACTCCAACAAACACTTTCTCAACTGTTTTCATTTTCTGTCACGTAAAGGCTCAGAAGATCAGAGAGGTTAAGTAACTGGACTAAAGTCACATAGCTAGTAAGAAATAGGGCTGGGGTTTGAACACAGGGATGTTTGATGCTGAAGCCAGAGCCCCCTCCCTGAGCCACCTGAGCTTAGCACAGTGGATGGATTTTGGAAAAAAGAGATGAAAGAAGTGAGTAGAAAAGTAGGCTGGGCGCAAGTCTTCACGCCTGTAATCCCAGCACTCTGGGAGGCCGAGGCAGGAGGATGGCTTGAGCTCAGGAGTTAGAGACCAGCCTGAGCAAGAGTGAGACCCCATCTCCACTAAAAATAGAAAAATTAGCTGGGCATGGTGGCGCATGCCTGTAGTTCCAGCTACCCAGGAGGCTGAGGCAGGAGGATCGCCTGAGCCCAGGAGTTTGAGGTTGCAGTGAGCTACGATGACGCCACTGCACTCCAGCCCAGGCAACACGGTGAAACTCTGTGTCCAAAAAAAAAAAACAGGGAAAGTAGGCAGGTCAAACAAACCAATCTCCAAGACTCAAGTCTTCGCCTGCAGTTAGACCATCAGACCACCCTGCCTGCCACGGAGCAGAGGGGAAATTCCCACCCAGCCTCCCTCGGCAGTTTTGAAACTGGCCCCACACGTCCCCAAACTCTATCTTATCCCAGGCATAGCTCTGAGAAGGCAACCAACCCCGCCAGGTGCTAAGGGAAGGAGCAGCCCTGCGGCGACCTTCATGTTGGCCCCATAACCCCCATGTTGGACTTGTGACCTCCAGAGCGTGGGGTAAGACAAGTGTGCGTTGTTTGAAGCCACTGAGTTGGTGACAACTTGTTACGGCAGCCGTAAGAGACTTGCACAGGCAGCCTCACAGACGGAGCTCAGCCACAGGGTCCCTCGTCCCCCAGCTGGGTGTCCACAGCCCGCAGGCTGCGATACCTGGGCAGGTGACCCATGAAGGTCATCGCCAGTGTCAGCCACACCAGAAGACGTGACAAGTCCCACTTTGAGGTTGAAATGTCCCCAATCAAGTTCACCTGGTGAATTGCTGGTGGTACCACCTTGGGGCCAGAAATCGGTCATTTTCCCTTAAGCAACAATTTCAGTTCTTTTTTTTTTTAATTTTTAATTTTTTAAAGACGGGTCTTAATATGTCGCCCGGGCTGGACTCGAACTCCGGGGCTCGCGAGATCCCCCGCCTCCGCTTCCCACGTCTCGGGGACTCCGGCTGCTCCCGGCCAACACGTTTTATATGAATTCTTCTGAGAAAATATTTCCCCCCTTAGTTTTTCCAAAAATGCAGTCAGGCTTCGGTCCAGGAAGCAGAAAAAAATAAAAGTATCACACTATTTCAGAATGTAAGAGAAATTAATTGAATCCAAATTTTCATAGGACGTTAAATGTTGAACGCAACTCAAAACGCACTCGAGATTGAGACTGGATTTCAAAACACGTACTGAGAAGGCGACAAAAAAAGAAAGAAAAAACCCTAAACGACTTTTCTTTAGACCGCTCTCCCTAAATATACCAAAGGGGGCTTGAACGATCAGTGAAGGCGGGTGGGAAAAGGGGGGAAAGAAAAGGAGGGTGGAGGCCGGGCGCGGTGGCTCACGCCTGTAATCCTAGCTCTCTGGGAGGCC
>VBSM01003044.1:87759-107034 GCA_008086735.1 Cheirogaleus medius
GGAAAGAAATCGGGGCCATCTCTGTATTCTCAGTAATCCTGGGGCTAGACAGACACGTGGGACGGCATGGAAGTGAGGAAACACGGCCGGGAACGGGGAGTCCAGCGATTCGACACAGGCGAGGACTAGCCGGCCAGGGAAGGTGCTGCCCATTTGCAACGTGCAAAGCAAACGGCACCGCTTCACCCGGTGGCCGGCCGAGGACAGGCCCTGGGAGCTGGAGCTGTTCTCTCCGGAAGGGATATCGCCAGAGCTTCATTTCACACGTAAAGACGAAATTACTGTCCCCGAGAGCCTCCTGTGACTGGAATGTCTCTCTGGGGGACACCCGACCTCTTAAAAATCATGCCAGTAGTGGCCCACATCTCTTGAGCCTTTATTGAGACGGCCGCCTGGCCGCTCCGAGGGAGGCACTAGCCGCCTTCTGCTCTCCGGACGAGGAAGGGACGCCCAGCCCGAACGGTCTCCATGTCGACCATCCCATATAGAAAACCCATTTGTCCACCGAAGGAGGTCAGTTCTCAATTATCCACGGAAATGGAAGAAATAAAAGAGGCATAAGTAATCCACCAGGGTGGAGATATATAATGTTATTAATATTTCCAGTTCCGTTCCAGCTGGTTGCAGAATGCACTTAAGCCCTGTCTCCCCAACTATACCAGCTGGTGACATCAGCTACCTTAAGTCTTTAAAAAACGGTTTTTTTAAAAATATTTTAGAGACAAAAAGTCTCGTTCTGCGGTTGCCCAGGCTAGCCACGAACTCCTGGCCTCAAGCGATCCTCCTCCCCCAGTGGAGAAGCACAAGCCGAGGCAGGGCGTCTGGGCTGCCATCTTGGTCGCACCTGCGTCCACTCACAGCAAACGCTCGCCCGGCACCCTGAGGGCAGCGCAGGTGCCAGGTGCAGGGACGTGGGGGTGCCTGTGGGGGGGCGCCTTCCTCCTCCTGGGGACTCGTGTCCCAGGCTCTGCTCTAAGCCACAGGGCATTCGTGGGCTGCATTTAGGCAACGATCCCAGCAGGGGAGGGGCACACCTGATTCTTAGTTTCAAACAAGATGGTTGGGTGGGGGCAGTAGGCCGAGGGGCTAGAAGGGGCAGACGACAGTGACACTGGGCCCTCCTGGAGGGACCCGAGCTGTGGAGCAGGGGCTGGAATGGAAGAGGGGCGGGCAGACAGGTGGAGGGGCCAAGAAGCACCTGGGGGCCGGGCCCGGGCAGTCTGGGTTTTACCCTGATGGACGTGGGGTGGCTGCCATGGGAGGATTTTAAGCAGGAAAATGACATGAACTACTCTGTACTTTAAAAACACTCTCCGAGGAATAAATAGTCTCCAAACAGTCGGTTTTAGGATCTCGGTTTAGGATCTCGCTCATATAAAAGTTTAATATACTATAAATGTGGCATTACAAATCGGTAAGGAAAGGCGGAATTAGTCACTGGTGCTGGGACAATTGCTTGGCTATTTGGGGGAGAGAAAAACATAAAGTTGGCTCCTCAATACCATAAACCAAAATAAAATCCAGATGGACTGAAGAAGTAAATGTAATCATAAAGCTCCAAAACAAGCAGGACAAAATAGAGGTAAATACTTATCTGATTTCTGGATGGGGCAGAACTTTCTAAGCACCAAACAGTGAAAAAAATCTGAGAGGCTGACAGATTTGATCACCTTAAAGCAAAACCTCTGAAAACCAGATAATGTCACTAACGAGATTTAAAAGCAAACTGGGGAAGAATATTTGTAACACTGATGATGGATAAATGATCGATATCCTTCATATGTAAAAAGTTCTTAAAAATAAATTAGAGAAATGGACAAAAGGCATTCGTATAAGAAGGGAAGCACATGTTTAACAAATATATGAAAAAGTTTCACTTGTATAATTAAAGATATGCAAAGATGTACAAATAAAACACCATTTTAAAAAATCTTACCAAACTGAGAATTTTTTAACAAAAATTTAAAAAAGCAGTGTTGGCGAGGGTGCAAAAGAATGGCTACTCCGACTGGTGGGGCTGCAAACTGACCTCTCCACTGGAAAAAATCTGGTACCAGTGGAAACCTCAAAAATATTCTCACCCTTCAATCTAGTAATTCCACTTCTAGAAACTCCCATTCTAAGGAAATAATCAGAGATATAAAGCAAAGGTTCACACAGGCAAATGACACTGCAAAATATTAATGTTTCAAAAGCAGAAACAATCCAACATCCCAAAAAAGGAGAGTAAACAAAGAAGTCGTGGTATATTCACGTGTTTGAATATTATTAATATATAGCTATTAAAATCACATTTCTAAAGAAAATTTAAGGACATAAATAAGCCTTAGTATTAAATAATATTATATGAAAAAAGCTGAATATTATATGAAAAAATATATGAAAATATTATATGAAAATTATATGAAAAGATAATATTATATGCAAAAAGCTGAATATGTAATAATAAAGATTCCATATGATTCTCTAATTGCGCATTGGTAGAGGCTGGAAGGTTCTGTTGAGGAGGGTGGTCAGCGCAGGGCTTTGGAACCAGACCAGTTTCCACGGACCCGCCCTGTCTCTCCTCAGCCGAGTGAGCGGTACGTTGTCTGCACTCGAACCCTTGTTTTCTCACCTGTACGATGGGCTGGGACGGGATGAAATGATCGCGATGCTTGTGAAATACCAAGTGGCAAAGCCGCCATCACTCTGTTAATTACCATCATCGCCTTCATCATCACTACGTCCCTGCCCCCCAAGCTCTGCCTGGGCAGCTCTGCACCTTGGCCTCGTCCCAGAAATGACCATAAATGCTGAGACAACACAGGCAGCTCTTGTAAAAATGAGCCCTGGCGCCTGCGGGCCCTGCGGGCAGGCTCGGTCACTGCTACTGCCCAGGGATCCTGACAACCTGCGGCCGCTGAGGCGGGGGTGGGGGTGGGGGGGTTGGGGAGGAGCTCGCTCTCTGTGGGGCTGTTCAAGGTCAAGGTGGAAGGTGCACAGTGAGCAGAGACGGCCCAGCGCCACCGATGGCAGCCCAGGCCCCACCCGCGCCCTCCCAGCTCTGCAAAGACAAGATGCTTTCGCCATCAGGGAGGTGACAAGACTCTTCCTGCCACTCCACACAATTATTTTTGCAATATGGGTGATCGATAACAACAGTCACAAGTATTATATATTACCTATAACAAGAAATATACAATGGTAGACATAATATATGTAATAAATATATAGAATGTAGCTTGATATATCATTAACTAATAGCTGATTATGTTATTTTACATACAGCATATATGATACTTATAACTGTTATTATGGTTATATTAGTCTCTATTATATACTATATAATGGTTATAAATATGATTATTATCATATTACCGAGTTTCATCCCCAGTTATTCCCTGGCAAGGTCAAGAGCTTGGCTTCAGCTGACAATTCCATCCCTGCTCCTGCCTGATTAGACTGATAAATGTGCATAAGCTCAGTCTCTGCTTTTTAAATGATTAATAACGAGCAAGCAACACTTCCCGAGTGCACGTGACATGCCAGACACGGCGCCCACGCGATCACCTGCAAGCGCCACCACGACACTGAAGCGGGTGCTGTTCTGCAGGAGCTTGTCCCCCCGTCACCCCTCCCGGTACACACTCGTCACTGCCTGCCGAGGGGCGGGGTCTGTCCCCCTCTCCCTGGGAAGGTTCTGACCGATGCAATCATGCTATGCCATTCCATGGCTTAGCCTTTAAGAGGCCTAGAAGTTTCTGCATCCCTGCTCTTGAAATCTTTGTTCTGGGGACACTCCCTCTTGGAACCCAGATGACACCGGCCCCAGCCAGTACCTGCCACCTATGGGACGCTGTACGAACCAGCCCGCTGGGCTCAGGCAGCCCATGCCTTAGACTTGTGAGAAATAACAATAAACTGTTGTTGGAACCCCTCTGTTTTGGAGTAACTTTTTAATTTACTTCAATAGATTCATGGGGTACAAGAGTTTCTTGTTGCATGGATGAGCTGTACCGTGCTGAAGTCGGGCGTTCAGTGTGCCCGTCACCGGGAGAGTGTGCACCATATCCGATGGGCAGGATTTTATCACTCACCCTCTGCCACCCTCGCCCCTTCTCAGTTCTTAACATGCTGCAATGAGAAAATAACTAGGATATGTTTGTTCTCCATGTGCAGTTGGGGAAACTGAGACCTCAGGGGTGAAAGGAGCTGCCTGAGGCCATTCAGCCACTAAGTAGCAGGACTGGGATTCCTGGAGCCGGAATCTCGAAGCACAGGCTCCGACCCCTGGGCCACAGCCTGCGTGAGGAGGAGGATGGGCCGCAGGGTGCAAAGGCTGCAGGCTCTCAGAGGTGCCTGCGAGCGTGAGAACCAGAGGAGGGGTGAGGAGGGAGAGCGGGTGAGCTCGGTGCTTGCAGGAGGCTGCTCAGAGCAAACCCCAGGGGAGCAGGCAGACGGGCCCAGCAGGCTTATTGGGAGATCAGGGACTGTTGTAGGGATCTACTCCGGGGAGTAAACTCAGACTCACTGCCAGAGCTAGAAACAGACCTGAGTGGAGAAGGTGGCAGGATTTCTCCCCTGCACAGCACGGTCTCCGTGCTCAAGGGATCGTACGAGGCCAGAAACCCAAGAGAAGGGCTTCGTGCGCCTGCAAAGGGAGAGCGGAGCTCTGGCCCACAAGGAGTGGGTTCCTGCTGCCACGTGCACAATGCCGGAGGCAACTGCGACGTCCGCAGGCTCCCGAGAACCCCGGCTTCCTTCTTGGGCGCAGAGAAGCAGAGAACACTCAGACAGAAGCAGCGCTACGGCCTGCCCAGAGCGACCCCGGAGCCTGGAACAAGCCATAAAAGGGATGGAAAATTGGTCCCCAACACGACGAAAAGGTACAGAGGCCCAGGACGCTGCTTCACGCCCTCGGGTCCCTGTGTCTGCAGGTGAAGTCTGTTATTTAGCAACCAGCCCCTGCACACCTTCCTTCCGGAAGGGCAGCTGCCTTATCTCTTCTCCCTGCTTTGAGTCCACAGGCCAGGGGTTAAGCCTGGGGTTCTCGAATGTTGGCACGCAGCAGAATCCACCGGGGGACTTGTGCAAACGCAGCTTCCTGGGCTCCAGCCCACATGTGCCTGGCTCTGGGCCTGAGGATCTGCATTTCCCATGAGTTCCCAGGGGACGCTGCCGCTGCCGGCCCAGGGACGCGCTTTACGGACCACGGCCTTGGAGGTAAGGCAGACATCCCAGGAGGAAGGTTCCCACCCGCAACAGACAGCACAATTCCGTGGCAGGGACGACACACACTGGAAGTTAGAGTTCCAATTCTGGCCAGACCATAGACTCCCGGTGAAACCTAACGATGAGCGCTCGGGCGGGGTCGTTCTTTGCCCTTTGCTCTGCCTTCCTTCCCGCCCTTCTGTCCCGCCCTGCCGTCCGGCCCTCGCCCTTCACGTTTCCAGGAGTTACCATTCCCCAAACCGCAGACACACCCGCTTTGTCTGGGGAAGCCCAGGATTACACCGGTGGCCCGGCACGATTGCAAACACATCCTGTCACCCCCGAGATGCCCCAGTTTGGATAAATTATATGGTCACTCTACAGAGGGATGACCTTTGTGAGCCAGAGTTCATCAGCCTTGACAACATGCAGACATCGAGAGGCACTGAAATCCTCGCAAAGACACCCCGAGTGTTTACTTTAACTGTGTCTATGGTAATATGACTTAAAATATAAAAACATGAAACCAGGTAGAAAGTCACTGTCCAGTGGCAGACACCTCCCCGCAGGCAGGCAGCTTGCCAGGGGCTTCCCCCCGGGACAGCAGGCCCAGTGGCTCCTGCTCTTCCTCAGTTGTCCTGTCCTCCAGCCATACGGGCTCTTCAAGGACAAAAGAACTCTGCAAACGTGCCACTACCTAGCGCAGGGCCGAGGTCTGCGAAGACTCTCGACAAGCCTGGTGCCCATAAGGGGAGACGAGCTGGCCCAGCTGCTTGAACTCCTGAGCACCCGCTATGCACCCGTCAGCAGCGGTCATGGTGATGCTGAGTAACAAATGTGTCGGGAGAGCCAGAGCCACTGCTGGGACCGGGGGATCCCAGAGCCAAATGCCGGACCTGGGGCTTGTCCCGTCAACCCTGGGAGGCACAGAGTCCTGGATGTTCAGGGGCTGCACTCCAAGGCACGAGCAGGAAACCCCCGCCTTCTGGCCGTCGCTCCCGCCTCGCCCAATCCTAGCTTCGGGGCTGCGGCAGAGACACTGGCTCAGAAAACTGTGGAAAGACATCGGGGTCCCAGAGCATCCCTCAAGTGGCCCGATATTCCTTGTGGCTGCCGATCCAAAATCAATTCACAGAATTTTTTACAGGGGACTTTGGCCTTCCCGGGGAGACGCTCCCCAGATAGAACGACAGAAACAGACCTAGCGGGTTCCACGGGAAGAAAGGGCTGAGGGTCGGTCAGACCTTGTGGCTCCTTCACAACTCAGAGGCGACATTAATCTGGACTCTTGGAGGGAGGCCCAGCTCCCTTGCCAGGTAATTTGTAACCTGCACGGCCGGGAAGCATCTCCAAACGCGGAGACTACAGGCTGCAAGGCCGGGGCAGGGAAGGCCGAGCCTTCTTCGAAAGCCTCGCTGTCTTCCTTTCAGCTGCAAGTTCAGCAGCAGCGTTTAATACAGAAAACAGAAGCCGCGGGAAGACGGAAGCTCTGGAAACAATATACAGCTCACAAGCCTTTACGTGCCAGCTGCGCCCAGGGAAAGGTCACTTGCCTGGTTCCAGGGCCGGATCAAGACGTGCACATGTGTACATGGCTCCCGGGAATGTGCTCTGCAAACCAGGGCTCCCCTTTTCCTTCCTCCCCTCGTCTCCTCCTGCCCTCTCTCCTCTCCTCTCATTACATATTTCCTTCTCCTCTTCTGTCGGCTCTTGAGTCCTCGTAGGGGACATCCCTCGAGCACCGGGGACTGACTCTGGCGTTTAAGGGCAGACGCATCCCTGCTTCAGACATTGCCTGTCGAAGAGAAGGAGAATCGGTTACGACGACAACGGTCCCATTTGCGGCGTGCCGGTTATGCGCTGGGCGCCGTTCTAAGCACTTGACAATCGTGAGCACGTTCCTTCTCCAGAACGGTCTCAGACAGGTGCTAACATTATCCCCGTTTAATACACGAGGCAGAGGGGACAGGGCAGGCAGCATTCAGGGGGGAAGGTTTAGGGAAATGAGCACCTGCTTCCTGTTCTGCGTCCATGGGGGTCCCTCTGGAAACTCCCTGGGGGGGTCCTTGTGAAGAAAGGCTTGAGCTGTGGTGATTTGGACGTAAGAAGGAAGCTGCATCTCTCGTGTTACAGGCACAGGCTGGTGAGGCAGGCAGCGCTGGGCTGATAAGTACAGGATTCCACCTGGACCCCACTGCCTGATCAGCTGCCCCGCCTGCTCCCTCCGTCTGGCATGACACGGAGTCATCAAGCTTTGCATCAGTTGGAATTCACTTGGTTGCAAATAACAAAAAACATAACCAAAGTGCTTGGACGATGAAAAGGTGTATCATCTCCCTCCCTGCACAAGGCACCCAGAGGCAGAGCAGGTCCAGAGCTGGTTAATTCTGCAGCTCAATGATGACATCCAGAACTCAGGTTCTTTCTGTCTGTCTTCACTGTTATCTCCAGTCTCTCCTCATGGTCACAAGACAGCTGCCACGGCTCCAGGCAGACATCCACGCGCCATAGCCAAGGGAGAATGTGGGGGCCATCTTTTCCTTGTATCGCTTTCTAGGAGCTAAGAACCCTTTCCCAGAAGCCCCCAGCAGACTTCTCCTCATATCTCATTGGCCAAGACTGGGTCACATGTCCCTGGCTAAGCCAAAAGCAGACAAAAGGGGTGGAGCCACATGTTTGCTTCAACCAATCGGAATTTACTCATCTACTGGAAGGGCGGGTGGACATGGAAGAAGGGCCCTTGGCTGTTGGGTTGGAAACACGTTTTCTGCCTCAAGCCTCCTCCTAATGACACATTCTCAGCCACCGTCCCTTGCAAAGAGCCCTCGCGCCAAGTTCACATTCAGCTTCCTTGCCGGCCAGGGAAACTACCTGTTCTAAATGCAAAACACGTGAAATCCATCTTTCCCCAAGCCTTTGGTCTTCCGCCTCGACAAACAAAGCTCTGCCCTGCCAGCCTGTATCTGATCGAGTGCCAATAACGATAAGGTTAAAACAAAACAACAAAAAAAAGGGCCCACATTCCTGGCCTGATTCAATTCGGAGATAACTATGTACAGACTTTCTGGGTGTTTCTGTAACGGATTCTGAGCTCGGCTTGTGTTTAGAAAAGATCGGTGTCACACATAAGCACTCGGGTCAGGCAAAGTTTAGCCTGACGTAGAAGCAGGTCTGGAAGGGGGAGGGAGCCAGAGAAAGTCTGGAAGGGGCCGAGAGACCCAGAGAGACACAGAGGACGAAGGCAGAGGACTCAGCCTGGCCTTCCGTCTCTATCCGCAGACAATGGTATGGAAATGTCGCTCACAGAATCCCCAAACATGTTACAATATCACCCCACGATCGCTCCTAAATCCTCCTTGCAAAACCGCTTTTGCAAACTCTCACAGCTGGTCCTGCGTAGCGCACTCAGATCCCACGCCAACCCTGCCGTTGCTAAAAAATCAGAGTAAGGAAGAAATCCGCTCTGTGATGAGCTCTCGCCTGTCCTGGGCGTTGTTCTCGGGATTTTCTATTTTTCACCTCATTTGTTCTTCCCAAGAATGCGGGGAGGGAGGTGGGTGTGATTCTTAATGCTGGGTTTTCAGACGCTCACGAACAGCTTGGAGAAGCTGCTAAGTGACTCAGCTACCCAGGTAGTAAGCGGCAGAGCCAGAAGTCTAACCGAAGTCTGTCAAACGATAATTATTTGCTGGCTTTCTCCGTGACCGTTCCAAGCATCTTCCCAGCACTGGAATAATTTATGAGCGTGGATGGCGGTGGCAGGGAGCAAAGACCACTTGAGAGGCGGGTCAGCCCGGGTGCGGTGGCTCACGCCTGTAATCCCAGCACTGTGGGAGGCCCAGGCGGGAGGATCGCTTGAAGCCAGGAGTTTGAGACCAGCCTGGGCAACACAGTGAGACCCCGTCTCTGCAAAAATGCTTTAAAAATTCACCGAGCACTGTGGCGTGCACCTGTCATCCCAGCTACTAGGGAGGCTGAGGCGGGAGGGTGGCTTGAGCCTGGGAGTGCAAGGCTGCAGCGAGCTGTGCTTGGGCCACTGCACTCCAGCCTGGGAGGCAGCTGCGAGACCCTGTCTCTTAAAAAAAAATTTAAAAAGAGGCTGCTCAACAGCATTATTGTCATTGTTCAGAAACGCCCAGTAGTCTGGTTAAGCGACACCAGGGAGCGCAGAGCGCGGGAGGGCTTCCGGGGGAGACAGTGCTCTTGTTGGCTCTGTCTCAAAATCACTCAACCTCCCACAAATATATGCACAGAAGGGTTCGGAGGAGCTTTGTTTGTAAAGCCGAACGGTGGGAACGACCAGAACGCGCATCAGTGGCTACGCGGATAAACACGCTGGTCTGTCCACACAGTGGGACGATCCTCAGCACGGAAGGAAGGACTGACCCAGGCTCCAGTGTGGACGCGCCCTGGAGACATCCAGCGCAGGAAGCCAGACACAAAAGGCCGCGAATCGTAGGATCTCGTTTACACGAGATACCTAGAACAGGCTCCTTCAGGGACACAGAAAGCAGGTTGGTGGCTGCCAGGAGCAGGGGGCAGGGGCCAGGGGGAGCGGGGAGTGGGGAGCAACTGCTGAAAGGGTTTCCCTTTGGGGCGATGAAAATGAGGGTTCTAAATGTCACTGAATTGCTCACTTCAAAATGGTTAATTTTATGTGATGTGATTTCACCTCAATTTGAAAAAAGAAGAAGGGAAAATAAGAGAAACATTCCCTCTGGCTTTATAATCATCCCATTCCCATCAAAATACATCCGAAAGGGACACAGCCATTCCCCTTCCAACAAGGGGGTGACAGCTGACGCCCCACGGACCTCCGATGCTGCTCGGGCCCAGGGCTGTCTTGATAAAGTCCCGTGGCCGTGTGCCGAGGGGCCCGGTCGAATCACATAACATCATTTTAAGAAACCAGGATGTTTTCTGACGGCCGATGAAACACCAGCAGGCAGAGCGCGACCATCGGAAAGGCCGGCTCCACTTGCTCCCCGGAAGCACCTATGGAATTAGCACGTGGGCGCAAAATGCCACCCTCAGGCGTGAGACCAGCAGCGACTCCAACAGGAGGGAATCGTGGACCTGGCGGTGCGCTCGGTGTGCTCGCTCTGCCCAAGCCCCACGTGCTCCTGATTCGAGACTGCGTTTGAGGGGTGGGGGACGAGATCTGGTTTCTGTCTGCTTGGGATGGGGAAGGTGGGGCAGACGGAGAAGGAAGGGGACCCGGCCGCAAACATCCGAAGGAAGGGAAAATTGCATTGACCTTATCTTTTCATGTTTAAAAGCCGGGTGACCTTCCGGTGTGTACGAAATGCTGGCACGTCAGTGACAAAGCCATCCTGCAAGGTGGTCTCCGGACCTCCTGAGGCAGGGCGGGCGGAGAGGCCTCCATCTAGTGGAAGGGGAACCCCAGGTCCCACACGAAACAGAGAACTGTTGGAAATATCTGGGTTCCTGGCTTCTGCAGGACCCGCCATCCAGCCACCTGGGGCGGCGTGTGCCTTGGCTACCGGGCTGGCATCGGCTCTCAGAAATGGTCCACAAAGGATGTGACAAAAAGACAGAAAGCCCCAGTCCTCCGACTTCCAAAGATTCCTTTTACCCGTTTTCCCTGTTGGCCAAGGAGACGTCACGGAATGACCTCAAAGTGCCTGGGAGTTTAATCTGGTCCTCCCCAAAGTCTTCTCCAAGGTCCTCCATGGTCCCCAAACCCTCCCGGCATCCCGGCACCTGCAATAGCTTTCTGTCTCCATCTGTGCTGAAGTCGTCCTTACTGCCCGGTCATTTCTTGCACCTATTTGTCCACTCTCTGAAGGGTCCCCACTTGGCTCCATCTGCCCCCCGCTGGAAGGCGCACGCTGCCATCTCAGTGCTGCGCCGGCACTGGGGCCGCCAACTGTCACCCGCCCACAGCGGACACACAGCTGTCACCAGTGATTCCAGGTCAACACATCAAGAATCATCACCCTTTGCAAGACCTGAACGGACCATGTTTTATCAGCACTGGGGAATACTACGCAGCTGTTAAAAAGAACGCACCAGGGCAGGGCGTTAGCCTGACGAGATGGGTTATACGTTAAGTTCAGAAACAGCCAGTGTGTGGTCAAGGCTGACGTCACCGGTGATGTGTCGGTTACTGTGCTGCTGCTACGAGGTGACGAGGATGGATGCTTTGCCTCTGTGCCCTTCCTCCCCGGAACCCAGCACCCTGCTCCCACCACGAGAGACACATCAGATAAACCCCAACTCGACAGAGTGACCGGCCGGTATTCTTCAAAAGTGTCAAGGGCATAAAAGAACTGTCTCAGATCGGAGGAGACCGAGTTACACACGTGACAACTGAGTAGCATGTGCTGTCCTGCGTGGTTTTCTGGAACGGCAGAAAAATGTTAAGGGAAACGGGCGATAGATCGATGAAGTGTGTAGCTTTGCTACTAATAATGGTAACGCACTAGGGTTGATTTCTTGGTTTTGACAAACGCACAATAGAGGAAACTGGGTGAGGAGTGTATGAGAACTCTCCATACTATCTTTGCAACTTTCCTATAAAAATATAACTGTTCTAAAATTAAAAGTTTATTTTTAAAAAGAGCAGCGAGTTGTCATGTGAACAGTATACTCTCTTTTATTTTAAAACATCAAAACCTATAAATACGTCCATGTGTATAAACAGGGCATAGAAGGCCCCGCAGTAAACTGTTACTATTTGTTAGCTGGGCGTGGGAGTTCGGGGATCGTTAATATGCTCTTTATTTCTATGTCGTGTGAACTGTTGCAATGAGCAGCCTGTTCCTATGCTATCTGACCTGTTGCAAGAGTAAAATAAGTAATTTTTCAGAAATCTAATGAAATTGCGGGGGAAATACTTGCTTCCAAAAAGCAGTGGCAAGAAAACATTGATTGGAGCTTTAACAAGGAGGGCTAAATTACAGCCTGTCATAACCCCTGAAAGAGTTTCTCTCTCTAGAAATACGGTGGTATTTCCACTGACCCCATTAGACAGTCAAACTGGGTAATAATTATAAGACACATTATTACCCTAAAGTCTGGCAGCTTGTAAATCCCAGCACTTTGGGAGGCCGAGGTGGGAGGATCACTTGAGGCCAGGAGTTCAAGACCAGCCTGGACAACATAGCAAGACCCCACTTCTATAAAAAATTTAAAAATTAGCTGAGCGTGGTGACGCACAGCTGTAGTCCCAGCTACTCAGGAGGCTGGGTAAGGAAGCAAGGCTCTGTCTCCAAAAAAAAAAAAGATGGAATGGAACAAAACAGATTAAAACGAAACACATCAGAATGTGTCACAGAGGTAAAAGAAAGCATTGTTTTGTGAAATGTTTATTTCAGTTATGTATGCAAAGCTGCGATTCAGCTGGTATTCGGCCTTACAACTCTACCTATTGTTGAAATCGAAACTCATTTTTACTGGTTTGTAGACAGGTGCTGAACCTGCCACTGCTCTCCTACTGCCTGGAGACATCCCTCCTGCCAATCCCGCTTTGAATCATCCACTACAGGGCTGACTCTGGCCCAGCTCAGGGAGGGGGGCCTCCAAGACTCCGCCCAGCTTTAGGCCCAGACTCTGAACAGTCAGCCTCCCGGCCTTAGCAGATGTGAAACGTTTTCACTCCCACCCCTGTGCATGTTAGTATGTGCCATGGATCAGAATGTCAAAGTGGGTTGCAGGTGTTTATAACGTTTGAAACACACAGTCGGGGGACGAGGTTTCTCAGTGGGCGGTGGTGGCGGGAGGGCAGGTGAGTGCCTTGGGTGTGGGAAGTGACCCAGATCACCGGGGCTGGCTTTACGGGGCAAAGCAAACAAGCAGTGGCCTTTGCCTCCTTCTCACGTACTTTATCTGAAGACAAACGGTGGGAGGTGAGCGAATGCACACAGCAAGCCCCACCCTGGAGGAGCAGGTGGTAGGACTCTCCATCAGAGTGAGACGACAAGGATCGTGCAGCTGAGGCCCAGCTTCCGGCTGAATGTCCAGAGATGGGCCAGAGAAGCCCAGCTTGGGAGGGAGTTTGAAAGCAGAGGCGAGAGAAAAGCCGCTGCCCTTAGCCACTAAATTGAAAGCCAGTCATGATGAAATGACAAACAGATCAGTTTCCTCGAGCGCCAGATGAGAAGCAAACCCGTAGTTTTAAATAAGACTCAACAGGAGTCAGTCGTTTCGTGAATTCAAAGTGGCCAGACGCACGACCTCGTTTGGAACGTGGGAAAACGGCAGGCGAACCCAGACCCAGGGCTGTTCCCAACATCGCTGACAGGTGCCCTTGGAACACGCCGGGATTGCAAAAGCCCGAGAGACCGTCACGGGGAAGAGACCAAAGACACAACGGAACGCAGCGCGGGATCCTAGACCGGGTCCCGAGACAGAACAAGGGCGTCAGGGGAAAACGTGTGAAATTCAGATTAGGTCTGCGGTCTCCCTAATAGCGTCACATCAGGGTCCCCTGCCCGGTTCCGGTCCTTCTCCGGTGGCTATGTGAGATTTCAGCAGGAGGGGACGCGGAGAGAAGGGTCTATGGAAATTCTCCGTTATTTCTTGCAAATTTTTTGTAAGTTTAAAATTAGTTGGGGTCACCTGAGGAGTGAGGGAACTGGGCTATTTATACGTCAACCGCCCGGAGCCATGGGTTGAGGGTTTCTGGGGTTCCTGGTGACCTGCCCCCCTCAAAGTGGCCTTCTAAAGTTCAGGGGAAAAGCCTCCGGGTGCTGGTGGCCGGAAGCTGATCAGAGCATGGTGACCGCCGGCAAGACATGAGTGGGGCCCTGGCAGTGTCCCCTAGAGACTGTCCCTCTGAGAGGCAGCCTGGGGACATTTTAGAGACCCGGAGATGCCTCCCCTGCGGACAGAGCCTTTCCAAACACATTCCGACCTAACCCCAACGCCCCCAGCCGCTCCACCACAACCACTTCCAGAACGTGCCCCTCAGCACGCGGAGAAAGGCGTCTGCCTGGTTTTCAGAACAAAATTCGGTGCAAAGTTCAGTAGATAATGACGGCCAAGTTAAAAACAAAAAAATACCTCCATGTATTAGTGATTCCGTTTCAGCACGTGAGTATGACCTAAATTCAAACGTAATGATTTGTGATGATCCATGGTGAATCAAAGGGCGGCCCCCCTTCATTCCTGCACCCACAGACTGTGCCATCAGCTTCCCGGACACAGCACCATCGAAGGCCCCCAGCTCCCAAAGGCACGCTCTTTTCCTTAGGAAAAGCCACCTATTTTGTGGATCTGACAGTACACTTATGTCGTTAGAGAAGAGTTCCTCACACACGCTCCCAACCTCTGTTTTAAATTACTGCTCGGACCTCACTGCCAAACCTGTCAGGTATAAAGGGACTCACAGCTAAGTGTGTAAATAATTTTTAAGATTCCACTGGTAGTGATTTAGAAATAAGAGCGGTTTTATTCCTCTTCTTTTTTCTTTCTTTCTTTCTTTTTTTTCTTTTCCCCTGCTAGGATTACCAAGGAATTTAACATTGTTTTAATTTGCAACACAAGTCAAGCCTATTAAAACCTCTTGTGCCCTGTATATGAAACTTGCACCTTACATCATCACAAAGCTTGAGGGCAGTAAGTAATTGATTTAATTAGACAAGCACTTTTTTCCAGCCTTGGGCCCCACCCTGAGCGTGAAAAGATTCTTATAAATTTCAAAGAATGTGGACACGTGGGGTGGACCCAGGAGGTGGACTCATGACCCTAAAAATCAAGGTGATCACCATGCAGAGGTGCCATGGACCAACACCTGGGGCGCCCCAGGTTTAGGCAAATTTGAGAGTCCGTAAGTGTCCTTATCTGATCACAATAGGGTTTGCTGAGCCAGCAGACATCCATTGTTTTCCTGCCCAGCATCTTCATTTCCTTCTAGAACAGCATCTCGACTTCCCTCTGGGGACCCGCCCCTGCCAGGGGCTACCCAGAGAGCTCGAGAACAGGCTCAATGAGCAGAGGATGGGCCAAGAATGAGAGAGAGAAAGAGAGCCCCAAACCTCCAGCCGTGCCCTAAGTCTATTTCAGTCACATACGGCCATACATTATTTTAGTGGTTGACCCGGTTAGGTGTTTTGGATGCTTACAACCGAAAGGGACATGAAAGGATTCGTCTGGAAAATGACAAAGCAGCACCACACAAGTTACAAGTTACTTCCTAGATGCGCTTCTGCCGACTTCTGTCCTCTCCTCACCCTCAGAAGCGGCAGGACGGCTCCCGGGGATTCACTGTCCTGTGACCTGACGCAAGAGTGACTTTGGACTGTCACTTCCTCTCTCTAGAAATCAGTTCCCAAATCAGGGGGAGGAGAACATGGTCCTAAAACCCCACCTCCGTGCTAATTTGCTTGACTGTAATAATCATTGTACTATGTATCTATATATGTATATCGAAACATTGTGTTGTACATGTTTATGTATATAGAAATACACACACGATGAATAAAGAAATACACAAATAAATCACACACAAAAAAAATCTACCAGCGGGGGATGATGGAAAGTTCATTAACCTGATTGTAGTGGCAGTTTCATGTGTCTGTCAAATCCCATCACCCTGTGCACTGTAAATATACGCAGTTTTTGAACATCAGTTATACCTCAATAAAGCTGTAAAGAAAAAATACTTCTCAATTCTATAGGTATCTATAGATGTCCAGAGGCGTAGAAGTTGTATAATAAATTAGAAATTTATCATTTTTCTTATGGTAATGGAAAAAAATACATTTAAGTATACCCTGCAAAAATAAACATTTTTTTAAATAAAATAAAAATAGAATCCCACCTCCAGAATGATCTAATGTGCCTTTTTTTTTTTTTTTTTTTTAGACACAGGACATAGGATCTTGCTATGTTGCCCAGGCTGGACTCAAACTCCTGGGCTCAAGTGATCCTCCCTCCTCAGCCTCCCCCTGAATAGCTGGAACTAGAGGTGTACGCCACCATGCCCGGCTCAAATCAGTGATTTTAGTGACTGTGAAGAGACCACAAACCTCAGGACACACACACAGAGTGGCTCGTCCCCAAGGTACCTCTTTACCCGACAGACTACTCCAGGTTCCCTTGTAGGATCCTCCTGTCCCTGGAACCTGAGGCCCAGGTGCCCCATCGGAGAGCGGAGGTAAGGGCCGCCTCTCGTCCAGCCCGCAGGTCTAAGATGCTCACACCAGCTAGGTGGTCTGTCCCAAACTCAGCCATCTGGGCTGGGAATTCTGGGTGCCAGGTACCAGGAGTTGTCTGGGGCCAGGCCTGGGATGAGGTGGGGAACCAAATTTAAGGAGGCGCTCACCCTCAGGGGCCATCCTAGTGCCTGCACTGCTTGGAGCGTGAGTTCCTCCCTAAAGTTTGCACCCTGGACTGTCTAGTCTGACCTCAGCCACTGTGAGCTCTGGGTGGCCTCCTCACCCTGGGCAGGAAGGGCACAGCCAAGGGGGAGCCAGAGCGGGCTTCCCGATCCAGGGCAGCCCCCCAGCCCCCAGCCCCCAGCCCAAGTTCAAGGGCATTGCTGGCCCCAGGTACCACCATCCTATCCACCCTCATAAAGCAGAGTTTGGAAACCACAGCCCTAAAATACACACATCCCGCACAGCATCCCTCAAACACCCTTTCCGGGAGCCCTGCTCCTGTTCCCCTGGGCAGCCCCTCCCCTCCGCCCTGCAACACAGAGCTCTTTTCAGGCACTTGGAGCACAGTGGTTTCCTCGTACTTGGAGAAACAGAGTCACAGCTTCTTCTGTCGCAGCCGGCTTCAAAGGCACAGGGACATCGATTTTTCCAGGGCTTCATTAATAGTCCCAGAGAAGCCCTTTCATCTCTTGCATCCTGTTCTATTTCCAGGGATCTGTTTCTCCAGCCGCATCTGACCACTCACCCCCCTCCCGAGACCCTCCAGAAGGCTGGGGAGGGGTGGGGGGCCTAGAGGAGGAGTTGGCCCCCTGGGCGACAGGACTTGGGGTTTTCAGGAGGAGGGCTGGGGCGGGCGACACCTGCCACACGGTCAGATGTCCCAGCTCAATGTGACTCCTGATCACGCCCCGGGTTTGTAAAGTTCTGTCCTGCCCAGGAACCTGACGCTCGCTCCCGCGTATGTCACATACATTGTTTACCTGCCCAGCCGTCACGGGAGGGATAAGGCGTTTGAACGAGTGAAGCCAAAAAAAGTCAGCAGCGAGGCAGGGGCAGACCCCGAACCTCGAGTCCCGGGGGTCCGGTGCTGGCTGCTTGGGAGGCACCGCAGAGACCCCACGTGCCCCTGGCTCTTTTTAATGGGCCGTCCTGGGAAAGGCACCAGTTAAAGAAGCAATTCTTTTTCTAAGTCAAATACCAGGGCCACTGTCTCAGGACTTGAACAAAATCTGCGTGTGGCAGCAGTCAGGAGCCTCAGGCCGGGAAGGGCCAGGGGCAGACGGAAGAGAGATGTCCCGGCGGGAGGGGACAGCCCGGGGATGTGCTTCCCCGTTTCTGAGCAAGCACAGAATCATGCCCACTGCGATCCACAGGACACCGAGACTTTCAATTTTCCTACAGCGCAGGCAGGAAACGGAGACGCTTAGTTCTGGTTCATTCATTTCAGTTCAGAATCACTCTCTGGTTGGAAAACTCCGGTGGTTTTGTCTGGTTGAATTTTTTCCTGCCTTTATTCCCTCCAACTCCCCAGGCTTTACGCCCCGTCCCTTTCTTTTCTTCCTTTTTTATGTCCTTCAGTCTCCAAATTGTTGTTGCAAAATCATCCTTCTGTCTGGGGTTCTGATGCCTCCGCCTTCAATAATCTCCGCCAGACACTGCGGCTGTGAATGAGGACGCCGTTTCCAGCCCCGCGTCCAAGCTCCTTCATCGCGATTCACGGACGGAAGGATGTGAATTCCTATTGAGACGTCCAGGGTGCTACCAAGCACTGTACCCAGATCTGTCCCTTGGTGGGGAGGACCCCAAAGTCACTTACGTTAAGGGGGCTGTCCCTCAGGGGAGGCATAGGAAACGCAACTGCTCTGTGGAGATGATCACATTTGCTTCAGATCCACGCAAATGCCAGCCCTTCGCCAACCTCCAGACACATTCTTCCCCCGCGGAGCCCCCGTCCTGACCCCAAAGACCCTCCAGCTGGCAGACCGTGTCACCCACCCACGGTTTCTCAACAAGGAAACACTCGCGCTGGGCCACCGGCTCCCGCCCATCAGCAGTCAAGTAAGCAAAAAGACTTACTCCTTTTCACGACAATCACCTCCTTACTAAAAATATAAGACAGGAAAAGAGCCTCTTTGGAGGGAGGGGAGAGGCTGGATGTGAGGAAGGTGGGGGGAGAAGCTCTATTGCCCACAACTGCCATTTCCTGGAACAGAAGGTCAGACCCGAATCTCACCCCCAGCCTCATCCTTCCCCACCAAGCATGCCCTTGGCAGACACCCCCCGGAACATAGTCCTGTCCGAACTTCAGAAACCTCCTTTAAAATACGCTCAGTGTTCTACTTAAATGTTAGAAGGCCACAGGGTCCCTGGCCTGGAAAGAGAGAAAGGGCTATTTAAGAAGATTCTTATCACCTCCCCCTCTGTCTCCTCACCAGCTATGGAACAAATGACGTCTTCGGTTCCCGCAGTGATGAAACAACACACGTCATAGGCGCCTGACACATTTGTTAAAGTGACTTTCCTCATCTGGAAAAATGAGCATACAAATATTTTCTCTGCCAATCCAGAACTGCATGGTGCACAGAGGTGATTTCAATGACGTTGCACATACAGCTGACCCTTGGACAATGTAGGAGTCAGGGGCACTAACCCCCCCCCACCGTTGAAAATCCACATATAACTTTGGACTCCCCCAAAACTTAACTCCTAATAATAGCCTAACTGTTGACCGGAAGCCTCACCAATACCATATACAGTTGATTAACACATATTTTGTATATTATGCATATTATATACTGTGTTCTTACAATAAATTAAGCTAGAGAGAAGAAAATGTTATTAACAAAAATCATAAGGAAGAGAAAATATATTTAGTATTCATTAAGTGGAAGTGGATTGTCATAAAGGTCTTCGCGCTCGTGGGGTTCACGCTAAGCAGGCTGGGAAGGAGGAGGGG
>VBSM01003044.1:107134-118351 GCA_008086735.1 Cheirogaleus medius
TAGGCCCAGGTGGATGGTCAACTGAGGGTCACGTGTGGTCAGCCCAGCATGGCAGGCTCGGGATGATTAGTTTTCTTACGTAGTGGCTCAGGGCTCCAAGGGTGAGCATTCCCATGACCAAAGATGTTTCATGGCCTGTTATGACCTAGCTTTGGAAGTCATATGGAGTCACTTCCACCCTAATCTACTGGTCAAAGCAGTCACAAGGTTGCCCAGTTTCCAGTGAAGACGACCTAGACTCCATCTCAGGGGGAAGAGTGTCAAATAATTCACGGATATGTTTTAAAACTGTCACACAGTGTTAATTATCTTCTTTTGCCCCTAGTGGGTTGGAAACTCCACAAACTAAAAGGTGGTCATCCTGGAAGATGAAAGAGCATTTATCTCCATGCCACGGCCCAGTCTGAATTGTTTTACACTTTTCCAAATGGAAGAAGGACACGGTGAGCTGAATCCCTGAAAAAATCTATGTGAGAGGTGAGTTAGTTACTGAGTTAGTTCTTTGGCCCAACCAAGATAGGTAGCAATTGTCTCATGCTCAATCCAGGTCCCAACTGCTAGTGTTTAATCCCATCTCTGGCCTCAGTTTACCCTACTGACAGATTTGTATGAAGCTCAAAAAAGAAGTTTAAAATATTGAATGAGAGTTAATGAAAACAGAGCATGACCACTTAACCCCAAAGATCAGAATATTTAGCCTCCTAGATAACCACAGCAACGCCCACCCTTTGTTCCTTGTCTCTCTTTCTTTCTTTCATTCCCTTTTGCTTTCTTCCTCTTTCTTTCTTTCTTTTTTTCTTCATTTATTCAACAATATTTATTGTGCAACTGCCAAGAGCTGAGCACTGGAAACATGGGGTCATGGGGTGCATAAGACCTAGCTCCCACCCACTTGAAGCCTAGAGTCTAGAAGAGACAACAGATAATCGAATAATCTAATGACGAGTGTATCTTTACAAACCAAGATCAACGCTCTGGAGCAGAGGTCGGCAAACTTTTCCATAAAGGGCCAGATGATATTTTAGGCTGTGTGAGCCGTACAGTCTCTGTTGTAACTACTCAACTCTGCCCTTACGGCAAGAAAGCAGCCATGGATCGTGCAGAAACAACTGTAGCAGCGTGCAAATAAAACTTTATTTACAAAACCAGGCAGAGGGCCAGACTTGGCCCCACGGTTGTCATTTGTTTACCTCTACTCTGGAGGAAAGGAACGTTGTTCTATGGAGATGTACAGCAAAGAAACTCGATCTACTTTGGGATGCAGTCTTCCCCTTAGAAAGTGATTTTTAAGTAAACAGGCATTAATTAACCTGGTGACGGAGCACATGGATGGCGGGGAGGGAGAGTCATCATACATTGGAAGGACTTCAAACAGGTCTGTTTGGAGGGAAGGGAAAAAGGTTAAGGGAAACCAGCAAGAAATGAGATTGGGGAGAGGGTAGACTGTGGCCAAATCATGCAGTAATCATATTAAAATTTAGGGGGGTTTGATCCCAAAAGCAATGGAAAGCCAAGGAAGGATTTTACAAGTGAAAAAAAAAGAAGATGTGCATGTAATTTTCTTTTCTCTGAACTAGGCTGCATATTGACCTATTTGGATGAACTGGGGTTGCATTTTCTCACACACACACAAAAATAATAATTCGTTAGAGAAGAGAACGTGAAGGTGGCGCTAGACAGCTGGGGTGTCACGTTCACAACCTTGGAGCAAGGTCACAGAAACAGCCACGCATTCCAAGGGGTCAAAAGGCACTTTTTCAAAGTATTAAAATGCTATTCCTACGTAATGTCTTATTATTATTCAAGGTTGGTACTCCAGAGGGGTTCCTTGCATAATTAACTAATTGGTCTCATATTTCTCACCATGGTTTTTGAATTTTTTTTTTTTAAGTATTTGGCTTCAAAGGTTTTTAAACTATTCTGTTTCATGGTGTTAATTTTTCCATTGTCTAGACAGCTGGAGAGTCAGACAGGATTATCAAGAGAAAAGAGACGATTTAAGACCAAAAGTCGACCTTCTCAGCCAATGGAATTTACAGATTAATGACGACTGTGGCAGCTGTCAGAAGAAAACCTGTAAAAACCAAACCTTTCACGTTCATTCGTCCATTTCTGAAATTTGGCATTGGGTAGATATTTTGCATTTGTAATACACATGAAAGATCTTTTAATAAAACCACAGGAAAGAGAGATGGATGAGTGTGTGTGTCTGGTGGTGGGGAATGTGAGCTCAATTTTAAGGGATACAGCAACCAATTTTCTGAAATCTTACAGGAAGTAAGATGAATTCTAATGTCCTCGTTCAGAGGGAAAGGGACACAGGGAGTCCTACGGCCACCCTTCAAGCTTTGGCAGAATGAAAAGACAGAAAGATGTGCCCATTAGAGCTGAGTCATAAAACCACATTCAGAGTAGGAGGGAACCTCAGAGGTGACACTGCTTCGTGCCTGTGGCCCTTCCATGTCGCTCCCGAAGGGGCATTTCACTCCTGCGAAGATCTCTGGTGACAAGGGATTCATTGACTTCCTGACTGGGATAACTTCTTCCTTCTAGAGACTCAGCATCTTCTTCCTTGAAATTCTTATTCGATAGTCCCAGATCTGACCTTTGAGGCCAGGAGAACATGCCTGGCCCCTCAGATAGACTGTTCTAGTGTCACACCCTCGTGTACAGACAAAACATTCCTAGGTTCATCCACTGTTTGCCCTAAGACACAGTCGTCCATCAAGAGCATCCTCTCCATTGGGGATTGGGTTTGGCCGCATGGACAGGAACTTGGGTCCAGTGGCTGTCACTGTCCTGCCAAAAACGTCACACAGTTGTCCACGGCAATAGGGTAAACTGCAGACTCAGTAACGTGGGTTGATATTGTGTGTGTGAAATACGCAGCAAGTGCGGCATGAGCCCTAGTTCTCACCCATTCGGGCATGTTTTCATGCATAAGCATAAGAACGTGAAACAACAGGAAGTCCTATTCCTCATTACATGAGAAGTTCCTGCAGGTACTTCATGCCACCAACGTCACAGGCTCTTTCTCACTTCCTGCTTCCCTGACCAGATGGGAGAATGTCCCTGCAAGGATGGCTGCTGCACCTCCAGCCCCATGCCCCTGGTTGAAGCAAGGAGACATAAGAGGGGGAAGTGGTGCTTCTAAGAGGAAAGCAAAGCAATCCCAGATGTCTCCTCTGGACTTCCACTTACAGCTTATTGGCCAGAGCTATGTCATGTGACCGCCCCCAGACACAAGGGAGCCTGGGAAATGTAGTTTTATTAGCTGGAAAAGGGAAGGATGGTGTTGGGCAGGCAACTAGTTTGACTTCGCTAAAACGTCTTCTGATAATGTTCCCCTAGAAGTTAGGGGTCTAGAATAGGACACCATGTCTCAGGTACAGTCTATCCAGGGGTACTCAAACTACGGCCCGCAGGCCACATGCGGCCCACTGAGGACATTTATCCAGCCCGTCAGGTGTTTTTGCGGCCGCTGCCTGTCCTGCTTAGCAGCTGACTCGTCCCGGGCCCACAGTGCACATGTGTGGAATGTGCACCACACTCTCTAACGGCCCTCCAACAGTCTGAGGGACGGTGAACTGGCCCCCTGTTTAAAAAGTTTGAGGACCCCTGGTACAATCACAATATTAAAATGAGATGGCTCCTAACTCTGGGCTTGGTTCAATTCACATGGACTTGGGGGGCTGGAATTCTGACTCTAATACTTACTACCTGGGTGGCCTTTGTCAATTTACCTGTCTTTTCTAAATATCAGTTTTTCCATTTGTAAAATGAGAATAATCACTACGCTTTGCAAGGTCATTGTGGGAATTACAGCAAGATCAATTATGATCCATGACTAGCACGTGGTAGGTATGGTGAGGCACTCGATAAATGTTAGTTTTCTTCCTTTCTCTGGAGCCAAGCAAACTGTGTCCGGGAAGTGACACAGGAACTTTCTAGTTTGGTTGTAGCCTTTCCTCTAATTTGGCATAAGTTTCTGCCCCTTCATCATCTTTCATCCCTTCCTTGTTGAACTGGCTCATGGGAGCTGACTGTTAAATTTTCAGGAATTTTTGCAAGGCTGTTACTAAGCACAGCCACTAATCAAAATTAAATTAAAGAAATTATATTAAAAACAAAGGTAATAGATACTCAAAACTAATCTCTTCACAATTATGTACTACATTTCATTATTACCCATGCTCTTGAGGTTGTTTACGTCCGTAGTGTCTGACTGGTGGAAATATTATGTACTAGTGCGCTGCACGAAGCCCTTCCTGATGCTACGTCCAGGGACCACACCTTGGTGGCTTGAAGCTGACCACAGTAGGAGCATTTACACCATGGAAATTGTCAAGCAGAGCCAATCAGAGCTTTGTTTATCATCTTGTTGATTGTCTAGACTTAAGAAAGAAATGGAAACTACAATAATAATGCAGATGAAACTTAAAAGCATATCACGTCTATAGCTATTACATTGTGAATAGCACAAAAAAATTTCAGGGAATCTTCTTCCAGTATTCCCCAAACTATCATCCAGTTCAGCAAAGTCCTTCGCGTCACTGAAGAGCGAATGGAGTCCCAACATACATCTTGGTTATTTCACTTTCATCTTTCTCATTTAAGTAAATTAAGGGAAATACCCAAAATAAACATGGCAAAGAGTTGATAGCCTTCGTATAGGAAGACTTGATACAAATTCATTAGAAAACACTATCCCCAACAGGTAAATGGGTAAATAAAAATAAAGCTAATTCACAAAAAAGAAATAGAAGAGTCAAATAAACATCAGGGGGAGGATGTTCAATCTCTCTGGCAATAACAAAGCAAATTAGAATAATCTGTGCTCGTATTGGAATGATTTTTCACCCACGCGCTTTGCAAAGATGGAAAAGCCAAACTACTCAATGCTGTTGAGATGTCCGATTTAGGCTTTTTCGCACAATGTACAGAGAAAGAAACGTGACCGCATGTGTTGGGAACCTTGATTTTGCCACTGGCTTCCAAGCTTCGCTGCCGGACAGAACTTGGTGCATAAGGGTGTTTATCACAACAGGTGGACCTAAATGCTCGTGAATTTAAAAAAGAGTCTCTCAGTAAATTATTAGAACCACTGGCACGAAGGAGGCATTAAAAATTGTGCAGCAATTAAAAGTACAGCGAAGATTTCTTTTTTTTTTTTTTTAATTTTTTTTAATTTTTTTTTAATTTTTTTTTTTTATTCCATCTTGTAATGGGGGTACAATACAGCGAAGATTTCTAACAGAACAAAGTGAAACATCTGCCTATTGGAGAACGGATGGATACACTTTCTATTTGCTTATTTGTTTATTCGTGAAGATGGTACGTTCATACTGTTTGCTCACCCATCCACTTGCATGGCATTCAGCAGCAACAGAAAACACACCTGCTGATTCGTGAAGCAGCGTAAGCGAATCCCGAAAAGATAACGGTGAGTGGAAGATGGGCGCCAAATAGAACATACTGGATGATTCCATTTATTTGAAGTTCTAGGAGTTCAAAACTAATAGAAATCAGGACAGCGGCTGCCTGGAGTGGGGGAGGGGCAGACTGCCTGCAAAGGGAACTTTCTGGGCTGTTGGAAGCAATCGAGGGCTTGACCGGGGTGGAGGTCGCACAGGTGCATATATTTATCAGAACACATCGCCCCGTACATTTGAGTACATTTTATTATATGTATTAATACGTTATACCACAATGATGTTGGTATAAAATAAACCTTTTTAAAACTAAGCGACAAAAAAAAAATCAGGGTGCACTATTGGGAATACAGTAATTAACTATATTAAAATAGAAAAATGGCAAGAAGGAAATATATCAAAGAGTTAATAGTAGGGGTTTTATTCTGGGGTGATGGAAACGTTTTGGAACTAGATGAAGGTGTTGGTTGCACCATGTTGTAAATGTACTAGATGCTACTGAATTGCTCACTTTAAAGTGGTTAGCTTCATGTCATGCAAATTTCACCTCAGTAAAGAAAAAAGTTAATAGTCATCACCTCCAAGGAGAGGGGTTCTAAGTGACTTCTAGTTCCATTAGGTCCTTTGAATTTTCTGCGATGAATGCTCATGAGTGTCGTCATTATTAACTGGCTGGGCATGTGATCAGTTAGCATCTGACAGCTGGGCCCCTGTCTCCCCTCCCCTCACCCCATGGGGTCCTTCCGCCTCACAGAGGCCGCCAGAGATTTTTCTGGTGTGTAAGGTGAAATGTACGTTGCAGACATTTTCCATGGAAAATGGAGAAGCAGCGGCCCAAGGTCCCTGCCTGGGTGTTGCGTGAGCAGCCTGCTGGGTGGAGGTTGCCCAATGTGTCTCTGTCGTTGCAGAGTCGAGGCTAATGTGGACGGGGACAGCTCTGGCTATTTCAGCAAATTGTCACGCAGCTGGGAGACACAGTGGGGCTTCCAGCTCTGAATTAGGAGATGGGGTGCCGTGCTGGGACGGCATTCCTGGGAGATCCCTTCATCAGGGGTTGGAGCGGCTGAGCTGGGAGCTCCACGGGGTCTGGACCAGGTCCAAGCAGCCTTCAGTGGCAATCGGCTCTGAGTGGAACCCCAGGGGAGAAGCAGGCCCGAGGACAGCTCCACGTTCCCGATTCTCGCAGGCTCGGTGGGGAGCGGGGCACGGGGGGGAGGTTATGATCTTGGTAACAGGCAGCTTGGCGTCGCCCTGCGGTAAAACACAGATTCCTACAACAGGGGCATTGTGTGAGCCACGGGAAGTCTCTGACGCGGAGGCATCAATCTTGTGTCACCCAGAGATGTTCATCACGAAGACGGTGTCATGAGGCGGGGAGGTGGGGAGTCGTGGGCAAATGCATTCATCCCGGAGGCAGGTGAGGGGGAAGGAAAGCCATCAGGAAGGAAGGAGCACCGGCCCGGGTCCCCAGGTAAGCACCCCACCCAAGAGAGCGTGTTTGATATCTCACTGAGAGAAGGAAACGCGGAAGGCGAGAAGACGAAGAACATGAGACAACTTCTGATGGCTTCATCAGCGAGGACAAAACACAAATGAAGCTCAGGATGACCGGAGGAGAAGGGCCTCGGTCTGGCCGGACACTAGGAGTCAGTGGCAACTCAGGACTGCTCCCGGATAACCGTTCCCGGCCCTTACGGAGAAACATGGGGCACGGCCCACGTTACAGGGGTTTCATGGGACGCTCAGAGGGTTTTATTCCTAAGCAAAGCACTGGCAGGTTGGTAAGGAGAATGCAGCCTCTTCCCTCCTTTAAAGATAAAAAGACCTGGATTTACCTGCACTCCACAAAGCCAGAGCCCACATCCAGGGTGGCTGTCCCCACCCGGCACAAAAGCAGAGCCAGAGACTGAGGAGGAGGCAGCAACCGTGTGAGAGGCCGGTGGGCGGCTCCTGGTGTTGACGCCTCTGGGTTAAACCCGGGGATGGAGGCACCAAAAGGGGGGCTCGGTCGGCATTGGGGCCACATTCCGTGATCCAGGTCTCAGACACGTTCTACCTTGTCCCTCTGCAATGCGAGAGTCAAAACAGCCCCAGCTGGCAGAGGACACGCGTGTGCCCAGGCATCAGAAGCCCTGGCCTCTGGAGCGGCCACCGCTGCTGACCGTCACGTGACATTGGGCACCGGACACCCCCTGTGCCCCAGTTTCCTCCCGGCGCTTTCTTCACCCATCAAAGGTCACCAGGGCAAGTGCCGCCGTTGGTGTTTTTCCTTTGTTTTTAGCATCCAGCTGAAAAACAGGCCCCCGCAGGACAGAATAAACCTCCAAGAGAAACTTTGGTCTTTGCAAACTAACAAGAGTCCTTTTAATAACTCAAATGCTACACCTTTCAGCCAGAGAGCAGCCAGCGGCTCGTGTTTTTCCATCTGGGGGCACCGGGGTTTATTTGGAAAGAGAAGCCACTGGGCTCCGCTTCAAGTATCCTCGTTTTACACCCTGGCTCCAAGGAATACATTGTTTCAGTTTGACTTGCGCTGCTAGCCCCAGGCAGGCCAGGCCATGCCAGGGGAGGAAGGGAGGAGGGGCTGGGCATTTCTTATAACGAAATCCAATCACACGGAACTTAGAAATGGCAGGAAAAGTGCCGCCTCAGAAACTGACTTTAAAAAAGAGAGGCAGGGGAGAAAAAATAGATGTGGATATTGGAATCGATGATTTGCGAAGGGTACTCTAGCCCAGGCGTCCTCAAACTACGACCCGCGGGCCACATGCGGGTGTTTTTGCCCGTTTGTTTTTTTACTTCAAAATAAGATATGTGCAGTGTGCATAGGAATTTGTTCATAGTTTTTTTTAAACTATAGTCCGGCCCTCCAACGGTCTGAGGGACAGTGAACTGGCCCCCTGTGTAAAACGTTTGAGGACCCCTGCTCTAGCCCCAGAAGATTTGGGGGAATTAAGAGAATACGAATCCTTTCTGGACGGGCGGGAGCAAACGCTGGAGTCACACCTTCTCCGAGGACAGCCTGCAGTCATGACGGCGCTGATGTTGCAGAGACAGTGTCCAGTCCGCAGCAGACGGACTGACGGGAGAGCAGCCGCTCCACGCGCATCGCCAGGGCGCGAACCGAGAGGAGAGCAGAGCTCTCTCCTGAGGGCCCCGGCAGGACTGAATCCCCACCGTGACCCCTGGGATTGCAGCGAAGGCACCGGGAGGGAAGCTGGAAGCCGCCACACCCGGCACGTGCCCACGTCCCTCCCAGGGCTGGAAAACCAGGTGCAGTGGGTGCTCCTGAGCGCGCGGGTAAAATCACGTGTGTCCAGGGCTGTCGCGTGCACAGGACCTCACACTGGTGACTCACGCTCGACATGGCGGTTCCCCATCAGTGGGACCGTCACCAGACTGAAGAGAAGAAACGGACACTGTCCCCAGAGGCTGATGCCGTGAAGACCTGGACTTTCCCTCCTCGGAAGCACCTCCCCTTGGCTCTCAGCCGTGTGCAGAGACGCATGTATGACAGTCTACACACACGTCTTCACTACTCGCAACTGCCCTGCGAACAGGCCCTGCGACACCCCACGTCAGCCTGCTGGGGCTGCCACAGCAAAGCACACGCACCAGGGCACGTCGACAACAGAAATTGTCCCGTCCCAGTTCCGGAGGCTCAGAGCTCCAGATCAAGATGTGGGCAGGGTTGGTGCCTTCTGAGAACTCTCTCCTTGGTTTGTCGGTGGCCACCTCCTCCTTGTGTCCTCGCACGGTCTTTTCCGGCCATGTCTGTGTCCTAGTCTCCTCTTCTTATGGGAACACTGGTCAGATTGGCTCAGGGCCCGCCCTAATGACCTCACACTGGCCCTGTCTCCAAATAGGTCACATTCGGAGGTGCTGGGGGTTAGGGCTTTAACTTATGAACTTGGAGGGGACATAATTCAGCTCAAAACACCCCCTAAGGAAACTTCGGCTCAGAGAGGTCAGGTCATTTGCCCAAGGCCACACAGCGAGTGAGTGGAGGAGCAGAACGGCCGTCGCCCTCAGCTAGGCGCAGCCCAGCACCTACCTGGCCTGACTATCCAGCCACCAACTCACACTGGAAAAATACGCTGGACGGGGTCAGAGAGAAAAAAACGCTTATTTGTGTCTTTGACTTTCCATTCCTTTGATGTGTGGGCTGCACTCGCTTTTTTTAGGGCCTTTCCTACCTCGGCCCCCTCAGCCTGCGAACCGTCCGTGCGTGAGCCCAGCCACGCGCCTCCTGGCGCAATCCGTTTTCCTCCACCGGCTCCAAGTGTCCTTCCCGCAGCAAATACCTTCTCCGAGTCCTGACTTCCTGCTGGCGGTACTGTCCTCTGAGACACCCAATTCTATTTCATTCGTGCTTTGAGACAGTGTTGATGAGTGTGCTAATTGTTTAATTTATTTCTCACCTGTTCCTGCTCTCCTGGCCCCTCCAAGGTTAATTCCTGCCCAACCTTCAATCCTCTTCTTGCTGCCCTCGCGCATCTCGCCATCAATCCACCCGCTCTCGTCCACCCCATCTCTCCCCCGCGCTGGTTCCCTCTCCTCGGAATATGAAGTGCCCAGGTCTCTGCGAGAGCACGAATAACGACTCCCAGCCCTTCCCCTCGTCTCTGCAAGAGCACGAATAACGACTCCCAGCCCTTCTCCTTCCTCACAGGCATTGCCAACCTTCCCGCAGAAGCAGTCCTGGCCTCGGCTGCCTTCTGCCTCTCCCGGCTCTGACAACATACCTTTCCGCTGTCGGTGTTCCCAGCCACCCCATTCCCAAACCCCGGGGCGCCTTACGCAGGCCTTGGAGATCGCCTGGCTTTGCAAACGAGGAGACAGAAACCCGGAGCGTGCAAAGGGCTGGCCCAAGGCCACATGCATATTCAGTGGCATGCTTAGGTCTAGCACGGCGCCACCCACTACAAACAGGACGCGAGCCACAGATGCCGTTTTAAATGTTCTAGTAGCCACATTTTAAAAAGTAAGAAGAGTGAGGTTAATTTAATAAATAGGTTTCATTTAACCTGATCTATCCAAAAATCTTACCATCTCAACATGTAATCAACATAACAAATTATTAACAAGATCATCTACCATCGTGTTTTTCCCTGAGTGCGTGAAACCCGGTGTGCACTTGACACTTACGGCACAGCCTCCTTCGCACGAGCCCCACCCAGTGCTCCACAGCCACGTGAGCCTGGTGGCTGCCGGGAGGGACAGCCCCGCTGTGGAGCTCAAGGGCCGGACTCCCAGCCCAGTGCTCTCTCTCCACCCTGCCACATCTAGCTCGGCCCTTCTGGTCTCTGCTTTTTGTGCCTTCCCCACCAAACTTCCTCATGGCACTTGACCCTGGGCCCCCCCACCTCTGCCCACTCTCACCTCCTGTGACCCTGCGACCCCACAGCCTTTGGGTCTTCATTGTCACCCCTCTTTCTGCCACCCTCCCCGACTCCCCTTTCCTCTTGACACTCTAAATGCAGGCATCCCTCAAGGTAAGTATATGTATGTCAATGGTAGTAATAAAGATCTTCTCCATCATCATCATCATCACCATCACCACTATCATCATCATCGTCACCATCCCCACCACTACCACCATCATCACCATTATCATCATCACCATCATCACTATCACCACTATTATCATCACCATCACCACCATTATCATCACCATCATCACCATCACCACCATCATCATCACCATCATCACCATCACCACTATCATCATCACCATCATCACCATCACCACCATCATCACCATCACCACCATCATCATCACCAT
>VBSM01003044.1:118451-141132 GCA_008086735.1 Cheirogaleus medius
CACCATCATCATCACCATCATCACCATCACCACCATCATCATCACCATCATCACTATCACCATCATCACTATCACCACCATCATCACCATCACCATCATCATCACCATCATCACCATCACCACCATTATCATCACCAGCATCACTATCACCATCACCACCATTATCATCACCATCATCACTATCACCACCATCATCATCACCATCATCACTATCACCACCATCACCATCACCATCATCACTATCACCACCATCATCATCACCATCATCACCATCACCACCATTATCATCACCATCATCACTATCACTATCACCACCATCATCACCATCACCACCATCATCACCATCATCACTATCACCACCATCATCACCATCACCACCATCATCACCATCATCACTATCACCACCATCATCACCATCACTATCACCACCATTATCATCACCATCATCACTATCACCACCATCACCATCAGCCATCATGACTTTCACTGCCCTCACCACCATCATCACCAACATCATCATCATCACCACTATCACCATCATCTTCCTCGATTGATTTTAACTCCTTGATGTGTTTTAGACCCAAGTCTCTCCTGTCAGTCCCCTCACTAACATCCTGGTGCAGGCTCTATGCCTTAGGCTTCCAGAGACATCTGACTGGTCTTGGTTCCCTCCACAAACCCAGCCCCCCAAAGCCTTTCCTTCCAGATCCGGCTTGTTTGCAGCTGCATCTCCCGGACGCCGGATGCCACGTTCATGGATAGATTCAGAAAGCGCAAAGAAGGCCTGATTCTCTGAAGTATCATCCAGCGGAAACAAAAGTCCTTTGCAAACAATTTAGCTGGGATAGTTTTCTCTCTGCAGGCTGTGCATGCCCCTGGATTTGAGCTCTCACAAGAGACTTTCCTTCCTCACCTGTCCTCCATCCCGACGGGGCAGGCTTGCTTGAACTGTGCCCTCAATGGAGGCACCCACTGTGTCCCCCCAGGCAAGAGCGGCAGTGGGCGTGTCTGGAAACCAGCAAGTACTGTCCCCCCGCAGCCTGGTTTCCTTCGTTTTTATGTACAACCTGTTCAGAAAGAGAAAGAGAACCTCAAGTTCATTCCCCCTCTGCCACTGAATGTTCCAGAAAGGTCGACTTGGGACAAAGTGGGGTCCCCAGTCTTTTCCAGCCTCTGTGGCTCCTCCATTGGTTTGGAAGCTCCCTGAGCCCCCCTGGATGGACAGACACCGCGTCGCTTGCTCCCCCCCGCTGTCCCAGCTGATTCCCAGTGCAGGACGCTGAGGCGAGCGGAGAGGGCGCAGCCCGAGACAGTGACGGAACCCCCTCAACTGGTCAGGCCAGGTCCACAGTCCTGAGTCTCCAACCAACTGCCGCACACGTGACTCAAAGAAAAGGCCACTTTTAGAGGTCGAAGGGGCCAGAAGCTGCACATCTACTCCAGTGACATGTCCGGAGCAGTCACAGACCCCACCTCTCGCCAGAACGGAAGACAGTGGGTCCCCTCTGCTTCCCAGCTCAGCAGGAAACGCGATACCAGTGACGGCCCAGGCCGGTGACCAGGCTGAGTGACTGGCAGAGCTGCTTCCCCCCACCCCCGTGCCCGTCGGATGCCGGGGCTCGGTGGCAGCTCGGCCCGCCCACCCGCCATCGCTGGGTCACGGGAGGCTGCCCGCCTGACAGACACATGCAGACTGGCCACAGATCCATCTCGCCGCGCGTCTGGGCAGCTTTCTCATCAGCCCTGTGATCGGAGCTCCGCACCCGCCACGAGCTGAGCCCGCGTCAGTCCCATCTCCTCTCACTTATTAAATGAAAATAAATGAAGACTGAATGCGGCAAGGGATGTGAGAGCACTTCAAATGGAGCCCAGCAAAGTCAAGCCCTCCTTCCTCAAATCCTCTGCTCCCCGCAGGCGAGCCTGGCAGGGGGGCCAGTCACATAACCCAAGAATGAGCAAACAGAGAAGAGGGCAGCTCCAGCCGGAGAACATACATATTAGATACGCGTTGTTTGAGCAAGTTAAGAAACCTGAAAACGGAATAAACGTAGACTGAAACAGGGAGCATGAAAGGACGGGGGCCCAGTGACGGAGAATCAGACACACACGCTGTGCCCACGCTGGTTTCCTGGTTCTGCGGGGGCACCGTTGTCATGCGAGGCGTGGCCGTGGGGAAGCGGGCGCAGGGTCACGGGCCGGCTGTCCTGCTGCGTGTTCCCAGCTTTCTGTCACGTCTGTGCCTCCTGCGAGATGGACAGGGGTCCCACCCCACGGTGAGGGCTTGTGAGAGAAGGTGGTGTGGAGGGGAGGGAAGGAATGGGAGAGACAGAGCCAAAGAGAGGGGGAGAGGGAGCAAGAAGACAGAGGTGAGAGGAGAAAGACAAAGAGAGAGCCCCTGCGTGCTGTCACTGGGTCACAGATGACACACACAGGAGCGGACGTCCTTGGCGAAGCAGCTGGGGCGCCCGCTGCCTTTGGCTTTGATCCCCCTGCTCTCTTCCGCCTCCATCCGTGGCTTCCGACTGGTCTGAATTAAAATCTATTTCCAAGTAGTGCTTGGAGGAGCAGATTTGGTTATTTATTCTGGGCCCACACCCAGTGGAAAAATGCCTTCTCCGCATTTGCCTGGGCTCCGGGGCCTGTTTTATTTGGAGAACAATCGAAAATGATGAGCAGCATTAACACGCACTAGCGCCCTGGCAGCTCCCTGACGCCGAGGCCAGGTGCGGGGAGAGGCTGCCCGGGCGCACACCTGGGCTCCAGGGCCTGGATCCGCGGGGAAGATGCTGCCGGGTTTGCTCTTTGTTCTCCAGTCAGGAGGTGGATCATTCCAAAAGCTCCCGGACCGGCTTCCAGCAACGCCGTCGATCCGAGAAGGTCAGTTCCAAGTTCTGCAGCCTAAGGTGAAGCATTTGACCGTTCTCGGCAGAAACTAGTTTTCTGTGACTTAAAAGAACACAGGCCCCGGAGGCTGGGGACTGCTGGTCACGAGCAGTGGAAAATTTCTTCCAAAGCTCTATGTCTCATCTTGGGAAAAAAAAAAAAAATCTCAAGCCTAAGGAGACATCTATTTTCCTGACAGTGTGGAACAGAAAGAGGCATTATCCAGCCTTAACTTTCAGATCCGATCCACAAGGTAAATAAAGCATAAATTAACCAATTACAATAAAATGCCGGATAAATGCCTTTGACAACTCTGAATTTCCCATGAAAATGTTTCCAGCTGTGACCCCTGGCTGGAGCTACACGGGCTGACAGAGGCTTGAGTGTGTTTATAAGGGATGTTTCAAACTCACTGTCCCGAACGCGGAATCCTACACCACAAGCTGGCAGGAGCCAGGTCTCCATCGTCCTGCCCCAGGGGCCTCTGCCTCGCTCTCCGACAGATAGAAGCAAACCATCTGGAAAGGGACTGTGAGGAGAGAAGTAGGCATGGATACTCCTGGGGCGCCCCATTACCGTACATCAATCAGAAATCTGCTTTTCATCGATTGGAAATAGATTTCTAAGGATGGAGCCGAGGATTTGCTGAGGGTAGCAGCCTTGATCTGGACCCGGATCTGATCCGGGTCCCCGGACAGAGGAGGTAGAGTAGGAGCCTGGAGGGCAGATGGGCTCTCTCTCTTTTTTTTTTTTGTAAATAAAGTTTTATTGTCACACAGCCATGCCCAATTATTGACATGTTGTCCACAGCCGCTGTCTTGCTACAAAGGAGGAGTTTAGTTTCGAAAGAGACCATATGGCCCACAACAATGAAGATGTCCACAGCTTATAAAGAAATGGGGTCCCGGAGGATCTGCCTGTGGCAGCTGGAATGAGAAAGGGACATGGAAGACCAGGGTTTGAACTTGCAAAGGCGGCTGAGGTGCCAGTACAGCTAGGCTGGCCAGGGCACGCAGGGCAGGGTGATGAGGACGCAGTCCCTACACCATCTGACACACGCGTATTAAGTACCTACGCTACAAGACAAATCGCTGCAAACTTAAAAGGTTCAAACCGATATTCAGGAGCCCTCAGCTCTGTGGGTCGGGAGACCAGGCAGGCGCAGCGTGGCTGGGTTCTGTGCTCGGGGTTTCGACTCATGAGGCTGAAATCGGGGATGCATCGTCACAATTATATGGTCTCCGATAAATAACGTTGGAACGTTCCCCACGGTGGACTAGAGCCTCGGATATCCCAGGGTTCCCTCCTGAAACCACTTCCAAGGCTGCTGGAATGTTTGAATTAACAGCAGCAAAAAATCGGGGCCAGGCACGGTGGCTCACATCTGCAACGTAAGAAATAACACAGAGATCCCCTGTATCCTTTACCCAGTTTCCCTTAATGGTAATTTCTTGCAAAACCAAGGGACTGTATCACAACCAAGATACTGACATTTGCACAGTCAGGATACAGAATATTTCTATTACGCCAGGATCTGTCGTGTTGTCTTTTCTATTTCCAACCTCTCCTTAATCCCTAGTAACCACTAATCTGTTCTCCATTCCTGTAATTTTGTCATTTTAATGTCATATAAATGGAGTCATACAGTTTGTAACCTTTGGGGACTGGTTTCTTTCATTCAGCACAATTCTCTGGAGATTCGTCCAGGTTGCCGCACGCATTAATAGTTTGTTCTTTTTCATTGCCAAGTAGTATTCCACGTACCACATGCAGGTACCACGGTTTGTTTAACCACCCGCACGTTGAAATACATCCGGGTTACTTCCAGTTTGGGACTATTACAAATAAAACTGCTGCAAATGTTCATATACAGAGGGTGCTTGGAGCCCTGGAAGGTGGACTTGGGCCTCGCTGGACCCAAGCTCCCAGGTCCTTGGCACAGACCCCCTGTGGAGGCCACACGCAGGGCTAACGCATCCACCAGGCACGGCAGCTACAACAATGGCTCAAAATACTTGTAGGAACGCGAGGAATGTTTTCATTTCTCTTAAAATCAGAGGGGAAAACCCCAAACTTTCATCACAGATAATGCTTGAACACATTATATTAATAGATTGGCCTTTACACCAGTGCAGTTGTAAAACATTTTTCTTCATTTTTTTTTAACTGAGGAAGGGACCCACAAAGGCAAAAGCGCCTGATGCCCACAAAAGTCACGTGCGGCCCAACCAGCTTTGCGCCTTTCACGTCTTCTTGCTGAACATGTGGTTCCTCGGACGTCTGGAACTCTGACTCAGTTTCCCCTGCTCTTTCACCACGTTTTCACTTCTACCCCGGCCCCAGCCTGAGGTCTTCTGTGCTTGGCCTCCCTCTTGTTGGGCCACTCGGCCTATCAGCCCTGTGTCAGAGGCCATAGCTGGGACTCGGTCCCGCTGCCCTCACTACTGATGGGCACACAGCCACCCCTCCAAGCACCCCACCCCCGAGGCAGTCAAGCCTCCTCTTCCTCCGCCCTCAATCCTTCCAGCTTCCTCCTGGTAGAGAGGACCGCCATACTGAGCTGCAGACGCCACCACAAACGAGCGCAGGCATCCATCCGGGCCTCCGCGCTGCCTGGCAACCTTCTCATCCGGCCTGACCTCACTTCCAGGACACCTGCGCCATCCCTCCGGGCACTCCAGGCTTCACCTGCTCACTGGGCCGCCGCTCCGCCTCTTACTGCGTGGAGACCAACCCACAAGACGGTCTCACGTCAGCCTCCTCCCCCCAACTTCCTCTGCCTCCTCTCACCCTCTCCTCCTCCCCTACTGCCTAAAAACAACAACAAAAACAACGACACACATTTCCTCCTTTCTCCTGGGGTCACCTCCACTCACGGTCAGTCCCTCTCTCTTTTCTTCTCCTCAGCCTAAGAACATTCTCGAATCTTCTCTATCCAAAAATCACATCTCTCGACCCAGATTTCCTCTCAAGCTGCAAGTCCAGCATAGGAAGTCTCCGTCAGGATAATAAGAACATGGATGCACTGGTTGCCTCTGCAAGGAGGCTGGGGGCTGGGGACAGAGAGCGAAGGAGGCTGGCTGGGAACTACATTCCTGTGTCTCCTTTTGAACGAGGCACCTGCTCAAAGGGTGGCATTCCTCTCCCTGCCCTTCACTGCTAAGCAGCCCTCTGGGAGATACTTTCTTCAAAAATATCATTTTTCATGTGCCACATACTGCTCTCTTCTTGCCAATATCAGGTGTTAGACATTCTGTGTGTGCCCAAATTTTTGACATTATAAGGATGTCACAACCACCACCTTTGTATCCGGATCTAGACCACATCTCTGGTGATTTCCCTGGGATAAATAGCTGAAAGCGACCCGCCAGGTAGATTCCTAAAGGTGAATTACTGTATCAATGGCGTTTCTCATCTACGGTGCCAAACTATACCTCTACGAGGTAGTTAAAACCCAGAAGTCCATACATACGATGCCAAGGAATGCCTTTTTCCGTGTGGCCTCCCAGATTTGAATATTTTTAGTCCTTGCTAATTTAATAAGTTAAAACATGTTGTCTCATGGTGTTGATCTGCATTTCTATTATTATTGCTGAAGTGGAAATTTTGTTCAACTTTTCACCAGCAATTACTTATTATCCAATTATAGTTCCTCTTCCATAAATTGTCTACTCACACTTTGCTCATTTTTTTGGGGGGGGGATCCTAGTCTTATTAGTTCGAGTATTTTGTACTTTTAAAGATAAGACTCTTTAATATATTTGAACAAATATTTTCTAGTTCATCTTTGGCTTTTCATTTTTTATGTATATTATTTTTATGTACATGTATGTAGAAATTAAAATTTTAAGTGGCCAATCTATTAATTTATTTACTTAGGGATTTCTTATTGCTTTTACACTTGGAAAGAAAGACGTTTTTATCTAGGAAGCACACAGATACCATCAGCTATACTGTCTTCTAATTTATCCATAATTCTACTTACATACATATTTTCTTGATGCAACTAAAATTTATTTGGGATTTGGGATGAGGTGAGACTCTTACCGGATTTTTTTCTGAAGCGTCAGTTTTCCATAGATCACTTCCTACGTATTAACCAAGCCAGCCCTTCCATTCTTTGGGATGTGTGCTTTATTATAATTAAACATATCAGGGGATCTGGTTTGAGCTCTCTATTCTGTCCCTTGATTTACTTGTATATTCTTGACTTAATACCTTTTGCTGTAACTATTATAGCTTTACTATAAGTTTACTTAAATAGGGGAAGTCCCCCTCCCCTAGTCTTCTTATCAAATATTCCCACTTACCCTCAACTATTTATTCTTCCTAATAAGCTTCAGAATCATTTTGTCAAGTTCCTAAAACTCTAATAGGTTAATTAGTTCAACTGATTCTATCTCCACCTTTTTTTTTTTTTTAATCGATTCGTTTCTTTTTATTTCTGTTGTTACTCCTCTAGGACTTCCCATTGCTTCCCTGATAAGTAATTGATTTTTCTCCTGGTGAACGTACGAGTTCACCCTGAGACCCTGTTAAGGACGTCAGCTGGTATTTACAACACAGGTAAGCCCACTCACAGCCATTTCATGTAACAAACATTTCTTAAACCCGTACCATGTGTGATGCACTGCGCTAGGTTCTAGGGGAGGAAGAGAGGCTAAGACAGACTAGGTCCCTCCCAGGGTGCAAATAGTGAAACTTGGGTGGCAGACGTCAAAAAAATAATACCAATAAGCACGGCCAGAGTCTCAATAAAGGCACACTCGGCAGATGGAGTCTTGGGGAAGAGGCCCCCTATTTCCACTGGTAAAAACCCGTTCATCCGTCTCGGTCAGGATAAAAGATGGTGCTTGCTATAACAGACAACCCCAGCATCTCAGCGGCTGAATCCCGTTCTTCCCTTATATCCTAGTCTGACGCTGGTGGGGCAGCCCTCCTGGGCAGCTCTTTCCAACAGCCACTCAAGGATCTCGGCTTCCACCACTCATCTTAAACACACGGCCTCCACATGGAAGGGGACGGATGGTGGATGACCATTCGGGGGTGTTACAGACGGGCCTAGAAGGGGCATATTTCACTTCCACAGCATCCATCTGGCTCTGTCACATGGCCCAGTCACTGACCCTCACCTAACTGCGGGGCAGGCCCAGGAAGGTGAAATGAGACAGAAGAGCATCCGGCCAGTCTCTGCAGCACCACCCTTCGAGGTCCGTCTCCAGTGCTTCCAACTCCACGAAGCACTTCCTGTCCCTGGATGGCCCGTCTCGCCCTAGTAACACTTGTTCTGCGCCTTCCTGGTGACTGTGACGTGCTTAACTCTCAGTTACGACCATCTGTGACTCTATCTGCCCTGTCCTCATCAGAGGGAAACCTCTTGCAGCCAGGGACCGTGTCTAGGTCACCTTCGTATTTCCCATAGCATCAGCCGCGCCAACAGGTGCCAGGGGGTCCACATATGTGTGCTGAATTGGGGAAGGCAAATTTCCATCACTGGTTTGGACAGCAGAGTAAAAGTTGAGATGTTCTTTTCCCATTCTTTCTCCTAGGCCACCTGAGACCCATTCTAATTCTAAAAATAATCACAATGGCTTTAAAGGGGAGATTTCCATGTGCCTATAAAACCCCATCATTGACATTTATACCTATGTTCCATTTCTTTCCACAATTCGCTATATTTTTCCACCCTTTACTTCCAGCTAATAGAAAGTGGATTTAAAAAAATTGGCCAATGTATTACAGGAAAATTCTTGATCCTAGAAAAAAACAGAGAGTGACACTTGAAAGGAAGTGGGTGGTGGTGCTCTCCTGCATGCTGGAAGGTCGGAAGACCTTTGTTTCAAATGGGTTGTGTTGGACTGCCCCCTTGCTGGCGCTGTCTATAGCAACTCTGTCCCAGTGTAGCAGGGAATGAGAGGGTGGGGGGGGAGGCTTTGAAGAAATAACTTTCACATGAAATGTCCCCTGAAGCTGCTTGCACAGGAAACATACAAAGGGAGAAGGAAGAGAAGCATGGAACAGATCCAGTTTTTTCTTAATCGACACATCATGGGGAACATTCTATCGTGTTTCCTTGTTCAGCATGGGAGGTGGGGTTCCCCCCAACTTCCTGTCACCTGCCTTGATTTTTCTGAGAGAAGGCTCCTTCCCTTCCCATTAAGCTCTCTTCTTCCACTATCCCTCCTAGAGTTATGGAGACCTTGACTTTTAGAGCTGGAAAAAAAACCCCAATCAATAGCTCATAGAGCTTCTTCATTTTATGGCGGCATGTCCTGATAATTCCTCTCTTCCCGGGCAGTTCAGAGCTTCCATTGAGGATGTTCAACTAACAAAAGCAGGACTGCAGAATCCGATTTGTGAAAAGGCTCCCAACCAGAGGCCTGGGAGGGGGTTTCTAATCTGGAGTCAATATTCGCATGACCGAGGGCATCTCTGGAGGAGATGACACTTGGGATCACTAGCCTGCGTTTCCACAATGCCCTTTCCTTTTCATCTCCTCCCCCACTAATGACAAGGTAGGGCAAATATTTCTTTCCCTTAAAAGAAAACCACATCTGTGGGAGAGGAAATAATTTCTGAAGGTTGTCATCACGTCAGTGCCGGACTGGGGTTCATCCCTTGACGTTCACGTCCCGAGTATTGGGAGCACAAGAAACGAACCCACTTCACCCTGCCTGCTATGAAAATCCCAGCTTCCCCTGGAGACATAAATGCCTCCTGGAGGGGGAATCATACCACGAATTCATCTGATTTCTTCATCACGGGAACATTCACTCCCCGATGACTCAGTCTGGGTGTCCTGAGAACCCGTCATCTGCACCTCTGTCCGTAAACCAAGCTAAGGGCACATTCCCATCCCTCAAATCCTGCCATTTCTTGGAAGCAGACAGATTCAGCAAGAGTCTTCTCTGTCGTCACTAAATATTTTTTCTGCACAGTAACTTTACTAGGGAGTGAAACACTGATGTCTTCACTTAACCCAACCATCTGGGTCAAGGACGAACCAGGTGAAGCCATTTCATGAGAGAGGTGAGACAGCCTTCCTCCTCCCGTACCCTAGCATGTACTTAGAAATAGATTCCAACTTCAGCCCCACAGAGTCATATTTCCACAATGTCTACAAATGCCACAAAGGAGATAATTAACAGAGAAAAAAGTGTTTACTTCTTTAAGAATAACCATACACACGCCTGTAATTCTAGCACTCTAGGAGGCTGAGGTGGGAGGATCACTTGAGATCAGGAGTTCGAGACCACCTGAGCAAGAGCGAGACCCCATCTCTACTAAATACACAAAAATTAGCTGGACATGGTGGCGAATGCCTGTAGTACCAGCTACTTGGAAGGTTGAGACAGGAGGATCGCTTGAGCGCAGGAGTTTGAGGTTGCTGTGAGCTAGGCTGACACCACTGCACTCTAGCCTGGGCAACAGAGTGAGACCTTGTCTCAAAAAAAAAAAAAATTATATATATAAAAAAGAATAACTACGCACAAATGAGCACACAGACACACACACACAGTGGCCTATGGAGACGGATTATGCCTAAAAGAATAGATAAACACCACTCTTGTTACAGTTGTTTGAAATCCAGAAGGTCTAATTATTGGATTTTCTTGCATTAGCCTGACTCCTTAAGGGAAGGAGTCAAATAAACAAAACTGAATTCACACAGACCCCAAAATTAGTTGGGCTGGATTAAATTCTTAAGACCACACTGAAATCCAAGTCTGTGGACACGAATTGCTCCTGTCACCTGAGGTACCAAACAGCACGTTTTGACCACGGAAACCGAGGTGTGAGTGACAGAACAGAGCCAAGAACAGTAGCAGTGAAGTCTGACTTTCGAGGCTGGTTCTTACCACCCACTTCCCAGCCGCAGGACAGAAAGAAACGTTTCTAATGTCAGTGGATCACCCACTTATTAAACACACGTGCCCAATGTTACGGGGACACTAGGAAAAGCCATTTTGTCTAGGAATCTTCTAGACCCCAAGTCAGTCTGAGGCCAGATAATGTGCTCAAGCCTCAAAGTAAAACTTGCGATTGTTTTCACTTATTCACTCAGTGAACAAACATTTACTCTGATGGGCAGAGCTTTATTTTGTGAGAAGAGACTAAAGGAAATGAAGATTTGCTGTCCTTGAGGAGCCTTCGTTTACCTTGAGAGACAAAAACAAACATCGCCTTGAGGACCTGAGAACAGTAACATTCAGTGTATCTATAAACGGAAACTGTATTTTCAAACTGAACACTGCAGCTCTGGGGATAAGAGCAGAGCAGAGCTCCAGGGAGCAGGGTGACCGGGGCGCCCCGTGGAGGGGAGGGCCCCTCGGAGCCCGTGTGGGTTGCCAGGGAACGGAGGGAGGAAACAGACACCTACAGAAGGAAAAACGACACAAAGACCCCCAGGGGTCACCTTCCTGTCTCCGTCCAGAAATCACATTTTCTGCATCTTTCCATCCCCACTTCCGGGCCTCTAGCTGCCTCTCACACACCCGGGACGTTCAGGACGCCACCGCCTTCACAAGGAGCACACGCGAATGCTTAGCTCAGCAGCTGGGGGACAGCGGGAGCTTGGCCGAAGCAGCTGCTGCCATCGGTACACCGCCGTCACTGTCATCGGCCGCAAGCCCAAGGTCTGCTGTTTCACCTACATCTTTTAGCAGATGCCGCCTCAGGTCCCCGGCCTTTCTAGCAGAGGTGACCGCAAGAACAACAGGGGATGGGTTTTAGTGGAAAGAGGTTGGGCAGCAGGTCAGCATTTATTGAGCATAGTTTGTCCTGTTTTCCCTCCTCCTCATCCTCCTTCCTATGTTTAATTTATCAATGACTGACTCTGTACCCAGCGCGACAGTGAGCAAGGTGAACGTGGCCGCGGCTTATGGAGCAGACATTCCACCGCTGAAATGGGGGAAGCTGTTTTCTTGGAGGAGAATCTCCCCCATAAGCTCTCCCAGACTTTGCCTCCTGTCTCACTGGCTACACCTGGGTCCCCAACAACCGGTCACTGTCAAAGCGAACGAGATGGCCTTGGTGACACATCGATCACGACTCATCCTGGGGCTGGAGCCCTGGACACCCGAACGAAGTCAGGGTTTTCTGTTATGACCAGAGTCGTCAAGGAGGAAGGGAGGACGGCTGCGGGGGGAGCCCTGGACGGGCGCTGGGTCCGGACCGCAGCCGCGCAGGGACCAGCGCTCGCTGCTTTGTGGGGACAGAGCCGAGTCCCGCGCCGCGGAAGGTGCTCGGCTGACACCTGGCTCTTCAGAGGGGAGGCTAGCTGGTGGCAGACGAGAGGGATGAGGTCAAGGGCTCTGGGAAAGCACAGAAGGCCCAGAAATAACACAAAGAGTCTGTGCTGCCGGGACTGGAGGACGACAGAGAGGAGAGAATGGAAACCTGCTCCCGCTGACCCTGCCACTGGCCGCGATGAACTTCTCTTAGAAAGATCGAAGAGCAGAGATGTTTCTAAAGGAAAAGAAACTCAGGGGCTGAGCTGGGAAGGACACTTACTTCAAACGGCTTTTCTCCAGGGCAGAGAGCAGAACATCTTTTTGAAGTAAGTGTCCTCCCCAATGCGGCCCGCGGCACGTCTGCAGGCGGCGCGGACCAGGCCTGCGCAGCGGCGTCGTGCACGCAAAGAGTGGCTGCCAGCAGGAAGGGGGAAAACAAAGTGAGGCCTTTCCTCTGCCTACCGACCCCCCTGGGGACCCTGGTCTACAAAAAGAAAAACAATCATCATCCTCATTTCCATTTTGGAAACAGACCAGCCTGTCTGTGTTCACCAAACTCCCCGAGCCCGAATCCAGAGGCGAGCTCACTGTCTCCCGGCCTATAACATGCCAAGTAGCACAAGCTCTGCACCCCCAGTTTCCCCACCTGAAAGCAGGCGTGGCTGCACCCCCCCTCACTGCACGGGTACGTGGCAGAGGGTAAAAGAGGTGGCATGAGCCAGAAATTACCCTCAACACCCTCCCCTCCCTGTCAAACTGCCCCACGGTGCCCTCTGTAACGGGGTCTCCAGGTATTCCTAACTGCGCGTCCTTCCCAGGAAAAACAAGCGAGCGCGGTGGCAGCTGGGCCCTGCGGGAAACAGACGCCGAGATGGAGTGAGGAAGGAAAGAGGTTTATTGTGAGTGACGCCCATAAAGGATAAAAGGGAGAGGGACAGGCCTGGGCAGGGAAAGCCTTGGACTCCACTGGTCTCGGCCAGCCCCACCCGGGCTCCAGGCAAAGACGGCCTGCTGGAGGAGGTCCCTGTTGAGCAGAAAAGGCCAGGCCGAGGGACACCTGCCATACATGGATACGGCCAGGGCGACATGGCCAATGAGAAAGGCCAATGGGATGTGGTCAGGTGGATTAGGCATGGGGGGTTAAGACATAGGGGAATAAGGACAGGAAGATAAGGCCACAAGTTAAGGCCAATGGCATATGGTCGGGGGGACAAGGACAGGTGCATAAGGCCATAAGTTGAGGCCAGTGGGATACAGGCAGGGGGATACGGCATGAAGGGATGAGGAGAGGGGATAAGGCCAAGCGAATAAGAAGCCCAGCACAGGAAATGCACTTTGTAGTCATGAGTACTGCAGTGAACTTGAATGTTTCGTTCATACTGCGTGTCCTTCTGATAGAAACACGCCTTCACGTTCAACAGAAGACATTTCCTACGCATCTCACCTTTTCACTGATTACCAGAAAGCCACGGGCTGAATCTGCTTCCACCTTCCCAGTCCCATATTTGGTCATGTCCAATTATGTTACTCCCTCAAGACTTTAGTCAGCAACTCTTGTATGTGAATTGAAAGACCAAGTGTGCTTACAGAGAAATACATTAAGGCCAGGTACAGTGGCTCATGCCTATAATCCCAGCACTTTGGGAGGCTGACGGAGGAGGATCATTTGAGGCCAGGAGTTTGAAACCAGTCTGGGCAACATAGTGAGATCCCATCTCTATAAAAAATTGTTTTAAATTAGCCAGGTGTGGTGGCATATGCCTGCAGTCCCAGCTACTCAGGAGGCTGGGCAGCAGAGCAAGACCCTGTCTCTATAAAGAAAAAAAAAGAAAAAAAGAAAAGAAATCTATCAATTAAAAAGTGTTAGTACTCATTAATAGTTATCTACTATAATGATGTATATTACATTGGACTCAGCTAGTTGGGGGGAAAAACACTCCTAAAAATAAGTATCTATGACTTTGGGAAGGATCACTTCTGTGACTCCCAGCCAAAGCCATCAAATTTCATTCTCTCGCCAGCTGAACAAAGAACCCTCCGGGTAAAATGATACTAAACTTTGGCTCTTATTCCCTTGTCCTGCCCTACCAGGAGCAAACAGTATCTGGCTGGTTTCACTCATTTTCCTTTTTCACTCTTTCAGAGTCCTCCGGATAAGCTGTCCTGCGGGTGGAAATGTTTTCCAGACAGAGGATAAGGTCGTTCTATCCCACTGCAAACTCGCCCGGTGCCCGCTCGCAGGGCCGCTGAGTCAGCGGTGCGGAGCTCTGAGCCATCGCTGATTGTTTCCGACAGTGGCTTCCCGGGCCACGCTGCTCGGCCTCTTTCCAAGTTAATTCTGTCTCTGCAAGTGTGTGGTGTTGAAGACGGAATTTGTTTCCGCGGTTTGTACACCCTTGTTCTGTTCTTCACATCTGTGGGTTTCTATCTAAGGGCCAAATGGATTTTAAAAGTTGGACGATCCCATACAAAAAGAAGGATTAACAGGGTCTTTGAATTCTTGGATCAAGTAAGAGCTGCTAACTCCCTCTCAACCACATGACACAAGAGAAAACTTAGGGACACACCAAAGCTCCGTGGGCAAGTTGAAAAAAATGAAGATTTCGCATTTAATTGGCAAAGCAGATGTTAACCGGCTGGGCTCCTGTCTTACATAAGCACACCTGAGTCAAAGACAAGGTCGACCAGACACACCAGCTGAACCTGAGCACGGTAGCAGCTATATTCTCTCCTCTGACCCCAGGAGGTGGCACTGTCATCATCCCCATCGTCACACAGCTAGCAGGAGACGGTACTGGATTCCAATCTACAGCCTGTGGCTGAACTGCCACCGGTAGTTATCTTCTAGGGATGCAAAGGGGATTTTTAAGGGGAATGAAAAAAAAAAAAGAAAAAATGTACATTTTTAGGGAAATATTTATACCTTAAACTTAATAAAATGAGTAGGGGAGGATGGATATTTACAGAAATCAGCGTGTGCTGACGGAGCTTGCTTGGAGGTTCTAGCAGGCGATCGCAGCTGCTCGAACACACCCTTGACCGAAGAAGAACCGTCCTCCTCTATTGGGGAAGGTCGTCCCAAGCGTGCAGGTTCGGGAAGGACGAACGTGGAGTGGTGAGGGAGGAAGGGGACACTCGCCTGGCCAGCCAGATCAGCCGAATCAACCCTGGTGATCAAGGGGGTGGCAGATGTCGCAGCCAGATCACCCCCACCTCCAGTGTGTGCTAATGGAAATCAGCCCATTGACTGAGGACCTAGTAGTAACCATAGATATCACTTCGCCTCAATGGCCCGAGAAGCATTTTATATTTTCATTTTATTTTATAAATCTATTTTAAGTTACTAATATCATTTCCTTCCACAAAGGTACAAAGGGTTACTTAAGTGGTTTCTTTATCTACCACTGCATTTATTCTTACAAATCAAACAAACTTGTCCCATTGATTTATAACATCAGGAATGCTTTATGTTTGTATAAAAATGATCTGGTGCTTCATCTTGCTTAAGATAAGTTTATTTATCTGTTTCACCACTATCATGAACCCACTTAAGTAATTAGAATACTTTCCACTTTAAAAACACATGCCACTTTACGTATTGGAATTCGCATTTATAGACGATCTGATTAATGCCTGAGGCTCGAGTTTTAGTTAGGCTCCTCTTAGTAACTTTCCATCATCCCCGCCCTGCCGGCTGTCTCCGCCGTGTTTGGAGTGCAGACCGATCTTTCTCCCCTGTTGCAACAGTCTTCACCCGTCAAAACAGCACTGAATAAAGTCTTCCTTACCGCTTTAACAAGCGTCAGAATAGGTTTTTTTTCTTTAACAGGTGAAACGACTCACCACTGACCCTACTTGGAAGCATCTGAGAGGAAGAGTATTCATATAATGCAAAGGTATTCGACGTTGAAAATCAAACTTCAAAACAAGTTCCAAGAACATTCCAGAACCGTGCCTCCTTTTCCTCCTCTCCCCAGGCGGTCTGGCTCCTTCCTGCAGGATCCCACGGTGACTCTCCCCGGTGTCACCCCAGCACAGGCCTCCTCTCTCTCCTAATTCACCGCCACTCACGTCCTCACCGCGGACTCCCCGTGGCACTGGACACAATGAATAGATCCCAAATTCCCCAGCTCTGGAACACCTAATCCCTTTCAGCCTCCCTAAGCACAGCCTACGTTCCAGAACCTTCCAGCCACTCCACTTACTTCTGGCACCATCGCTTCCTGGAATGTCCCAGCGCGAGCTCACACCCACCTGAATTCCTACGACTTCCTGCCGGGTTGTACTGTGGTGGCCTCTCCTCCCTGCTGGGTCAAAGGGCCACGAGGGCAGGAAATATTTCATTTCTTCATCACCCACGGCGCCTAGCACAACGTGTTAGATGTGGCGGGCCTTCAGTAAACATTTATTGAACAACGGAACAAATGTCGACATTGAATTGAATGGAACAGGAAACACTGAGGGAAAAAATCTTAAAAGACTTATTTTCTGGAAGAACATTTTATCTTTTATTGCTGGGCTCAAAAAATGTAAATCACACAAGGCAAACAAGTGCCCCCTTGTGGCCACAGGCTGGCAGTACAGCATCACCAACAAAAATGGAGGGAGGGAGGAATTAGTTTACAGAATTCTGAGGTTCCTGCCTGGAAACGTTCTTCCCTCTGACCACAGACAGGGTCACAATTAAACCATTCCAATCATGAGCCTAAGGTCCGCACAAGTAGCTCAGTGGCTGTCACTCCTCTTCGTGCCCCCTAGGTGTCAGGAGCTGCGGATACAACAGGGATCTGATGGGGTCCCTTCCGCTTAATTGTCATCAGAAGCACAACCACCAGCTGCAACGTGGGGACCTTGACTGGATCTTGGTTAAAATAAACCCGCAGTAGGAGACATTCGGGAGAGTCCCCAAGAAAAACCTGCACACGGGTGATCATGGCAGCTTTATTCAGAATCGCCGAAAAGAAGGCACAGCCCAAGTGCCCATCAACAGGCAGATGGATGGGACAATGGTGGGACAGCCTTGAGACGGGACACCGCACAGCAGAGAAAGCAGGAGCGTCTGAGACACGCACAGCAGGGACGAGCATATACGCATTTGTCTTAACCACTTCGGTACCAGCGTCGACTACAGTCGACAGCCACAGATGAACGCGCTACAGTGCCTTTAGCCGACAGCCGTGATATGACTTTTCTAATTTTTCATTTATCAAAATAAAATTGTGAACATTTAAAAATAATGTAATGAAAACATACATGTATATGTTACCTATTCTGATTTACATTACAAGTAAAGCTGCCTGTAGAGTAAAACAAGCTTTCAGTGCTTTAAAGCTTTCCTCATCACACAAGAGCAAAGCGGATCCGTCGTCAATGCACAGCACACACTACCGTGCGGACTGTGAGTGCCGGCTGTGGGCGAGGCTTCGCGGCCGATGAGCATGGTACCGAAGTGGTTAATGTAACAAATATTACACTTAAAATTTGTGTCTTTCATTATGGGTCAATTTTACCTCAAGAAAAAAACAAAACGAACCCATACCGAACTCTGGAAAGTGACGCCCGTGCTGGAGTGTCTGGGGGGAGGGGTTCTGGTGTCTGCATTTTGCTTTGAAATGCGTTGAAAAGCTGAGCTGGATTCAAGGATGGATGAAAGGACGGACAGACAGATGCATACGTAAGAAAGCACACAGCCAAGCGCCAACTGCAGAACCAGGTGGTGGGTCTCTCTCTGCTCACAGTAAAATTCTTTCAATGTGGTGTTTGAAAACAGTTTTATGGCAAAATCTTGGAGGAAAAGACACTGGGAATAACGGAGGGTATGTGAATACTGTCCGGGTGTTAGATGGTTCAGTGAGCTGTGCGCATCTTTTATGTGTGAGGATGATGGTGCCGGGGTTAACAGGAGAACGTCCTTATTTTTAGAGATGTCTACTAAAGTATTTAGAGCTGTCATAATGCCTAAAATATACTTCAAAATACTCCAGGGGAAAAACGAAGCTGATGTTGCCAAGTGTTAATCGCTGTTAATCCATGCGATGGACACAAGGGCGTGAGCTACACCACCTGCTCCCTTTGTTCTTAAGAGGACGACGTGCCCTCTCAGCGAGCCTGGGCTCCAACAGCTCAAGCTCCAGCCTTCTCCCTTGTCCAGCCTCTTCCTTCCATTTTTCCTTTTAAAAATTACATCCAGTTAACGATTTGCTAATCTGGTGATGAGCACCATGTCAGAGGGGAAAGGCAAAGAGAATGAGTGAGATGAGAAAATAAAAGATGACAAACAGAACAGAGAACCCAGAAATAAATCCGCACATCTATACCGGACTTACCTTCAACAAAGGTGCCAAGAACATAGAGTGAGGAAAGGACAGTGTCTTCAATAAACGGTGCTGGGAAAACTGGAGATCCATATGCAGAGGAATGAAACTAGACCTTATCTCTCACCATAAACAAAAATCAGATAAAAACGGAAAATAAAAGAGGTCAAAATTACCAGGGAGAGAGTGCGGAAAGGCTCAGGGGATGGTGGGAGTCTGGCCAGGAGGGAGTGTGCCTGTCCCCGCGGCTCCGGGCAACCTTCACGACATGGCCCTCCTGCACCTCCTGCCCTGGTCGCTGGCGTCACCAGGTATCTCCCTCCAAAGTCGAAACGTAGATGTCGCGCACCACGCCCCATCCGCCAGCGGGTCCTGGGTCTCCCCCTGCCTCACGTCCCCAATCTGCTTCTCCCAGCTCCGCACAGGTATCGAACGCTCGGTCTGCCAAGTCAGCCTTTGCACATCTCCCGAAGGGTCCAGCGTAAGCCCCTTCCGAGACTTCCCCATTCTGTCTCTCCCCAGTGCCTGTGGGCTGGAGTTTTAGTTTTAAGTGCCTTGGCATGGAGCCCCTGGCAAGGGAGAAAGAATGGGCTTCAGGGTCACCCAGGCCAGGCTTAGAATCCCGGGTCCATCATTTACTCAAACGGGGAATTTGGACAAATCAGTCAAGCTTCTGTTCCACACGTCCTCATCTGGAAAATGGGCGTGCTGACACCTAGCTCCTGAGTTTGTTGTTAGGACTGACTACTGCAGGGCAACAGCGCCACCTGCTGCCAGGTTGCTAGAATGCACAAGCATGCCTTTCGGTAGTTCACCGGCCCACAGCTCAGCATTTAAAACTCCTCCCTGACTCCCCAACCAGACCATTCAGACACTTCAGATTCCAGCAGTACCGAGGTCCTTACAGTTCCCCAAACACATGCTTCGACTCCATGCTTCATTCCTTCATGTACATCAGCAGTTTTCAAGGAGAAGCAGCACCAGCATGCCTCGGGAACTTGTTAGAAATACAAATCCTCGAGCCTTACCCCAGACCCAGTGAATCAGAAACTCAAGGGTGGGGCCCAGAGATCTGTGATTTCCTGAGCCCTGCAGGTGATTCTGATGCATGCTTGATTTTGAGAACCACAGGTATTTATTATCTTCTCTGCTTAAAGTGTGCTTTCTCACTGTGCCTGCCAAGTGAACTCCTAGGCATCCCTTAAAACCCTCCTGCAGGAAGCCTCTCCTGGCTCCCATGACCCTAGACAGAGTGATTCATGCTCACTTCTGAACTACTGCTATACTTTGACTATACTTCTCTGGTTGTCTTTATGACACTGTGCTGTAATTACTAGTTTGGAAGTCTTTCCTAACCATAGGTAGCAAGGACCATGTTGTTATTCTTCGTATCTTCAGCATCTAGCAAGGCGACGCTCACTTCTTCGGGGCATATACCCAGCAGCAAAATTGCTGGGTCACAGGGAAGTCTCAGGACACCTGGGTTTTGAGTTAGCTCTGTCCTCTCTCTTTTGCAATTCATTGAACACTCTTCCCAGCGCCTACGCATTAATGGGGATAAAGTATCTTTTTCCCTTTGAATTGCTATGACCATGATGATGATAAATACATTAAGACATAGATGTCAACTTCTAAAATATAAAGATGGTTTACATCTACACATCATTGCCTTGAAGAGGAGAACGGGAGGCCGAGGAGAAGGAATTTTCTAACCACTGAATGCTCAGAGCTTTCCCTGTCCCTAAGCTAGAATCTGCTTTCCCAAGCTGCTGTATCATGTACCATCTTTTCAGTCTTCTCGTATTCTTAGCAGAACTTTCCCTGGTCAGATCATGGTCACTGATGAAGCCCAGAGGGAACAAAGAGAATGGAAGGCCATGTTCATCTGCTGACCCACGTGCTCGGGATTTTTAGAGCCGAAAAGAATCGCTTTATCAACAGGCTGCCTTATTAGAGATAATTCTTGGCACGCTTCACCAAGCAGTTGTTTAGAGTTTTTTAAAACATTACCATTTGTGGTGTGATTGAAGTGCCAAAGTCCGAGCCCTCAAAAGTGAGCCTATGTTTTCAATCCGCAGCACAAATGAAGTAATGGTTTGTAACCTGAAGTACACACTAGACTGTCAATTCCATTTTATATTTTCCCAGAGAAACTGCCCGATGAAATCACATCATGCTTTTCTTTTTTATAGCATACTAACTCTTAGCATGAAAAGTCTTATTAGCATTATTAACTATATCTTTTTCACCTTGTAAATGAGTGATCACTAAGGAACTAGCCTTGCTATAGTTAATAAAACTTGGAAAGAATTTAAATAAGAAGAAACAAAGTAAATGGAATCTGGTCATCAGGTTCAACATTTAAATTAGATAAGAAAGGCATAATGCACAGAGAGAAGGCGTTAAAACTTGGGACCACAGAGTTTTATGGCACCCACAGTGGCTGCTTTTACAGCATGTGTGGTGAGCCAGAAAAAATGTTTTATAGACAAAAAAAAAATCCTTTTAAAAGAAATTCAGAGAACAAGTGGAGGGTGGCGGGTTTTGCCCTTCCTTCCAAAAGAAAACGTTTAGAAAGTTGTACAATGGTGGGCCTAGATAATCACAAGAGTCGGTAACGAAGCCACCCCCGTCCCTGCATCACGTCCCACCTGCAGTCACCAAGGGCTTAATCTTCAACCTCTGTAGTCACCTCACAGAACTGTCAGGCCTTTCAAATGCTCAACGTCTCTTATTTCCCCGTGGTACAATGACTTTGGCGCTGTGTTTTGTTTTGTCTTGGTTTGAAATAGATTAACCCTACTAAAGGAAAGAGCAACCCTAGTCCCAGAGAAAAGGGAATAACAAACCAAATTGCTCTTCAGCCATAGCCTTGTTTTGTTTTGTAAAAAAAAAACAAACGCCTCTCACTGTGTTGTGACTTTTAAAGCTACCCCGTGCTATGCAAAGCACATCAGCTCTTTAGTGTGTGATAAATGCTCAACTCTCCCCGAGTGAATCAGTAACTTGTAGATCACTGCTCCTCACAAAGGAAAAGGAAAATGAACCCCAGGTTGGCTTTTTTCCATTAGATTACTGGCTCTTTCCCAGCCACCTATGTAACTCAAATTTGCTTAAGGAACGTAAGCTCATTTAATTATATTATTGAAAACTAGATCATGAAGGCAAATAAAATGTAATTAACTCTGCAGCAACATATCTACTTTATTATTCCCTGCCCACGGGGACTATTCAAGTCATTGTTTCCCACCATCCCTCTGTATATTAAAATTGTATGTTAAAATTGTGTCAATATTCAGAGTCAATTATCAGAGGAACCAGAGGATTTTGAGGGGCTTGTAAACTGTTCTGTGCATGTTCTCTGGGAGTGTCAGAGAGAGAGAGAGAAGAGATGCTGGATGATGCTGCAGTGCTGAGGAGCACAAATCATTTGACTGTGAGGCCAGCAGGTTGAGACCAGCCTAGGCAACATAGTGAGACCCCCATCTCTACAAAAACATTAAAAAATCAGCCTGGCATGGTGGCATGCACCTGTAGTCCCAGCTACTCAGGAGGCCAAGGCAGGAGGATTACTCAAGTGCAGGAGTTAGAGGCTGCAGTGAGCTATGGCGATGTCACTGCACTCTAACCTGGGTGACAGAGTGAGACTCTTTAGAAAAAAAAAAAAGAGGGCGGGAGGAAATTCCCTGCATTGAACATGTGAGGTTGACACCTTCTCAGGTTCCGTCGAGGTCGAGAAACATCGCAACATGCTCGGTTATGAGTGTGGGTCAGTGCAGACGCAGCCTAGATGGTATGAAGGGAGAAAGGCATCGCTAAACTGCTCTCTGTAAGACAGGAATTATGGGATTTGGGAGTGAGTAAGTGGGTTAGGAAGAAGAGAGGATGTCACCAAAGGAAAAGAGAGGCCCTACAACATGGTGGCAGGTCAGGGCCTGGTGGGAGGGCAGCTGTAGATGCCCTGGGAACAGGAATGGCCAGGGGCCTCGAGATCGGGAGTCTGTTGTTCAACGTGAAGTTGCCGTCTGCAGACGGAACCCTTCTTGCTGCTACCAACTGTCGGTAAAGACCGCGTGCACGCGCGTTTGTGACATCCAGGGGATGAAACCCAGAGCAGCAGGGTCCACGGAGTCAGGATGCAGACCTGAGAGAGCGAGCTCAGAAACAGCAGGAAGGTGTGAGCCACGGGCACCCTAAGAAATGGAAACGCCCTGTCTCTGCCCCCAAAATAATGGGATTTCCCATCACGGG
>VBSM01003044.1:148703-180792 GCA_008086735.1 Cheirogaleus medius
GCATTTTGAGGACATACAGGTAAAGTGGATTCAGAAATGATGGGATTTACGGAGATACATAGGGATGTATGGAAAGATAAATCAAGTGTAACCTCAGAAATACCAGAACACTATCTTCATGGGAGCTGTCCGTTTTCAAATGCATTACCAGTGTGCTGGAATCAAAAGGAAGGGAGGGCATGAGTTCCTAAAGTGGGTTATCTGGGAAAACTTTTACGTAAAGCACAGATAGAAGGTGACTCGGTATGCTAGGCAATGACCATGGTTTTCCGTGTAGCATTTCAACTATGGAGGCATTGTGCCAGAATCCCAGAAAACGCACATCCATGGCTGGGACCTGACAGCCCATCTGGGGCAGACACTCGGAGGTCCATCTCCAATGTCAAGTTGTGGAACGCACTTGGCATGAATCAAAAAATCAACCTCACGTATGCCTCATCAAAAAGAATGTTCTGCTAGGGATTGCTGTAAATATATCTTGGGTCAATGTAGGTATATACAGGGTTTCCTTCCTAGTGGCACTTATGGGTTTTAAGATTTTTAACTCTTAGCAAAACGTTTTATATAACTGATATTTTGAGATGGTTTCTCTCCTTTGTGTGGACTCTCTGGTGGATGCAGAGGCTTGTACTCTGACTGAAGGCCTTTCCACACTCATCACATTTAAAAGGTTTCTCTCCCGTGTGGACTCTCTGGTGGATGCAGAGGCTCGAACTCTGACTGAAGGCCTTCCCACATCCACAACATCTATAGGGTTTCTCTCCAGTGTGGACTCTCTGGTGGATGCAGAGGCTCGAACTCTGACTGAAGGCCTTCCCACACTCATAACATTTATAGGGCTTCTCTCCTGTGTGGACTCTCTGATGCATGCAGAGGCTGGAAGTGTGCCTGAAGGCCTTGCCACACTCTTCACACTTAAAGGGTTTCTCTCCGGTGTGGACTCTCTGATGCATGCAAAGGTTTGAACTATTACTAAAGCCCCTTCCACACTCACTACAGACATAGGGTTTCTCTCCTGTATGAACTCGCATATGGATCTGAAGATGGGAGCTCCAATTGAAGGCTTTGCCACACTCATAGCATTTATAGGGCTTCTCCACTGTGTGGATTTTCTTATGTCTATTAAGCTTTGTTGTAGTGCTAAAATCCTTACCACAATCGTCACATTTATACACCTTCTCTCCTGTGTGGTCTCTCCAATGAATATGCAGTTCTGATATATGAAAGAAACCCTTATCACACTTATCACATTTATGGGGCTTCTCAGCTGTGTGAATTTTCTGATGCATAAAAAGATCTGCTCTCTCAGAGAAAAATTCCCTACACATGGGGCACTTGTAGATCATTTTTCCTATTTGGTATCGTGATTTGGAGGAGAAAATTTCCTTACAACTACTATAGTTACAGAACTGTTACTTCATACAGTCTCTTATTTGGCCATTTTGGCAGTCTATCTCAGGCTTGCTCTGTTAGGTAAGTTTAAGGTCAGCCTAAGCTTCTCCCTGCCTGTCTTTCTATGGAAGGTTTCTTCCTGCATAGTGTTCCTCACTCAGTACTATTATTGATTATAAAGTGACATTTACTTCCACATGAATTCTGTAATTCATTAACGTAGAACTTCGTTTTAGATCCTGAGTTGTCAACATGCCAAGGGGCTCCCAAGGTGAAAACCTTTGCCTTTTTAAGCCCCTGGAATCTTCCTCTTGTACAGTAATCTTGTACTTTTCACTTCTAGAGAAAGGACTGTACAGTTTGTCCCCTGCGTTTGAGGGCGAGATCCCGCTGGTCGGTCCTGAGCCTCTGCAGCCGGGCCCTGAACAGTCAGCACGGCATCCTGCCTCCTGCACATCAGACAGGAGCCTCTCCTGGAAGCAGGCTCCTCGGGGGCCAGGCGTGGCGGGCCTTGCTTCAGAGGACTGCCTACATAAGTATCACACCAGTTTCCTGTAATAGAAACATAAAATAATAAATTGAATTTTGTCCAGAAAACTGCTACGGATTCCATAATTCCAAATGTGACAGCAATAACACAAACCTTCTCTGATCTTGAAGAAGACGTTCTCTTATCTTCCAGAAAGATGTGTCTCTTGGATTTGCAGGTCTGAAGAAAAGAATTTGTAGATATCATGCTCCTGTTTACAGCCCAACTATATAATCCAATTACAACCACTCACTGTAATTATCTGAACAACATCAAGGATAATATTATTGAAAGAGAAAAGAAATCCTCAAAAGACCCACACGTGAGTATGAAAAGCAGCTGTCTTGCACAAAGGAACAAGGAAAATTATCTCCACTTTGAACTTCAGCAGGTACAATGTTGCCACTTTTGGAGATAAAACATCATATTTCAGTTGCCTTCTGGGGTATAGAAAGAATGAGAATATGACATGTCAGTATCAAATGTCATTCCTCTGCTCAATAGTCCCCAACGGTTTCCTGATGTACTTAAAATAAAATCCAAATCCTTAACTGAAAAACCAAGGCCCTGCATAACCTGGTCCCCTCTCCCCCACCTCGCTCACTGTGCTTCCTGCCACTGGCTTTTATCTTCAGCTCTCAAACACCCCAAGTTGTTTCCTGCCACAGGGCCTTTGTACATGCTGTTCCCGGCACTTGAACCACTCCATTCCCAGTTTTGTACTGGGCTTTGCATGTCAGCTGCCCCTCCCTTACCTAAAGAAGGCCCCTGGCTAGATTCTATTTTAATCTTTGATTCCTTCAAAGCACATACAACTTGTAATTATCTTACTTGTTCCTAGTTTTTCACCTGTCTCCTGTACAAGGATGTAAATGCCTCGAGGGAGGAACTTTGTGTGCTGTTCCTCACTGTGATATTCTGGCAGAGAGGGGGTGTTCAATTAACACTGCTGAGCGAGTCTGCACAGTACCATAGGACACCCGCTCTCACCCCACAGACATACACCCTGCTTCACTCTGGAAGAGCAGATAAAGGTACGTTTCCCAGCACCTTATTTCCTGCCTTTTGATAACCTACAGGAGACAAAATAGATAACAAATAGAATGAAAAGGAGATAAAAAAAGAAAAGAAATCCCAAAATATCCGATCCGAAACTTTGAGGTTTAGGACGTCTCAGTCATCTTCTCATTTCTTGTATTCTATACACAGTGATACTTTATTAACTAAATGAAACCAATAGGTCATCTTAAAGTAACACTTTCGATAATACATTCCATGCAAAGATAGCAAGCATGGGTAACTGCAGAGATTTAACATTAAAGTTGGCAAATAAATTGGATTGCTTCTACATAGAAATGTTAGAATTATGAAATTCAACTAGATACCCAAAATTTCAGCAAAAATAGTCATATGTCTAGAAATATTATATATATGTATTTGTTCTTGGTCCTAGTAACGATAATTCTAGATACTTATCCCAAAGATACATTGGCAAAAATAGGAAATGAGCTATGTACCAGGTTATCCACTGAGGCAGCTGCCTGCCACAGCCGAGCTGCAGGCTACTGGAGGCCCACCCACTGCAGACTAGCTGAATCAACCATGGTGCTTCCTCACAAGGAAACACCGCAAGCATGAATACATTCATATTAAAAACAAAGGATGGGGAAGAGCAGCGGACACTGATACGGAGTAAATCGAGGTCATACTGTTAAGTAAAAAGAAAGCAAGGTACAGAATAGTATATATTCTTTTTTTTTTCTGAGTCTGCTTAGAGAATAGAACAGTATATATTTTATGCTACTTTTTGTGCGAAAATGGAAAGGAATATGAATGTATTCATATCATATTTATATGTATAAAAAACATGGTGAAACATAATCCAAAATTTAATTTAATGATTACCTACGGGGAGGAAGGAGACAAGAATGAAGTTAAGAATTCGCTGAATAAACTTTGTTATACAGTTTTGACTTGGGAAACATAAATGTTTATATCGTCAAAAAATAAAATAAAAGAAAAAGAAAAACGAATCCCTAAAATTTTAAAACAAAAGAGAACAAACCTTAACTTTCATGTTAGTGACCTATCCACTAACGGCTTTTGAGCAGAGTATACTGATTGTACATACACAGAAGAATGCATTCTATTGACAAATAAAGCTGCAAAGCAATCAAATTTCTTCCAATAGTTTAACTGTTAGTTATAACACTGGCACGATTTTATAAAGTCAGATAATGTAAATAAATAATTTATGCTAATGTTGTTAGGAACCAAGATTCAATGTAAGAAAAATAAGATGTAAGTATAAAATCAAAGTTAAGAAAAAAACTCTACAAGATAAAATTTCATTTTGAATTTGAAAATTTCAGTTTGAATTCATTTCTTTTAAAGCTCTGTCACCAAAAAGGCCTCAAAACAGTAAGCACAGACAGCAATGAGCACATCTAGATCCCCCTCTCCTTAAATGCCCTTCCCCTCTTGGAGGGCAAGGGATCCTCGATAAACGCTGGCTTCCAAGCCAGAGCAGCACCTACAAAATGAGCCTGGGACATCTCATTATGCCAGAAAGCAAGAGCCACATGCCCAAGCAACACAGAGCCAACTGATGCAACTGAGCATCAAAGGGAATAAAAAATGCAATCAACTGAGACACATTAAATATACAAACCCCAGCATTCATAATCATTGTAAGGGATGGGGAGAAAGAGACAGAGAGACAGAGCCAGAGTGAGGGAGACCCAAGGCACTGGACAAAACTGCAAGTAACCAGGGCACCAACTTTTTACCCTGAAAATTGGCAACTGAAATAACTAAGCATGTATGCTAGGTTTCCTCTATGAACTCTCCGTCAAGACAATGAAACAACCCAGCTAATGTATGTGTACCCCTCATGACACACTGATTCAGACCATGATAAAGGGTGTGTGAAAACAGGAGCCGGAAGGCTGATCCAGAACTGGACACTGCCAGGCTGTCACTACCTGAACCACTCGTCAATCTCAGCATGACTCAAAGAGGAACAGACACACACAGGTGACGCCGTGGGAAACACACAGCACTACCTGGAGACATTCTTACCAAGAGACTGAACCAGAATGTAATCAAGCCTCTGGAGCTAATTTTTACTTGAAGGAATTGCGGGAATAGAGGAACTACCAAGAAGCAAGCAAAAAATATCAAAAGGTAGGAAAGGCAAGCCCGTCTGTGGGACAACTGCCCTAGTTTTTGCAAGAAGGAAAGGGAATGGAAAAAATGGGAGTGCTCTGGAGACGGGAGACAGAACACGCAAATGTAACAGGAAGACTTTCTTTGGAATCTGATGCAAACCAACCAACCACTAAAGGGAGACAGACGGCTGAGGAAATGTGATTAGGGGCAGACATCAGGGACTGAAGGGGTATCAGATTACAAAGGCATATTGTTAACTGCCTGATAATGTCACTGTAGCCATAGAAACCAATGTCTACAGCTTTAGAGAGACATGCTTAAGTACATAGGAGTGAAATGACATAATGTCTCACGTGTCTTAAAATGCTTCAGCAAACAAACAAAAAAAAGGGAAATAAAAAAGGACAGACAAGGCAAATGTGGCAAAATCACTGTAACTGCTGAATCTGGGTGAGAAATACACGGATGAATAAAACAGCCTTTCCACCTGTGAGTACGGCTGAAATTTTTCATGATAAAAAGTTCGTTAATGCTGAGCGGACATTTTTCCTGCTCCTCTTTTCATGGCAAGCTGCCCCCAGGACCAGGCTCACGTACAGAGAGTGCAATCCCCCAGCCAGCACCGCCCCCGCCAATCCTGGGCAGGGAAGGACAACAGACAGCCTGTCTCTGGAGAGCAGGGAGGGCAGTGGCTGCGGCCCAGAGAGCAGAAGACAGGGGGAGTCACGCTTGGTCCCTCCTCAGAGCTAACCCCGCAGGTGTGCTCCAGAGCCCTCACTGGGAAGGCAGCAGCCAGGGACAGGGCACTCATCCAGACGGGGCTCAGGAGAGGGACTGTGCTCAGAAGGGCGACAGAGTCACACCAAGCTCAGCGACAGGATTCCCACGTGACCTCCCGCCAGAGTTCCTCTTGAGGAGGATCGAGCACTGCCACTCCTTCCAGGTACAATGCTGGGAGGCCTCTACAAGGCGGCCTGGCGGGGGTGGGAGGGGTAACCTACATTCTGCAGGAAGAAGAAAGAAAAGATAAAGCAAAAGAAACTCCAGCAAATTTTCCATGTGACCAAGCAAAGATCAGAAAGGCAGACAGACACAAAGGATCCCCACCACAGCTTCACTTAACAGGCACCTGCCACAGGCTTCCGCGCAGATAAAAGGGCTGGAAACTCAGGCTCTGCAGCAAGCTACAAAGTCCTATAGCCCCCACATGCAGTGTTCCCAAGACCAACTCTCACTCAAGACTCACCCTGCATCTCACGTTCAACGTCCCACAAGGGCTTCCAAGGGGACCCTTCTGACTGAGGAAGCTGACACTGCCAAGGGCAACGCTCAGACTCTGCACCTGCGACCTCAGGGGCAGGCCCGGCAGTCGGCACACTTGACCTACAAGTCAGAGTTCAGCTGAGAATCAAGAGAATAAATGCGTAATATCTAGCCCATCTGCCTCACATCCCCACCTTTCACGAAATAGAGCCTTTCCTCTCTCCCTGCAGCTTGTCAGCCCTGTGACACCACAGAATATCTGAATTAGCACCCACCTCCAAGCACAGTTAGAATTGAGGGACTAGCTCATAAAACACTAACACTGAGATTCAAGGAAGTAAAAAGCTGAGTATGAGGAAACTGTGTCCTGGAGAATACATGCTGGGGCCATGGCACTGGAAATGGATCTAGAGATGGGGACACAGGATTAACGGGTTGGGAGGAAGTGCCTTTCCCTTTGGGGGCTGCTTGGGCCAGATGCTGCTACGCCCAGAGGCAGAACTTCCAGAAGTGGGCCCTGGCTGGAGCAGCCTGCTGCTGCTGCCTGGACTCTTCTTCCAGGCAGGTCTGCCTGCGGGGGGCAGAAGCCACTCTGGTCACATGCCAGGGAGGCAAAGGTTAAGACGAAGGTACAGAGTTAGGACACAGATGTTTTTCCCCCCAACTTCAGCCTGTCTGCTGTAGAAACTGAAGGTAGCAGTCCCTCTGCCCTGGGAAGAAGCTCGTGAAGCTGCGCTGCGGGAGAGAGGATTGAATGTCGACTTAGAAATATGGATTACTAAACATGCTTCTGTATATGCCCTTAATATATTACTTCCTTTTACACAGCTGACCAGAAATACAATTTTGCTTGAGAAAAAGAAAAGGTGGCCTCTTTAGTTTTTTGATGGATTTCTTATTAAATCGATCCCACGGTTGTTCTCGAAGCAGAAGCAGCCAGTCTCCAGAAGGCAGGTGGTGAAGGGAGGGACTGTGAGGGCTGGACACCGAGGGTAGCGTCCCCGTCAAAGTAACGCCAGCTATTTACGTGCAGGCGGAGCTGGGAAGCTGCAATTGATGTTCTAGGAAGCAGACTCTGAGCTGGACTGCGTTCAACACAGGCTGGATATGAAATCGAGACTAATCATCTTGAGTCAGAGGGAGAGAGAAACTTACTCACTCCTCAAGGAGTCAGCAGCCACCCGGCCTGGATGTCAGAGATGCGCACACGCCTCAGCCAGCAGGCGAGCAAGCGGAGGCTCAGCCTGTCTGGGCTGCCCTGCACGAGGCCATGACCTCCACACAACAACTACAGAGGCCCACAGACCCGGAGCTGTCACCAGCGCCCAGCAACTAGCACCTCACTGCCAGACGGGTGAAGAAAGCGGCTTGCAGAAGGGCACACCGCTGGAGAACAGCCCAACGCCAAGGAGATTTCAGATGATGTCTTCTCGGCGCTTGACGACAGACGGGAGAGAAACAGGCTGGTGAGGGAGAATGCTTGGCGTGGGGATGGGACAGTGACGCCTTTCGAAAGATGAAGGGCAGCCACTGTATGAAGTTCAACCGAAAGAATGGACCAGGAAAAAGGGGGATTTAAAAAAAATGGATTCCCACTTAGCCTTGGGACTTCAGGCAAGTATGTCACCCAACACTATTTTGCATCTGTTTTCTTCCTGTATAATGGGGCTAAATGTAGATGCCCTGGCCTGTCACCAAACAAACACACAAACAAACATTTTATAAACTATCATTCAGTCAAAATACAAAGGAACCAGCTTTGGAAACTAAAGGACAATCACATTATAGTTATTCCTTTTTGATAATATGGACTGTACATTATTGGTGAGACTTCTAACAGCCAACATGTGACTGTGGTTGTCCAAAACCCGACTCAAGTAACACACTGGCTTCCCACGTGAACAGAGAGGTGAGGGCAGATGAAACAAGAACGGCACAAAGCAACAGTTTTTCAACCTGAGGTCAACCCCTATGGCAACAGGTCCATAGGGGTACATTTTTTTTTATTTTCTCTACTTTTGAGTTTATTTGCCATTTTCTATAATAAAAACAAAGAAAATCAATAAGCCTTTGCTTCCAAGACCCCTGTATGAAGATCTTTCTTAAGCCACAGGAAAGACACACAGCAGCATTCTAAATCACAGAGCGAAATGAACTTTGCCTCATCGACGCCATCAACCCATGCAAACCCAGCCACGTCATCGCACAGGACGATGATGTTAACTGACAAGCTGCTAGCCATCTGTCCATCCCGAGGGAGACGCTATCCTTTAACCAGAACATCCCAGCTCCCAGCTCCCTGACTCCACTAACCTGACTGGACCTTTTCGTTGCTCCCACAGGACCTCCAGTCTTCTTTCCATCCTCGTCCTACCAACGTGACCCTGCTTCCTGCTGGTCTTTACGTCCCAGCCTCCCTTCTGGCTCAGGTTCCACAGCCCCTCCCTCCACTGAGGGCCATGGCCACACCCTTGCTGTCACTCCGAGTACCTGCACTCCCTCCAAAATCTGCCGTACGCACCCACTCCTGGACCAAGTGCTCCCTCCCCTCCAGCTAAGCGGCTCCAGGAACTGCACTCTCAAGACCGCCCGTGGCCTGACCCTTCATTCCCTGTCGTCCCTCACGTCTAGTCTCTCTGGGCTCTCAGCAGCAGGTCTCTCTGCAGTCATTCTTGCTCCCTCATAACTTGGCCTCTACCAGCAGTCACCCTAATCTTTTACAAACAGAAATAAGAGAATGTCACTCCCCCGCTTGACCCTTCTGCTGCTCTCTAAAACACACACCCCTGCTGCCGGCTCACGCGGCCCGGCCGCTGCCCACGCCAGCCTCCCCTCCTACTCACCGCACTCTACACGCCAGCCTCCCTCGCCTCTCTACTCTTCAAGCTTGCCAGGCTCATTCGCCCTCGCTCCTTCTCACGACCCCCTGCCCAGCTCCTCCCTGGTCCTCGGAGAGCTGCATCTTCTCGACGCCCAGGACTAAGTGCAAGCGCCACCTTCCCAGGGACAGCCCCTGCATCCGCCGGTTTAAACCGATCCACCCCGAAGCCTCTCTTTTCCATCATTCTGCTGTGATTTCTTCACAGTGCTTTACCGCTTACTGCCTGGAACTGTTTTGCTTATCTGTGCAGGGGCTTCCCTGTTTGTTGAGCCCCCTCTCCCCGCCCTCTTGAATGTAAGCTCCTTGACCAGAAGAAATTACAGAGAATTAGTGAATTTTGTGAATGTCTAAAACCCCTTCATTTCTGTCTCCCAGGTCACTCAAGCAACAAACGTTTCCTGAGTGTCTAATCTGTGTCAGCCACCGCCTACAGCAGTGAGCAGAAACGTACCCAGCCCCTTCCTGTTGCAATCTACAGGCTAGTGGGTACACAGGCATTCATCAGGTGTCCGCCAAGAAATGTCAAACTAAAACTCTGTGAAGTGCTCCAAAGCAGCCCCATGTGGTTGCTCCGAGAGCCTTGGGCTGGCCTGGAAGTGAAGCTGACCTGAGCCTCAAGAAGTGACGGCTGAGCTCAGGTCTGAAGGAGGACTCTGTGGGGTGAAGGCAAGTGGCGTGAGGGGGAGCACACCAGAAGCCAGGGAGCCAGGAGGAGCTCGGTGCCAGGGGAGAAGGTAGAAGCTACAGATCATGATCGTTATCCCAGGAGCAGTGAAAAGCCACTGAACAGGCTGGTTTTTGTCTTGAAGTTTGTAACATCAGATTTGCATTTTTAATTGAAAACTCTAGCTGAAGTGCAGAAATTAACAGATGAGCGGAAGGCAAGAGCATCTGGAGATGAACATGGTCGGGGACGACCTTGGCAGTTTGGGTTAGAAACGGTGGTAATCTGGACTAAAGCAATGGTGGAGATGAGAGAAAAATAAACCTGACTTACTTCTGGAACCAACACAACGGATAAGGGAAAAGGAAATGCCGAGGCTGAACCCTAGGTTTTTTGTTTGAATGACTGGATGGAGACGGAGCCGCTCAGTGAGACAGGAAGCTCTAGAAAAGAGCAAGGTTTGGGGGTTTAGACTGATCTCCATGTGAGACAGGCTTGTGGTCTCCGAAAGCAGACGCCAAGGACAGCAGCGGGATGAAAGGAAGCGGCACTGAGATGAGAAGTGACTGTAAGACAGAAATCGTAAGCCATGAACATTTAGACAGTAACGGAGCCAGGGGCAGGGCTCAGACTGCCTAGGAAGAAGGTACGCAGTGACCAGTGAAGAGGACGCCTGGACGGAGCCCATGGAAGCCCAACATCTAAGGAAAGAGTCTGAAAGCTGCCAAGCAGCCAAGCACAAGAACACATGCTCTATGACTCCACGCACACGGCGTTCAAAAACAGGCAAAATCAACCGCTGCCGTCAGAAAACAGAGGGGCTGGTGCCCGGGAAAGAGCACGGGGGCTCTGGAGGTCCTGGTCTTGCGGCGTCTGAGCCCGGGCACCAGTGCACCCAGGTGTGCTTATCTCACAGCCGTGGAAATTCAAGCTGTGGCCCTACAGTTTGAGAACGTGTATGTTATACTTCAAGGAAAAGTTCAGGAAAGAAAAAAACGGGAAGAATTCCTCTGAAAAGGAAAGACTGAAACTATGGGATAGAAAAAAATAATGGAAAAGGCAAATGGAGATGGGATCCAAATGGAAGGAGGAGCCTTAGAGAGGAGGAAGGACGCTCCTCTGGTCACAGGTGACAGCAGGGGGTGGTGCATGTTGGGGTGGAAAGCTGCCCCGTCACCGGCTGCTGGCAGGAATCTGCCAAGGAGCAGCGTCTGTGGAGCACAGAGGTGTGTGAGACAGCTGTGTGGAGACACTGCCAGCCACGTGGTGGAGGGTGGATTTGTCCTCAGGGTTCAGTCACCTGGGTGCTGCGTGGGGAATGCAGACAGCTGAGCTTCTGCAGGACTGAGTTTTTGTCAAAAGGGAATAATCAAAGGATGAAGGGGCCTTTCAGCTGGAAGAAATCACCGCCTACCCCGATCCCAATCTGCCTTCCTGTGCTGACGGAGAAAATCACAAAACCGCCAAGGTTTTCACGGCTACTGCCCTCAGCTGGGCCTTCCACGCCTCAGGAATGCGTACGTGACTTCTCCCCAACTTGCCATGAAGCTCCTGCACCCCTTCCCCACATTCAATCCCCATCTGACCTGGAGCCATCCCTCCTCTCTAGCCGGCCTGCCTCCCAGAGAAAGCAGACCTGGCAGAGCGCCCTCCAACTCCCGCCAAAGCACCGGCGCCCACGCCCTGCGCCACGCCAGTCCTCCCTCCTCCTTCCACAAGCAGAAGTGTCCACGTCCTATTTAAGGTTCATCTCCACTCCTCTCCAGATGTCTGGACTGAGCTTTTCTTTTTTTACCTTGAGTTCATTATCTGAAAATCAGAGTGTTGGTTTATAAAAATATAAAGTCGTTTTTAAACAACTACACAATCTCTTTGTCATAAAAATCAAGCGAAAATTACCACTTTCCTTATTTTGAGACAAACTGTTCTGATTGTAAGAAACCTATAAAGCACCACATCTCTCTGCAGTATTATGGTTGCAGGTCTTCCTAGGAATGACTAAATGTAAATAACCCCACTCTGTAGTAGCTGATCTAACATGTCAGCTAGATCTGTTTCAACAGAGAGCACATTAATTCCCTATCCAGAGTCAGATCTATCAGAATGTGTAGTATATAATTTTGCCACCCAAAGGGATAAGGGCACCCTTTCTGGGAAAGATAAAAATGAAAAAGAATAGGGAAGAAGATATGTCTCTGCCTCCACCCTCTACCAAAAATAACCCATGAGTTGAAAGGGCCATGTGATTAGTTTTCCCCACAAACACAGAGCAGGCGATTAACTGTCATGGGGCTGGATAAGTTTCTGCAAGAAAGATGATCAAAGTGCTTTAGCTCAGGTGATGATACACTAGGCCAGTAACTCGAAATATAAAGAACCAAAGCAACTTCTAGGGCCCTTACCTTAAGGGTTTTACCAAAAGAGGAACCACATTCCCAGTTCCTCTAACACGCGTCGGCTAGAGTTTGATACAGATGGGTGATGCTCAGAGAAACCAGCCCACCCTGACGCAGGCCTAAGGCAATGGTCCTGCAGGCTGACCTCTAGGACACAGGATCAGAGCTGCAAGCACACACGCGTATGTTCCAGAACCATTTATTCAGTACCCAGCGTCTGCTGGGCAGTGGGCCAGGCTCTGGAGAATCTGATATGAACAAAACAGACATGGCCACTGCATTTACACGGTTTACAGGCTAGGAGGGGAAGGTGACAGTTCTGCTAACAAGTGGGGCTACGACAGAGGCGTGCCCCGAGACTGCAGCTGGTGAACCGCAAGGAGACTTCTAGTAGACTCTACTGTTAAGCTGAAACCCAAAGGACGAAATGAAGTGGCCACACGAAGAACAGGGGGAACAGCACGTGTCTAGAGGGGCTCGAGTGCTGAGCGCCAGGAAGTGGAAGTCCAGCCTAGGGAAGCAGGAGGCACGTCAGCCAGGCCTGTCGGCAACAGAAACACTTCACCTGGAGGGCTAAGGGCTTTTCTATTGGACTTATTTTTGAGAAGACAGAACCATTACAGTTACGAGACATCTTAGAAGTAGTGGTCCTCCTCTGAAGACCAATAAAGACCTAGAGGTCTTCCTATGGAGTCCTATAAACTCGGGACTCTATCTTAAGAAAAACAGGAAGGCATTAAAGGGCTGGAAGCCTGTGGAGACTGTCACAGGTGCCAAAGAGTGAGGAAGGCCAGGACCCGAAACGTACGAGGAGGTAGAGTAGGGTAAAGGCCCCAGCGGGGGACGAGAAGGCCAGCTGCATAGAGAACGAGCTCCTGCGTGGGCTGACACACTGCCCTTCCAGGTGCACCTGGCCTCAGCACCCTCCTGCCAACGTCGCACCACTCTCCGCAACACGGAGCACTCTCTCTGGCTCCAGCACTCCCTACCCAACGCAGTTTCCCAAAACCACGTGCGGTTCTGCTTAAAGTCTTCACCTCACTCAGCGTGGGCTTCTCCCTTCAGAAACCCACACCGTGCCTGAACCTGCGTCCAGAGCGGCCCCGACGGTCGATCAGCAGCCAGTCCCCACGTGCGACTGCAGTGCCCAGCACTGGAACTCAGCCCCACATTCACCTGTCAGTGCTGGGTGTGCGCTAGCCAGAGCTTTGGGGAAGAGAGGAAGAAAGGGTACTGGGTTGAATGGTGTCTCCCCAAAATTCATGTCCATTTGGAACCTCAGGATGTGACCTTATTTGGAACAGGGTCTTTGCAGACGTTAGTAGTTGAGATGAGGTCATACTGCATCAGAGTGGGTCCTAAATCCAATGCCTGGTGTCCTTACAAAAGAAAGGAAAGGGAGGTTCAGACGCACACAGACACTGGGGGAAGAAGGCCACCTGGAGACGGTGGCAGAGATCGGAATGATGCATCTACAAGCCGAGGAACGCCAAGGATTGCCGGCAACCACTAGAAGGTCAAAGGAGGCAAAGGATTCTCCTCTGGAGCCTTCAGAGGGACCCTAGCCCTGCGGACACCTTCATCTCAGAATTCTAGCCTCCAGAACTGCGAGAGAAAACATGTCCACTGTTGTAAGCTCCCCAGTTTGTGGCACGTTGCTACAGCAGCCCAAAGAAACTACAAGGAGGATGTGGCATGCTCTCAGCAACATTTCCTGAACTTATCTCTGTCTGGGCTCTGCGTACACAGTAGGTATTGTTCATTCTTTTTTGATGGTGAATGGACTGTGTCTCCTTCACACTTCACCCAAGCCCTTTCACTCTGGAAAATCCTGGAGTCATTTCACTTTTACTCACTTCAGAAGAAAGAAGGTGCATATTTCATTTATATACTTTTACTCAAGAGACTGCATTTTATTAGAAAAATTTTAATTTTTTTCTTTGCTTCACAATAGTCTCACTTTTTGCTTCCCTTCTGAAAGGAAACAAAAATCTATAAACAATACCTAGTCTTCACCTCCCACACCAAAAAAGTCCCAGACACACATACACTTCCATGGTCGGCAGTGTGGGGAAGCGGGTGAGCAGTTTCGCAATTACGCCAGCTGGAGTGAATGGGGTTTTTGTACACAATACGTATGATGTGGGGCACCCAGCCTGCTCCCGTCCATCACACATAGCAGGCTTTGTCCCGATGATGCAGGAATGCGCTGCGTTCCCTCACCGGCCAGGCACTGAGGACAGAGCCCTGCAACCCACTTGGCCGCAGCAGAAGCTACCCACCAATAATAAAGCCTCCCCCAACCAAATTCTGTTCCATTTCCAGATGGAACACTCTCCCCATTCCTGCCTGCTGCCCTTTGATTTTGTACTCTAAATTTTCATTTTATCAAAGTATCCTTTCCCATCTTAGGCAAAGCCATAATTTGGTACAGCTAAGAGGTTTGAAGACCTTCTGGAGGCCACCAAGCTCGTTATAGACACAGGCTAAGTTTAAACTTGCTTTGAGAGCGGTCTGTCTCCAAAATCTTGATTCTCTATGCACCGCCAGCTCCCTGGGTCCACACACGCTCTCCCCAGCTTCCACTGCTCTTTGCACAACGATCAGGCGTGCCTCTCACTCATGGAAGTACACTTCCGCTTCCTCATCTTCCTGGACTTACTTCAGGTACTGGAAGTTGGAAGTGGTCAGAACTGAGACAGGAGAAGTTTTACTCGGAGAAGCCCTAGCACATACCTCTAACTCCTGAGTCTAAGCCTCTCGTGGTCAAATTCTCCACGCCAGAAGCCCGGCCTCAGAGGCTATGCAGGTTTCTGTCCGCACAAAGGCCTGTTGGGGCAGGTACCTATGCCGTCCACGGCAGTCACTGGAGCGCCCTGCACTTCTGAGAGCTGGAGCGACCTCGAAGCTGGGCTCCTCAGATAGAGCAGCAGTCTCTGGCCACTGGCTGCCAGTCGTGTGGCACCTCGGTTAACACCTAACTGGTACCGAACGCTGCCACACCTGGGGCCCGAGCAGTGGCCAGCACCTCCTGAGCATGCTGTTAATGGTCATTCCCCTCAGTAACAACAGGAACGATTTCCCCAAGCGTTCTGAAGTCAGCAAAGGAGGTTCTGACTCTAAGCAGGATTCTCCAACTAAAATGGGGCCTAATTTTCTCCTTTCTGGAACAAGGTCAAACTTTTTAAAGATCTCCTTTATTGACAAGTGAGGATTTTACATCACTTTTGATGCTACTGTGCGCACCCCCGCCACCAGCTGGCTAGAAAAGACTGCAGCGACCCGGCGTGACTGCTGAGCACCAGAAGAGAACGCCGACAGCGGTCCTGCCAGCCACTCTCCCAGCATCTTGTCCCCACCCTCAGACCACTCTTCCTGCTTGGGAGCCCAAGTGCCTGACTCCACACCTTCTCCCCTTCCTCCCCTTGTCCCCTCAACGCTGCCCTACACACCGTAAGTTCTAGGTTCCTGGTTTCTCTCACAACAAACCGAGGTCAATGGCTAATGATTTGGGCTCTGGGTTTTAATGAGCTACAAGGAAAGGGAGATGCTTTCATTCTGTCCTGGGGAAAACTGCTCTTTGCGTGACTTGGCCTAATGACTCCTAATGGAGAAAAGACAAAAGAAGCTATGTCTGATTTTTAACTAGAAATTACCACAAAGACTATGAAATTAGGTCCAGAAAAGGGCAACAAAAACTATCAAGAGAGTGATACCAAGTTTTCTTCTGAGTCTGAGAAAGATAAGTGCGTGTGTTACTAAGGCAACAAAGGATGACACAGGCATACATTCCGCAGCCACCCGTCAGCTAAATCTTCTCCCCAGACTGACCCTCTGAAGGACACTGCTGGGCGTGAGCCTCTTGCTCTGCCACCCGAGATGTGACTGTGGCTGACCTCAGACTTATCTGCAAGTACATGGATAATAATGTCTACACACACTTCGCTGGGGGTAATTAAAGAAGATAATAAATGTGAAAGTACCTATCAGAGTGCCCACTGCATAGCTGAGGCTAAATAAATATTAGTTTCCTTATTTCCTTTATTTTAATTAGTGCATAAGACATTCATTCAGTTGCCAAGAATGTCACTTCACAGGCAGAGGCTTCCAAACACCTGATGATCTAATCTCCCCATAATTAGGGTTCCTCCTCCGTTCAAAGTCAACACTGCTTTTGTACCTACCTGTGTGCCTGCCCCTCTGTTTCTACCCGTGAGTTCTTCCCTCTTTGCCTTCTATTCACAGGACTGCTTTTTAAAAAATCTGACTACCAAAGATTTCCTCAGTTTGCACTCCACTACTTTTTTCCTGCTCTTCAACCCCACATACACAGAGGCCTGAGCAACGGGACAGAATGACTGGCTTCAGTGATGGCCCCTACGTGAATTCCACACCCAAGGCCTAAGTTTATCTTATCTATGCAGTAAATGTGTAACATGCACACGCACCGAGAATCATAGTAATTTGGTGGGTAGGACACTAAAGTTGCGGTCAAAAGGCCCAAGTTCAAATTCTTGATCTGGCATTCAAGAGCTATACGACCCCACATGCCTTATTCTCACCAGCCTCAGTTTACTCAGCTACGAGGCAGAGGTCATGCAGCTGCTCACTCCCACCTCAAACCAAGACAGGGTCAACGCTTCCGTGCTCAGCCCTCCCCAGCGAAGAGCAGCACTGACAGGGAGACTAAAAAAGAAAATCTTCTCAGGACACAATAGGATACCCAGCACGAGTCAACGCACGCCAAGGACAGCATGACGTAAGAAAATTCGCTCTTCCGGCCGACTCTGCCTCTCCCATCCCTTCCCTGTGGCTGATTCTGGCGGAGTGTCCTTCCCAGCTGGCCAGGGAGCTCCTCCTGCTCTGAGGTCAGGCGGGCACGGGCTGGGGGAGGGAATGCCAAAGGAAGCACAAAGGCTTAGGACAGATTAGCTCTAACGCACAGGGAGACACTGGCTTCCTCCTTCCACTGCTGGAGTAGTGCGTGCCAAAGGGACAAAAGCCATGTTCAGGCCCCGGATAAAAAAGAATAGAGGCTGGAAAGCTCAAGCCACCCTCAGGAAGAGGCCGAAGAAATGCCTGAAGGTCACAGGCAGCCCAGCCTGGCCAACTAAAGAAAGTACCAAGACAGAGACTGGGCCCTGGGGACCAGCCAGAAGTGAGGAGTGGGTGATTAGCAGGACTGTCCTCAGTGACGCTGGGAACAGGAACAGCCACAGTAGTTGGCAGGTTAAAAAGTTCGGGATTTGAGTTTCTGGCTATATTTTTATGCATTTTTAAAACTGTGGTTAAAAAACACATAAAATTTACTATTTTAACTATCTTAACTATTCTAAGTGTACAGTTCAGTAGTGTGACATACATGCGTACAGACCTCCAGAACTTTTTCATCTTGCAAAACTCAACCTCTATCCCCATCCAACAACACACCCTTTCCCTCCCCCCAACCCTCAGCCCCCACCATTCTGCTTCTTGTCTCCATGAGTTTGACTACTCTGAATGCCTCAGATTCTGGCTATTTTTATACCCGGGTCACAACTCACAACCTGTGCTGTTTGGCAAATGGAAATAAGCACGTACAGGGGACACAGATCTGTGGAGCAGGCTCACTCAGCAACCAAAAGTGCAAGAGCGGCGGACTTCTTATAGCCAAAGTATCATACGGAGATGACGGGAACCCTAAGATCAGATAGGATTTGGTAATTACAATTTAGGATGTGCATGGGTAGAAATGTACTGCCACTCCACTCTCAGAAAGGTCCAGGGAGTGGTTACAACAAATTACACAAGCTTTTGCACATTCAGGCTGTTGACCTTACAGGACTGGCACTGGTAGCTGATCCAGTGTTATTCTGAAAATGTATGACGTTAATGGCTAATATCAAATTTGGCCAGTGGTCTCAGCAAACACCCCTAATTTCTAGGTACCCTGGATGGAAATACATATAGGACTGAACTAGAAAAGCAAAACACATGAACTCTTTATTATTAGCTGGGCCTGTGACTCCAATCCCCAACACAGCATTCCATAAGGGAGGCTAGATCACACGGAGAATGCCTTTTCCCTCCATGAGTGGCAACCTCGAGCTTGAGACCAAACTACATGCTGGCATGAAGAGGAACTCGTAAAATACTAGGCCTAAATATTCAGTCTTACCACCCATAATAAAGAAGGCTGGCCGAAGGTACCTGAGTCAGCAAAGCAGAGAATGGGGCCAGAAAGAGACAGAAGAGAGAACATCTGTCATTATGCCAAGGCTTCCAAACTGACCCCAGCTGCCCAAAAAGGGCAGTCGCCTGGACACCAATCTAGCACACGGGAGAGAGAGAAAACATGGAGAGCTGGTCAGGCCCTTTCCACTCAGGAGTGGCCCCAGCCTCCCCACTCTGGCCACATAAAGCCAGAAAAGAGAGAAGACACAACACACATGTGGGCTTAGCCTTCTAACTGGCACAGGAACTAGACCCGCTAGGAAAGAAGCCACTGAAATGTTCTTTACCTCACGGAGCCAATTCTCCTCATTGGGTGGGGAAGTCAAAGTCAGGGAGGAGAAGCCCAGAGCCCGAGCAAGCAACCCTTGGCAGTGGGGGCAATGGTGAGAAGACACAGGCTGCCCCCGGACGCCAACAGCTACTGGAACAAGGGTTTTCCTTTCTCTTGTTTCCCGGCTGCGCACAGAAATAATGCACAATTTTAAGAAGTATGTGAATCACAGACATCCAGACTGTATGTTCGACTAGAGAATTCTGGATTTAGGCAATGACCAAATAAAGATGATATGATGTTCTATATGAGACATATGTTGTCTTATTGAGTTAAGCCAAAGAAGGGAAGAAAAATCATTAAAAAATGATCACAAATCCAAAGGTTCAAAAGAAAACAAAGGAAGAAAAAAACATGTGCCGGGAGCATAATGGCTCTCAGAATCAAGCTTGCACAGAGACTGAAGTAAAACCATAATCCCCAGATAAAATGACTTTCAGGAACTCATATTTAAGGAAAAAGGTTGTTGTTCAGGCTTTGGAAAAAACACTAGAAACTTACAGAGCGAAGAACTCAGCTTTAAAAAAAGTCTGGGTATCTTAGTGAAGACAGGAACAACGGGAGGAAAAACAGAATGGCACGCGATCTGAAACCACATAAGGCCTCCAAGACAGCGGAAGGAAACGGGACAAGCAGAGCAAACTTTAATAAGCAATGCTTTACCTGAACAGAAAATGAAGCTCCTGAAAAACAAAAAAGAGACGGGACAAAGATGCTTCTGCTGTCTGAAAGCGGTCCAAGGTCTAGGGAACGCACAAGCCAGATAGAAGCAGGGGAGTTTCCTCCTCACTGAGCCCCAAAGGGCACAAGCTTAGCAAAAACTCCAGAGGCAGCGTCAGTTTAAAACACTCCGGGGGGATTTTCCATCTAGGACGAATGGTGACACAAAGGGAAAACTTACCACAGTGACAGAAGTCCAAACCCCCAAAACATTCCAGAAGAAGAGGCAGAGACAGGGCCCACAGTGGCTGAAGGGCTACAAAAGCCTTAGGATCCTGCTGGATGGGACAAATGCAGAGAGAAAAGTAGGTTTACATTATTGAGAATTTAGGATCATGAATTTTTTTGAAGAACTGGCTATTATAAATGCAGGGGCCCGGCTCAGAAGACAGACCCACATATACCTGGGCTTTATGTAAATATACAGGAGTCGAGGCATGGAGGGCCAAAGGGATGAGGAAACCTAAGAAACCATGGAAAGGAAAATCCAGGCCGTCTACACAACTTCCAAGACTTAGGAACCCTAGTATCGTAATTAGCCTCCTGATAGGAACTTCATCCAAAGTGTCAGGTTCGCAGGTGTTAGAGGACTCAGTTTTTTCACTGCCTGTCCAGCCTTGAGCAGTGCCGAGGGAGCACACACAGGAGTCAGGTCCAACGGTTCCACGTCCTGCCCCACCACATGCCTGCTGTGTAGCCCTCACCTCACAGGTTAGGAATGGAGGCATGGAGATAATAAAGGCACCCGCCGTATAAGGTTACCTTATTAGGTAGTTTAAAGACTAAACAAATTAACCCATGAGAAGTACTTAAAACAGTGGGTGGCAAATTTTAACGGCTCAACAACGATTAGCTACCATTATTATTATTTATTCCATCTATGACCTCCTTCCTCTGCTGTATCCTATAATTGCTCAGAGTAGTTTGGGTATAGATTTCAAGATCTACTTTTCAGTTTGAGGAAGTTCACTTTTCCTTTGGAGGTATGACGATATATTAAGAGACTTAGACAGCAAACAGCTGCCATATTTACATTCTAATAGAATGTTGACATGTCTTTCTAAATGTCGTGAATCTGGGGACAGTGCTGAATTACGGTACATCTACACAGCTCCCTGGAACTTTCGGGGAAGGAATGAGGTTAGAATTACCCAGCTTGCTACAGCTACCTGAACCCCTATGTCATCTGCAGCAGGAATCGCTAGCATGAGAAACAGTCCTGCAGACTACTCTGAGTGGCCCTGCGTTGTTGAAGACTGAATAAAACAGGAAGAAAACGGAAAAGTGAAAATTCTCTCAACATATTTAGGGATTTTAGTTTCTCTGTGGAAACAAAGTGTTGATGTAGAATGAAGGCTGTTACCAGGATACACTTTAAAGGGAAAGAATGCAATTGGAGGAATTTCAAATGGCTTTGAAATTGGCTATTTCTCCCTCACAGAACTATACACACCAATTACGGTGCCTCTCTCTCAGAAATCAGATTCCCTCTCTCTCAGAAACCTAACCGATTCTGAAACGAGGTGATTAGCTCTGAGAGGAGGCTGAGAGGTTCTAACGTGCAAAGAGACTGCAGAGGTCATGAGTGATCTCAGCCATCCAAGTCATGAGGAAGTAGAATCTAAAGGATTCTAAAGGAGAAGCTAAAAGGCAGGAAAAAGATATACACAGGAGGGGAAACAAGCCAGATGGAAGCAAGAGGAGAAAGACACAAAGAAATGAGAGGTGCCACGAGACCCACGGTCCATGGGAAAGACCGTGGCTTGTCTCTGCACTGCCGTAGTTCCTCACAGGTCTGGTTCATGTGCATCCTCACAACATATACCCTTTTTCTTAAAAGGATCTGAATGAATCTCTGTTCCTCCCAACAAAAAAATCCCTAACTAAAACAGTTACTTGAACTCCTCTTTAGGATGAAGTTTTCCCAGGAGGTTCCCCGGTCCTGAAACAGACAGATTCCTGGCCAGTCCGCTCCCACCAGACACGCCTAGACACACCCAGGGTCTGTTTCGCTACAAAACAGGGATGTCTCATCCCTGGGCATACAGGCATAGTGCCTAGGGCTTATGATCTCAAGGGCCTATGAAAATGTTTGAGACCCAAAGAAAATTTACTGGATGCAAAATATGAAAAGAAAATTGCAAAATCAAAGTTAATAAATATTGAATGTCTACAACTATTCAAACGAAGCTCAGCTCACAAAGTCTCGTATAAGTTAATTTTATGTTGGACACATGGGTGATTTTTTAACCTTTGATACGACATGATAAAGGCCTCCAAAGTTAAAAGAGCTTACGGCCTTCAAAGGTCTTCAAACCAGTCTGACAGCAGTGGACGTGTTTGGGCCTAGGCTAGAATCTGCCCACCTACCCCTTTCATGATCACACACCTTAAACAGGAAGCCTCGCCACTCAAAACTGAGCAGTCTGAGGTGAGAGATCAAATCCCACCTCACAAATTTTAAATCAACAATTTTAGCACTTCTGGTATGAGGAGTCTATTATCTTTTCTTAATGAAATAGTTTAAATAAGTGAAGCCAAATAACTTCTGTTAGCCATCCTATTAGTTTTACCAAAAAGAAAAAAAACGATGTCATTCATGACAGCAAATGATCCCGCGTATTTAAACTTCTCCCTCAACAAATCTCTCAAGTAAGGAATTTCAAAGCCAACTCTCTCCTCCACCCCCACCCCCACCTGCCTCTACAATTTTGTTTTCTCTCTGTGCTTGTTTTTCTCTTCAGCACTGAAACACAATGCAAGAGTCTCCCCTGCCTTAAGGGAAAACAGCATTTAACCCCATGCCTTCTCCAGCTGCCACATGTATGTGGTTTACCTCCCCCTTGCCCCATGCAGGCTTCTTAACGACTGAGTTTCCAGATTTCTACTGCCTCACGTCCCATGCATGCCTCAATCCACCACCACCCCACTGATGCTCCTCTCAACGTCAGCTTCCTCGTGACCAAGGATAGGTCCACTTTGTTCTTGATCTCACTGGATGCTCCTGGCCACAGCCCTTGGCTCCTTCTGACTCTCCGGCCTCTGGTTCTAACTCTCGCCGTATACGCCATATTCTCAGTCTGCTCAGTGGGTTCCTGTTCTCCATAAAAACTAGCATATTCCCGTGGGTTCCATCTCCGCTCTCCCTTGCTCCCAATTTACATCCACACCAGTTCCAACCACCTCGCCCACTGGTTCTCAACTCTGGCTGTTGAACACCCTTGCTGGGAGTCTGATTCAACTGCTCAGAATGCCTCCAGAGGGCACTCAAACGCCTGCTCAGAAATCTGCATGGCTCTTTACATTAAGGTCTTAAAAATGGAAAGGAATTTCACTGTGGATTACTACCTCTAACTAGATGCCAAGCATCATAAAAATTTGTACAACCTGTTTTGTACAGGTTCTCTGATTCTAATTGTGAGTCTAGTAGGGCCTCATCACAAGGTCCTGATCCTGTCATAATGCGAACATGCAGTAATAAAGTTATTGGATATTGATCAACTGAAAAACCTGACATTTTTTTCCAGCTGATGCCTAGTACTCTGAATCAATGAAATATTCTTAAACCCCATCAGGCTCAATCCTAAACATATTTGAACTACACATCCAAAAATGATTTTGAAAGCCAGAGGGATATTAGGTATTTACTCTGCAGAAGAAAAAGGGTTCCAATTATTTTTATGAATTGTTTTATTATTAACCTAAGTGTCAGAATCATAATCTTAGGGATAGAGGTCTGCTCTAGCTACAAAGTCTTCCTCACAAGCTGTCACAATACCATGGAAGGAACGCACAGCAAAATAAGATGTGGAAATAAGCTATGATTATTTTATGAACTTGCAGGAGTATGAAAAATAAATGAGCTCTAGAATAGCTTTACTGAATTTCTTATCATGTATCAGGTGACTCAGAGACATTGCATATTCCAGAGTTAGAAAAAAGATGCAGAAATGCTTTAGTGTTAAAAGCAATACAAATTATGCGTTTTTAAAATTAAACTTTGAATGCTTCTGCTATATCTTCAGAATTAAATTTTAAAAGAACAAAAAAAAAATCCTCTCTTCTTGCAGATTCTTACAAATGCGTCCATAGCCACTGGTTATCCACCTTGTGAATCTCCCATGTGAATCAGCTCTGACACTACTTTTGACCTGCTAAACGACTTCAATTTGCCAAATTTAGTTTCACTCCTGATCCCTTTTATCACATCTTTGGGCCACTTAAAACTACTGCCTCTGCCCATTCTTGAAACTTCCTCCTGACTCCCGAGTAGGCTCACCTGCAAATCTGGCCAGCCCGCCAGGCTCACACACACTAAGTAAATCTGTTCTCACAGGCCCCTCTACGGGGACCCCAACAGTGGTGAACCTGGAATGTAAGCTGAGCCAACCTGACTGTCCCCCCTGAGAACTCAGAATTGACAAGTAGGAAGACTGGGTGTGAGAAGGGAGCTGGCAGGGAATACAGACTCAGGATGGCCTTGTGGAGCAGGCATCCCGGGCCAAGTGTGTTAAGTACAGCAGAGCGAGGCTGCTGAGAGCAGCGCAGAGCACACGCGCAGCAAACGAGAGGCAGGGGAAACGAAGGCAGAGCGCAGCCGCACTGACTGCTGCCAACTTTCCAGAGGCTGGGCCCCAGCCAGAAGCAACTCTGGACTCCCTGGTGTACTCAGCATGCCCCCTGCACTTAAGCCACTTCGCATGGATTTTATTTCTTTCAACCAAACGCTCTCTGGTTAAGACATCCACCCTGCTTCCTTTCTAACAACTCCTTCTGTTACCTTTGCAGGCACATCCTCCCCTATGTTTCCCTGCCTTGTCCTTCGTGGTACCCACGCCCCAGCTCTGCCTTGTGCGTCTTCTCATCCTGCTCTGCATGTTTGCTCCCACTCCCAGCCAGTGGCAAGGACACAAATGATTCCCAAATCTCTAACCAACTTTCTAACGGCCAGGTGGGCACGTCCACATGGACGAAGGGCCTCTGCCTATTTCCTGGCCTGCCTCTATGTGGAAGGGACTAGTTCATCAGCATCAACCACCCCAATTAGGCATACTCTTATGAGAGTGTGACTGACAACAGGACCATTAATGCCAGAAAAACCTCCAGCACCTGCTCATACAGGCGGAGTCTAGCCTGATGGACCCCAAAGACAATCACAGTATTACTCAAAGTCAGGGTCATTGCCCCAATCTTAAACAATTTACAGATGTACAATTATACTGCAAGAAAAATTTACCATATAGAAACAGTGACGTTAATAACGGAGTTCTATACACTATGTGGTCCTCCATAAAGCAAAGCACACGTGTGCCACAAAATCATGCTGTGCAAATCTTCTTCAGGAAGAACCTACATGTCCTGTAAGTCATTCAAACTTAGTATGTCCAAAACTGAATCTGTTACCTCCTCACCAAAGCCTACAAAATTCCTGTCTTAATTCATTTTCTAATACTTACAACAGAATACCTGAAACTAGGTAATTTATAAAGAAAAGAGATTTCCTAGCTATGGAAGCTGAGAAGTCCCAGGCGAGCAGCCGCATCTGGTGAGGGCCTTCTTGCTGCTGGGGACTCTGAGGAGTTCCAGGGCTGTGCAGGGCATCACGTGGTGAGGGGCTGAGCCTGCTGAGATGCCAGCTCAGGTCTCTCTTCCTCCCCTAACCCATTAATACATGAGCGGCAGAGCCCTCCTGATCCAATCACCTCGTTAAGGCCCCACCTCTCAGAACTGCCACACTGGAGATTAGGTTTCAACATGAGTTTTGGAGCAAATACTCAAACCATAGCAATTCCCAACTACAGCAAATAGGTCTACCCCCAACTGCCCAAGCCAGAAACCTGGATGTCATCCTCTCTCCTTCCTGTCGAACCACTTCCACTCTCCCTCCCAAATGTACCCTGAACCTCTCCACTCGCTCCACCCACACTGTCTCAACTTAGGCCACGGTTATCTTCCTTTGCAATACTACGAAAGCTTCCGATCTTGCTTCCCTCTAATCCATTATCCACTCTAATATAATCTTTCTAAAATGTAAAATAGATTCTTACCCTGCTTAAAATTTCTCAAAGAGTCCCACTTATTTTCAGCGTAATTTCCAAATTTATTCATATGGCTTTAAAAAAAGAAAAAGTACACACATCTCTTTGCCATGCAGCTAACAAATTATCCCAGATATACTTTGTTAAATCAAATGTTCTATTATAAATGTAATACGGCTACATATAATCTTGGTATATATAAAAAGCAGATTTAAATTACCCACTATCCTACCACCCAAAGTCTACAAGTCTTAAGATTTTCATCTAATTTCTTCTATACATTTTTTCCACACATAGGTTTTATTGGAAACTTGTTGGGTATTCTGTCTAAGAGTTTTAATCATATGAATGCAATTGTGTATCCTGATTTTCTTCTACTTAACACCGTCATAAGAATTTTAATATATTTTCTCCATAAACATTTTCAGTGGTAATACGTTATCCAGAGGATGTATTATAACCATTCTGCAAACTGCACCCTTAAATATAATTCTAGAATATAAATCTTTTTTGCATAAAGCTCTTCTCTGTATTTAAAAATATTCCTCTGATGATTCCTAGATGGTTACTACACCAAGAAATACATTAAGACTCTTGATATATATGGCCAATGTAAGAGTGTGCCATTTTTACCACATCCTTTTAAGTACTAGGTACTATCGTTTTTTTAGCCTTAATTTAGGTTGTTATGAAACTGGTGAGAAATTATAACGTATTCATTATAAAAGTAAATGTTCATTGTAAAAAAAAAAACCCTAAAACAATTCAAACAAGTGAAATACAAAATCAGTCTCCCTTAGGCTTTCTCCCTAGAAGTAATCATATTAAATGTTTTCCATGTATTCTTCTAGACCTTTTTCTATTTTTATTCAGAATACACACACGTACAATTATTGTTTTGTGTCTTACCAAAAACTGGGATTAAACGTGTTTTGGCTCAATAGTATATTCCAAACATCCATGCAAGCTACATCAACACATATAAATCTACCTCTTTTCAAAATCTACATGATATTCCACAGTACAGAGGTAACAAAATTTGTGTTTACCTTCATTTTTCCTCATTATAAATGATGCTACAATACACTTCCTTCATATTAACTTGTGTCCTCCTAGGACAATATCATGGATTCCTTGTGTACCTGCTAGACCAAGGGATATGTGTTTTTTAATTTTGATAAATATCTGCAAAAACTGCCATCTAAAAAGGTCGAACCAGTTGTATGTTCCCAACAATGTTTAGGTTTCTTTACATCCTTGGGTATGTCCTGAGTTTTTGCCTGATGTTTTTCCACACTCCCCCCAAAAAACAACTTGTTTCAATTTCCATTTCCCTAATCATGAGTAAGGGTGAATTCCTCTTCACTGTTCTGACACTTTCATTTCTCACAAAACTATTCATATCCTCAATTCATTTCTCAATTGTGTCCACTCCATTTATCCTTTACATATTACTGAAGCTTTCTTCCCAGCCTGTCACTTTGTAACGCCTTTTGTCACACAGAAATATCAACTTTGATCATGTATCAAATGTATCAATCTTTTACTTGATGATTTTAGGTTTTGGTCTTACCTAAATGGCCTACAAAAAAACCGTATTTCCCAATATACCCTCCTACATAACAAATTCTCTTATTAAGTTTCTTTCTAATATTTTTACAGGTCTTTTTTTTAGTTTCTCAATCCATCTAAAAATCATTTTGAATAGGGTGAAGTAGGACTTTTCATTCCAAGTAAAGTGCCATTTATCCCTACACAATATACTGAAAATAATTTCCCAACTGTTGCAAAATACCAACTTTATGCACAGTAAATTCCTATACATAAACGGGTCTGTCGCTGGGTCCTCCTTTGCTCCCTGTGTCCGTCTGTCTGCTCCTGTGCTCACCACTTACGCTACGGCCACAGTACAGCATGCTTTGTTTCTGGTAGAGCAACTCCCCCATCACTATTTTTCCATTAGAAAACTGTTTTGGCCATTCTAGCACATTTATCCTGACAGAAGAATGTTAGAGGCAATTTATCAAGTGTCCAAAAATAATTCCCACTGGGATTTCAATTATAATTACATCAACATTACAGTTTAACTTGGAGAGTACTGCGATCTTTACAATGATGTCTTCCCCTCCAGGAACATACAATGTCTGCCCATTTATTTAGGGTAGCTTTTAAATCATTTAGGTAGAAGTTCTTACTCTTCTTTATAAAGCTTTGATACATTTATGTCTTATTCTTAAATGTTTTCTAGTTTTGCTGCTATTGAGAACAGAATCTTACTTTTCTGTAAAAGTAATTACTAATTACTTGATCATTAGTGAATTATACAACTTTTCAAATGTTCAACAAGTTACATTTCTATCCTACATTTCTACCAGTTATGAACTGTCTGTTCGTAACCCATAACCACTTGTACATAGATTTTCATTATTTTCTTAGTTGATTTATATGAGATCTTTACATATTGAAGATATTAACTCTGCTTATCGCTTGTCATAAATATTTTCCCACTCTGTGGTTTGGCTTTTAATCTCAGGGTTTTTCCTTTTCTTCTTAAAGAACTTTTCATTCTTTTATGTAGTCTAATACCTTGTTTACAATACTTTCTCCATTGTTTCTAATAGTAGCAACTAGTAACAGATCTGAGTGCCCTGCAGGTGCCTGGCCTTTATCTCTCACTCTCATAACACCTGCAAGATAGAGATTATTTTCTTCACTTAAAAGATTCCCGCTTAAGTACATCTGACTGTAATGCCTGTGCTCCATCCACCTCAGCATGCATAACTCCTCTTTCCAGATCTTTAATATTTACTTCCATTTTATTTAGACTTGGGGGCATTCATGATTTATCATTTATTACATTTCCACATAAAATAGTTTATTTCTGGTGTTCTGAATAGGTTCCAGTAACCTGCACAGGTAAGATATTCTGCAGCCAGAATATCTTTTAATGAATGTGGTTCTACAATATGTTTAAATATATTTGTCCCACCTTACTACTCATAATTATTCTGTCAAGTTCACCCCAAAATGGACATCTCTGTAACATTTAGACATCACAGCCAGGAATATGGCCCATCTTTCCATTCAGGATACTCTTACAGACCTCTCATGATACTGCACCGTCTCTCCATGGAGGTCACACTCGATTCCACAAGGTTTTGCCTGTATGTTTCACATTTTTTGCTGGAATGTGGTCAGAGCCAGCTTTTTGTGTGGGGTGGTTTTTTCCATTTTAGCTTCTGCTAGGTTATTTTTGACATTCAGAAAGCTATTAACCTTATACATGCACTGTGTACTCAGTTACTTCATCAATATTTTTGTCTAATGATTTTTCTGTTATTCTTGTTTTTCTAGTCAATAGCATCTATAAATATTTTCCTTTTCACTTTACATCCTGACTTCACTCTTATTTCATGTGTTACTGCTTTGTCAAACTTATAAAAACCATGCTAAATAATGTCCCAATTTTTAATTATATTCTCTGATACTTTAGTGTGGACTAGTTTAATACATGTACTTTTTGCATTAAAAAAGTACCTTTTTTCTTCCTTTTATTTATTCCTACTTTTTAACAAGAAATGAGGGTCTTTTTTTTAAATCAAACATCTGCTTTTACCTTAGTGTAGTTGGTAGTGTGAAGTCAACGTGAATTGCGAGGGAAAACCCACTCTCTCCTAGGCAGCCCTCTGAAGTGGCCTCGTCCTCCCCCCTGCCCTCCATCCCCACCACACCTGCACATTCTGCATGTGGCAGGGACTGAAGTGGTTGTTTAAAAATGCAAATCTGATCACGTCACCCCCTTGTTTAAAACCCAACTCTTATAATGGCTTCCGATTTCACTCGGGATAAAAATACAACCACCTTAACCTGCCCTACAGGATCCTATAGGATCTGGCCTCCGGCCTAGCCACACTTCCCGCAGCCCCGTACCATCCACAGTCATTCTCTCAGTTCCTGAATGGCAAAAGCTTTTTTCCCCCTTCAGTGCCTTCCCACATGCTGTTCCTCTGCCTGGAAAATTACCCTCTAGTTCACGCAACACTAACACCTACTCACCCTTCCAATCTCAGCTTAAATCTTATTTTTATAGAAATGTCTTTCCTGGGCCTCCTCCCCCCATCTAAAATTTGGTCCCCTTTTTAATATTCTCTCATAGCAGGTGCTACTTAATTTTCATAGCAGATACCACAGTTTGTGATTATATGTGTAGTTGTGGGGCTGTATTTAATTTCTGATTCCCTCCCTCTCACAAATTATACCCTCCAAGAGAACAGGGACAAGTTAATTTTGTTGGCCACACTAAAGGTACTCATACATATCTGAATGAAAGAAAAATATCTGCAAAGCCCCTAATTGTATCTCTTACATCTTAAAATACTACCCATCACATCATTCAATCAATATTCAAACTGCTAAAACTTTCTGATACTGCCTACAAATTCAGTAAGACTCAGTTTTCCCTGAAAGACATACAAACCAATCTGAATCTACTGCTGCCATAGAAAGTAAATGTACAATTTACATCTCTAGGAAGTAAGTTTTGTTTAAATATTACAATGAGAGTTTTATCTAGTGTTCAATTTGCTGATATATTTATTCACAGTCAACTAATTTATATGCCTTATTTAAGACATGTAAAAAGTTTGAAGAAAAATGTGCTTTGCAAAATATTCTTTAAGTCTAATGTATTGTCAGTAGTTGATGATTAATAACAAAATCACTAAAAAGCATTCGAAATTGACTATTTCATGTATGATGTGACACACGCATCTGGCCAAAAAATATAAATTATATTGCAAATAAACAATTTTTGGATCACAAAGACTAATAAAACCAATCTTTATAAATGACTTTATATTCTACCAAGCTCACTGAACTCTATAGACAGAGAAGGTATTACTACTATTTACAGAAAAGAAAACTGAAGCTTGGAGTGATTAAGTGTCCTCTCCAAGGTCACCCAATGACTCCTAAGTAGTAGAGTCCTAACTACAAAAGGGGAGAGGTGGCAGCTCCCACATACAAATTTCTTAACCAAAGAGAACTTTCACTATAAATGCCTAGTCTCTGTAATTAGTGCAGATGTGTGCTACCTTCACTAAAACCTCATTTCACCAGACAACCACCACCATAAAAAAAGCTGTTTTAAAGTTAAAACTTCAATTGCCATCAATCTGGGAAATGGCAAAATAAACTATGGTACACTGAAAATATGGAACATGATGCACCATTTCTTTAAAAGTGAGTCAAATTATTACATGCTAAAATTGACACATACAGTACAACAGTACTTGTTAAAACAAAGATGACATAAGTACACACTCGTGCAAGTATTTTTAAAGATTTAGAAAGATACCCACCACATACATAATAGTCCTTATCCCTGGAGACAAGGGTTGATAGTCAAAGACTTTTGCCAGTTCTGTGACATGTTCCTTTTTACGAAGAAAACGTACTACTCTACTAATTTAAAATTTAAATTTTAAATTAACTTGTGGATTGAACAAGGAGGTCATTTTTCTGCTCTAAAAAAGGTATGCATCTCTAAAGGAAGTAGAGGCCCTCTCTAACAGAGAAGACAAAATACTTAAGAAGAGTTCAATCCTGTTAAAAACATTAAAACCGTCTCAATGTCACAAAACGGTCCTTTAAGGAGTCAATAGCTAGAAAATATTCTTTCAATATCTGGTCTCCTTTGTTGCGCTAAGACAGTCCATAAACAAACCACCAACTAGAGCAGTACAAAGCAGGCTCCTAGAGAGATTTAGTTGTTAGAGTTCAGCAAGAAAGGTTTCACAAAGGAGCTGAGTTTTGAGGGAAACGAGAGGAGATTTGGCAGAGAGATTAACCCGGATGGGAAAATGTCTGGGAGGGGGATACATATATTGAGTTCATCAGAAGCAGGAGACAGCAAGAAAACTGAAGTCAAGTCCTGGAAGAGATCAGAATTTCTGTGGATGTGGGAGTAGAGAAGGAACTCGACGGCGCTGCCAGCCAGTTTACCTGGGTGAGAATCCGGCCCTTGTTGTGGTCAAACAATGGAGGCGTCCAGCGGCAGCAGCCTCCTGCGCTGGGTGCGCGAAGGGTTCCTCATCACCTGAGCGGGATGCTCGGCTGCCTCTGCCGGGACGGAAGGAGCTAGAAAGAACACAACATCACACCATGCAGCGAGGCTTCTCCGCAGCACAGCCCGGCTCCCCGCTCCCACGGCGCGGCCATTACCGCCTCTCCGGGGACCCGCCTGGAAAGGCTCCAAGGCGCGGCTCCACGGGCTTCGAAAGCGGTGGCGCTCCCCCTTCCCTCGGCTCCAACAACAATGGAGCCCGGCTCGGAGTCCGGCTCCCGCGGGGCCCGCGCCCGGCCTCGCCCTGCCCGCCGCCCACCCTGCGCCCCGCGCCCGCCGCCATCCGCGCCCCCAGCCCCGCTCCCCCGCACCGCGGGCCCACGGCCGCCTTCCGGAGGCCCGAGGGGCGGCTTCGCTCCCCGGGGCC
>VBSM01003044.1:200558-211320 GCA_008086735.1 Cheirogaleus medius
CGCTGAGCAGAGGGGACTGGGGCTGCATTTGGACACTGACGGCGTCTGGCCCGCGCCGCACAGGAGTGTGTGGGTACAGCAGAGAGGTAACTGCAGGCAGAAGCTTCTTTTCCTGCTCCTGCCTGAAGGGCCTGCGGGACGGGGACTGAGCGAGCCGGGCGGCCGGGTGAGCTGCGGCCGGAATCGGCCCTTTGTGGCTTGGAAACGGGCCGCAAGGGCCCGCAGGTCTGTGCCCGGCTCCCGGTGCCGGGTTCTGAGTACGCTGCGTCCAGACTCTGCCGACTGCAGACCGCGCCTCCTCACACACAAGAGTACTCGTCCCCTCTGGCAGATCCTAGACGCGAAACTGCTCACTTGGAGACAGCGGTTGTGAGGCTTCCCACGGGCCTTGCCGAATTCTGCCTGTGGTGAGGGCCACCAGTGAACACGCCCAGCAAAACCGAACGGTGTCCTGGGAGTCACTGCTTTCTCTTGTCACTTTTCCCCCTGACTGAAGTGTCTGCTTTAGGGTGTGACATTTTCCACTCCCCTTCTCGAGCTTTGTCTCGTTTTATTTCCTCCTTCAGGCTCCCCTGGCATCCTGTGGCCTCTCCGTCTGAGCGACCTTGCGAAACGTCTTCGTGTGAATGGCAGTGTGTCCCGAGTTCCGGTTGTGCCGTGTCTCTAGCTCCAGAGCTAGTGTGCAGACATGTCACTGGCCTTACGGATAGCGAGGGGTGATGAGTATCGCTTGAAGTGACAGCCTGGGTGTGTCACTATCTCCAAAACCATCCCATCGTGCCATCCCGTCGTGCCATGCTGCAGTTGTGCCACCTGTGGTGCTTCCTTTAGGGCGGTTCTCGGGCTCAGCAGCCGAGAGAGACTGCACTCTCAGGCTCTGCGTTTACAAGAATCATTTATAAACAGACAGCCCACATTTCATCCTTGGTATTTCTCAGCGCTGTGCAAGGCGTCTTGAATTACTCTGGTCGCTTTTCCAGAAAGACCGATTGACTTCCCCACATTTCTCGGGGTACAGTGGAGGCAGAGGAGCCGAGGCCCCGCGTGAGGGCCGGAGGACGGAAGCCAGGCGGGGTGTGGGAGGGAAGGGCTTGGGGACGGACCCCAGACTCACGAAGCCACCATGTGGCTCCGGAACACGTGCTCTCGGGACGTTCCCAAGAAGGATTAGGGGCTCCTCTGCACCCCGTGAGGTGCGGGGCCTCTCCCGCCTCCTGTTCTGGCTCTGGCCTGCGCCGGACGCTTTCACCTGTTTCCCGGGCGCCCGCCTCCTGTGAGCCGCCCTTGTCAGGGATCTTTCTGGAGTAGTTTTTGTCTGTCAGAGTCTGTTGAGGTCAGGTGGCAGATGGCGAGGAGAGGATTTGGAATCGGGGCCCTAGATTTGAACCCCTGCTCCATACTCACTGGCTGTGTGACCCCCAGGCTCATCCACCTCTTAACCTGTGTCCTCACGAGCAAGTAAAGTGGCTTTGGACCCAGTACTGGACGTAGCTCGCTCGGGTGCCAGGCGTGGTACCAGCACACACTGAGGTGCTCAGGAAGCAGAGGCTCCTGTCCCTGCACTCGGGCCTCACTGCGGTGACGGGAGTGTGGACCCCCAAGGTCCCCCCACTCCAGGCTCCATTGGTTTCCTCCTGCTCCTTCCTGGAGGAGTGCCAGCTTCTGCACCCAGAGCCCAGCAGGGCGGGGAGCGGGCAGCTCCCCCTCCCAGCTGACCACCTGGGACCCTCGTCGTCAGGGACAGCAGCCAGGGTCTGTGTTTCCCACAGGTCACCTGGATGTCAGCATGGCAGCCACAAACCTGGAGAACCAGTTGCACAGCGCGCAGAAGAACCTCCTGTTCCTTCAGCGGGAGCATGCCAGCACGCTCAAGGGGCTGCACGCCGAGATCCGGAGACTGCAGCAGCACTGCACAGGTACCCTGGGGTGGGGGCGGGGCCGCGGACAGACGGACACTGTGGCACAGCAGGGCCCATCGTCAGGACACGAGGCCGGAGGAGAAGCGGCCAGGCCAGCTCCCCGTCCTCGAGGGGGTCCCCGTGAACGCGTTGCATAATGCAAACGCTCCGGGCCAGAGCCTGCAAAGCCTTTTCTTGGCATGCTGAGCACTTAAAGGATTAAAATACAATGGTTAGAATTTATAGTGCGTTTTGGAAAGGGTGACCAAGAGGTAGTATATAGAGCAAGCCGCTCCCTAATCTTGGATCGTTGGGATATGTGTTTTGGGGGACGGGGGATGGGGGTTCGTGGGGGAAAGGAGGGTCTCCTCTTAACCCTAGTAAGGACAGTGGCCACGGACATCTTCTGCCGTTCTCATGCTTGCTTCTGAGGCTGCCAAACCCTGCTCTGTCTGAGCACCACTTGCCACCTAATCGTGGGAATCGGTTCTGCGTTCTCAGAGCTGATGAAGGTTTTGAAATGTACCATAACAGAACTAATGTATGAAATTTCCTTTTTAGATTTGACATACGAACTGACAGTCAAAAGTTCCGAACAGACAGGTAAGAACTTCTCCCCAACAGTTAATCACAGTATCGTTTCCTTTTATGGTTTGTGTTGGTGCCATTTGTTTTCACTAGTTACACACTTAGAAGAAAACACATTTGCTATGGAGAGTTCACATGTGGCAAGAGCTGGCTAAGAAAAGATGAGAAGGATGTTTGGGCCTCTCGGGGTTAGAAGTGGTTATCAGCGGGCAGGGGGAGGAGTGGTTTCATTTTCTTTTGATTGATACGTGTCTTTGGAATATCTCTTACACGCTTTCTGGGTTTTCTGACTTCTCTACAACGAATATGTGCTTCTGGTGTAATCAGGACATAAAAACAGATGTGATTTAAACCCAAAAGGTGGAAAAGGAGCGGCAGTGCTAGGCAGAACGCCCCCAGCCCCCCGTCCCCACGGCTTAGCGAGCGGCCAGGTGAGCGCAGGTGCTCTCTGACACCGGCTGGGTGAGCAACGCAGCACTACATGGCCCCCGGAGGATCAGTGACCATCTTTCTCTGGACTACAGTCCCAGAAGTACTTCCCCCAACCAGAATCCTCTAGAACATCAGGGAACCGCAAAGGGTATTAGCCTGATGGCAGCCGGGGCCGAAGAGACAGAAACCCGGGCCTGCCCAGGGTCCCGTGTGCCTGTTGGGAATAGCAGACTCCCCAGAACAGGGTGGAGATGCAGAGAACGCAGGGTCCGCATTTGGGGCAAGATGCGTCTTTCTAAATAGGCTTCACAAGGGCAGTTATTATTCATGAGAGTGTCCAGTTCCTTGTAAAGGACATGGACTATTTCCAGAGTCTTGGTGTATTACCGAGCACCGAGTTTTCCATTTGCGTTACTCATGTTACAGTCTCCTAAGTGCTCCTTTCAGGAGCCAAGACATCGTTTTGTCTGCGTGTGGGAGAGAAGGCACGGTCAGACTGCTCGGGCCTTGGGGCAGGAGCCGCCCTCAGGCGGACGTCCCCGTGTAGAGGCAGACCACCAGGGTGCTGTCCGCAGCCCCGAGGCCAGGAGCTGGGCCTCCAGGAATTGAGGAGGAGATTTCAACCTGGAGTTGGGGGCCCCCACCTCCACCCCTGCCAAAACCAAAGCCTCGAAAGGAGCTATCTGTCATGGAAACCAGGGTGTCCTCACTCCCGTCCCTCTTGGCCCAGGCTAATCTGCAGAAGCATACTTCCTGCCCGTTGGCGTCTCCAGTTGAGGTTCTCAACCCTGAGTCCCAAGGCCACCCGCCCCCATGGTGTGGTCCTCTCAGCACCAGCAGGGTCCTGGAGGTAGCAGTTTGCAGGGTGCAGCGAAAGCCCCTTGGGCGGTTCTGGTGGGGCGTCTGCCCTCCCCAGTGGCGAAAGTCATCGCTTGACATTGGTGCGTCCCAAACTTGCCCAATCCTAAGAAGCTGTAGGATGCAGGTTAAAAGTATAGACTCCTGGATTCCAAAAGTGGGAGGGAGCCTGGGAATCTGTATGTTTAAAAAGTGCTGTAGGCCAGATGCAGTGGCTCACACCTGTCATCCCAGCACTCTGGGAGGCCAAGATGGAAGGATCACTTGAGGCCAGGAGTTCAAGACCAGCCTGAGCAACATAGGGAGACACTGTCTCTACAAAAGATTTAAAAATTAGCTTGAGTGTGGTGGTACACGCCTATAGTCCCAGCTACTCTGGAGGCTAAGGCAGGAGGATCACTGGAGCCCAGAAGTTTGAGGCTACCGTGAGCTATGAGCTGTGGTGGGGAATGCCAGGAGGGACAGACACAGGCTCTGAGGGACGTCCTGCACGGCCCCTGGGGTGGTGAGTTTTGTCCGAGGAGACTGGACGCATCTGGAGTTAGGTCAGGGACAGAAGTTACACTGAAGACAGAACAAGAGGCGGGCTCGGGCGGCGGGTGCTGCCGTGTGGGGGCAGGTACCGCGGGACTCGCTAAGGAACCGGAGGCCGGCGGCCAGTTCGGGCTTTATCAGGCAGTGAGGAGCCCTCTGTGACCAGGGGAGGAGAACATTTCGAGGTGACCACGCTCGCCGTCTGCCAGATGGAGTGGAGGGAAGGCCAGAGGGCTGGAGCACGGCCGGGAAGCAGGCGCAGGGAGGGTCAGAGCAGGGGCGAGTCCACCGAGAGCCAACGTGCACACGCAGAGGGGAGGGAAGGGCTAGAGGCGGCTGCAGAACGTCTGGATTCGGTCTGGCTGAGAAGATGGAGATGTGGGAAGGGGAGCGGCTGTCTAGAGTTGAGGGACGTGTCTGGCATCACTGGAGCTCAGGACACTGACTCGGGAGTGGACACTCAAGGTGAGTTCCATATCAGCAAGGAAGAGTCTAGAAAGGACTTTTTGGGGCCCAGGTGAGGAGGAAGGCCAGCCAGGCAATGAGGACGAGCAGGGTGGTGGCACCGGCTCCAGAGCCAAGGGCACTAAGTGCAGCCAGCAGGTGTGAGGCGCAGGCAGCTGGGGACAAGGCCTGCAGATCACCGTAGGCACAGAGGGACGGCAGAAGCAGGCAGCAGCCCCTGGCATCAGGGTGGGTGCGGGGCCAGGGACACCTCCCTGTCCGAGCAGGAGCGAGAGAGGACGAGAGGCAGGGAGAGGAGACCAGAAGCAAAGGAAAGGCAGTAGCCTGACCTTCCTGCTGCTCTTACCTGCAGAGTTTTTGTGCTCTAGACATGGAGGATTCTTTTTACATTTGAGTTGCAAAACAGTGCTTTGAATGCAGCAGGCATTTAGTGAGCACCACCTGAGCAGACCCGGGGATCCGGTGCCCGAGCAATCCTAAGTACTGGTGAGGTCTGGCCCTCTGAGGCTGCCTGCTCGAACTTGAGCGTTTTGCAGTTTGGAGGTCTGGTCTCATGCGCTGAGCTAGAGCTGTGAGCCGGGAACGGGCCTGGCAACCCCCGCTCCCTGCCCTCGCCCGCCCCTGGGCCTCACGGCGCCGCCTCAGTCTGGCGGGTCCCTCACTTGCTCCCTCGGCTTCTTCCCTAGGAGATGGGTGTTGTAGGAGCAGCCAGCTGCAGGAGCGGTGTGCGGAGCTGGGGGCGCAGCTGCAGGCCAAGGAGGAGGAGAACGCGGAGCTGCTGCGGGAGCTGGAGCAGAAGAACGCGGCCATCGCGGTGCTGGAGAACACCCTGCGCGAGCGCGAGCGCAAGTACCTGGAGGAGCTGAAGGTCAAGAGCCACAAGCTGAGCCTGCTGTCCGGCGAGCTGGAGCAGCGCGCGGGCACCATCGCCTACCTGACGGCGCAGCTGCACGCCGCCAAGAGGAAGCTGCTGAGCTCCAGCGGGGCCTCGGACGCCAGCCCGTCGGGGAGTCCCGTGCTGGCCAGCTACAAGCCGGCACCCCCCAAGGACAAGCTGCCCGAGACGCCGCGCCGCCGCATGAAGAAGAGCCTCTCGGCGCCCCTGCACCCGGAGTTTGAGGAGGTCTACCGACTCGGGGCCGAGAGCCGGAAACTGCTCCTGCGGGAACCGGTGGACGCCATGCCCGACCCCACCCCGTTCCTGCTGGCCCGGGAGTCCGCCGAGGTCCACCTCAAGGAGCGGCCGCTCGTCATCCCGCCCATCGCCTCCGAGCGCAGCACCGGCGAGCAGCACAGCCCGGCCCGCGACAAGCAGCACAAGGCCCACGTGGGGGTGGCCCACCGCATCCACCATGTGGCGCCGCCGCAGGCGCAGCCCGAGGTGGAGACGCTGGCGGTGGACCAGGTGAACGGGGGCAAGGCGGTGCGGAAGCAGCCGGGCGCGGACAGAACTGTGTGAGCCGCCGGGCGCTGCCCAGCACTGTGAGCACTACTAGGAAAACTCAGTCGCACTTTTTTTTTTAATCCCACGCATGCCAAATTTTTTTCAGACCTGTCCACCGATTCTCCTCCTCTTGCCCTCTTACACCAAACTACGATCGAGTCCCTGCCGCAGAAGACGTATTTACCAACCGCCGTGGCCAACACCTGCGTGCCGGTCGCTTGCTTCTAACCCCACTCCGTGTACGTGCAGCGCGCTTTCGCAGAGCGCAGCCCTGGCTGCGTTGCTACTCGACGTTCACGCCATCACATAGCCTCACGCTGAATTGCAAAGTCTGAGCAACATATCAACCTTGACCTCCCCTTGGGCTCCAGGGCAGCCTGTCTGAAGTAGCCCCTGCTCCCTCCTGGAGACCCCGTAACCTCCCGACAGCCCTCTCCCGGGGCGGCACCGATCACCGAGCAGCTGTGTGTATAGCTCAAGGAACTAAATAAGATGACGTTACTCCTCATAGCACCGCAACCTGAATGTGTGTTCATATTTTTTTTGTTAGGTTTATCCAAAATGTTTAAGATCCCAACAAACTTTATTTTCTAAACCTGCCGCCTTTCTGTTTTTTGTGTCTTTTATTAAACCACCTGAGGGAGGGCTGGAAGGAGATTGTGGGAGGCGGAGAAATAGCAGGTCCCCAGCGGTAACAGCCACCTTCTCACTGCCCTTCTGTCCTCAGCCACCCTCGCCTCCGGCCGGCCCCACGGTGCACAGAGGGAAGGGGTGTCCAGTGGCCCCTGGTTCCAGAGGTTCCAAGGCTGTGCCGGCCCCACACAAGCTCAGCGGCCGCACTGGCCCCCTGGCAGGTCAGAGCCAAAGGAGCTGGGGCCAGAGGTTTCTGGAATGGGGAGAAGTGACTGCAGGTGAGTCTGGTCACCTCTGCTCTGTGCCACCATCAGGCCAGCCTGCCACCAGCTGGGGGGGCGGGGCTCTGCCTGAAATGCTGCCACCTTCTGAGTGGACAGCTCTTGCCAAAAAGGAGCATCTGCTGAAATAGGCCTGGGTTGTCAAACACCCCTTTGAAAATTTACATTATTAGGACTCTCACTCGGGCCAGGCACTTCTGCTTAATCAAGTGTTTCCTCTGAGAATGAAAACACCACCTCTTGAAAGCTCTCTAGCATTTACTTTTTGAATATATAGAATCCTAAAAAAGAAAGGAGTTAAAAAAATCCATCTGGGTTAATTTGTATGGAAAGAGATTTACATAACTGATTTCCAGTGTAAGGAAGATCATTCACTGTCAGTCCCCTCCTGCCCCTTGAGAGGCCACAAGGAACAACAGCAGACATCACCGTACTCCTCCAGTCCCCAGAGCATCCGCCACCAGCCAGACTCGGGATTCGGCATCCAGTTTTCTCTGCCCAGCGGTCAATCAGAATTGAGGGTGAGGCACACCCCTTGTAGTACCCAGTGAGAAATGTGCTTCGTGGTAAAGAGATCAGCTTCAAAGACCAAGCCAACGCCCATGGCGTTCCTTCTCATGGAGGTGGTGTAGACGGGGGTCCGGAAGGTATTCTGCAAGGGGAAGGCAGGTGAGACGCTCCAACGGGGAGAGGGGAAGGCTCACTAACCTAAGGGCGGAGGGCCCTTGAGCAAGGCTGCATCTGAGAACGCAGGCGTGGCCGAGGCTCCCTGCACGGCTGTCCCCTGCCGACCGGGCTCACACAGACACGCTTGTTAACAGTGCATCCCGGCCAGGGCGAAGTAGACAGCGCCTGCTGTCCACACCAGGTGTGACTACTTTGTAATTCAAGCCATGTCGGCCGAGTTTCACAAGGGAGGGAGTCTCTCCTTAGTCTAGACCACAGGATCTAAACTGGAACCTGACACTTGTGGAACGATCACACATATGTGCATCCTGCCGAAAGTGGCACCACAGCTTTTATCACGTCTCCAAGGCTTCCCCGGCCCACAGAGGTTAAGAGCCCCTGTTTAAAAAGGCACAGCCACGGGCCACCACCCCAGCCACCACTGCCGTGGGCGCTGGGGCCAGGGCCGAGGGAGCCAGCCTTACCTGCAGTTTGAGGCGATGGGCTTCGATGGGGATGATCTTGAGGATAGGCAGGTCCACAACCAGCACCTTGGGTTTGCTCTTGACCAGACATCCCCTCTCTCTGTCCCAGTCGGCACCTTCCAGGTACAGTCCCGAGACAAAGCATCCTAGAGGTACCGGGAAGAGACTGGCTATGTGCAGAGGTGCCGGCGCCTGCTGTCGGCTGCACACGAGGAACACACACAGGCCACCGACAAGCCCCCTTCCCCGAGGTGCCAGGGAACACACACCCCAGGCTTTTCTCCATCGTTTCTGTCCTGCCCACCTTCCCTTTCTAGGGGGACAGCCCAGACAGGAGACACTGCAGACCTCATGATGTCCCCTATGGCCCCAGGGAGGTGGATGAGGGGCGTCTCTCCCCAGCAGGGCCTGTCAGACCCTCCCCGCTCCCCAGGAACATGGCATCAAGGCAGCAGCCGTAGATCACCACGGCCCTCAGGCTACAAAGACAAGTGGCAGAGTCAGTCGGCACCACGGCAACCCCAGCTCCCCCGGGAGCCAGGTGGCTCGGAACTGGGAAGCTGAGCCTTGCGGGGTGAGAGTTGTCTCTGGGGAAGAGGGCCCAGCGGACGCGCAGGGAGCAGCAGAGAAGAGGATGATCCTTTGGCCCCAGAGTGAGTGGCAGCCTGGACACTTGCCAGTTCCCCCGAGAGCCAGCGGGACTCCTGCAGCTGGGACCTGAGAGAGGCCCTGAGTCTTTACGGAGAGCCCCGCTCTCTACGCTAGCTCAGGAGAGCGCTGGTTCCTTGCAGTCAAATGGCCTCTGGGACAACATGGCCCTGGGAAACAATGGTTTCCAGCTATCATTTGCATAGTCAGTAACCGATGTCTAAGGGACCTGAAGTCATAGCATAATTTAACGGTTCCAACCAAGCTACGCCACACTGCACGCTGGCTCCCATGCTCCCGGCCCCATCAAAGTTCACAGGGCAGCCACCCGGTGACCTAATGCTCAGCAAGGGCAATTCTGGCCTCGGGGCTCATTCCCCACAAACGAGCAGGGTGAACGCGGTTCAGGTCTGCCCTGAGAAGCCCAGGTCTCAAGGGAGAAGGTGAAAGAGACTTGGGTGTTCACCCTCAGAGCTGGCAAGGCTCGGGCAGTGCACACACAGCACCTGCAGCAGTCTGGCTTTCAGACGTGGCCTGGTGCGCACTGTGCTCGTCCCTTTGGATTGAGGGTGCCTCGGGGACAGGAACCCCAAATGAGAGCCTGTGGCCCATAACAAGCTCACTGTACCTTGTCCTGCCCGCTCATTCACTTCGTCCGCATCTTGGAACTTGGTCACTTGCGTGAACAAGGTGGAACGGTCCAGAGGCCAGCCGTTCTTCCGGCAGGTGGCCTGCACCAGGGCCGTGAGGTAGGACTCCGGGATGTGCAGCCCTGAGAGCCACATCACACTGGGCTCGCTCTCGGTGACCTGAAGAGAGGGGAGGGCATGTGGTGGGAGCCAGGGCCGACGCTGGCCGTAGCCGTGCGGCTCGTTGTGAAAGATGCGTTTCATCTCGGTTGCAAAAAGATGGTGTCGGCACAGTTGGCAGCCCACTTGGGAAAAGCCAACCGATTCCAGATGGATCAAAGATTTAGATATAAAAATAAAACCACAAAAGTACTAGATCAGATCTCCAGTGAATGTTCTCATAGTCATGGAGTGGGAAATGCAAAGCCCAGAAGCCATTAAAAAAAAAAAAAAAAGACTGATACATTTGACAACATAAAAATTTAAACCTTTTCTATGGAGAAAACGGCATAAGCAAAGTCAAGACTTGTGACAAGCTGGGAGGAATATTTGCAACGCCAGCAAAGGGCTAATGTCTTTGACATACAAAGAGCTCTCAAACATGAATGGAAAAGATGGCAACCTCCATAAAAATGAAATTGAGATGTGAAAAGACAAGTCACAGAAAAAGAAACAAAACGTAAGCATGTAACTCAGCCTCCCCATAACTAAAGAAATGCAAAGCAAAACAGTGAGATGCCATCCATCTTTCACCTGCCGGGCAGGCAGTGATCCAGAGCATTAGGATGCACAGTGTCTCAGAGGGGTGAGGAGAGATCCTGCGCGCAAACTGTGGTTTCGACTTCTCTAGAGAGCCATCTGATGCAACCTACCAAAAGTTAAAATGCACACACTCTCTGATCCAACCGCACTGGTGGAATTTGCCCACGGAATATACGCATGCACATTCATAGGCATGCACATCAGAATATTGTTTGTACTAGCAAAAAAAAAAATATGGTAACCACCTAAATGTCCATTGTAGGAGGAAGGAATGAGTTAGATCTATATGTGCTAATATGGAACAATTGCTAAGAGATACTCTTAAATAATCAAGTGTGTAGAGTATGCTTTAAAGTCTTAAAAACAGGCTGGGCACTATGGCTGGTGCCTGTAATCCTAGCACTCTGGGAGGCCGAGGCGGGAGGATCGCTTGAGCTCA
>VBSM01003044.1:211420-246392 GCA_008086735.1 Cheirogaleus medius
TCGTCGCGGCTGATGCCACTGCTGGATTCCCCTGAAACCAAAACGCTTTTTAGAGAGAGCAAGCAAGGCGTCTGGGTGCCGCGCGGGGCCTCCGGAGCCGCCCGGCTCTGGGAAGGGCACGGCGATACGGCGATATGGGACAGCTACGGCAACCAACCGGGGCACCCGTGCGGGCGCCGGGAGCCCTGGTCCGACGGACGCAGCCCTCCGGAGACTCACCCGTCTGCGGCTGCAGCTCCAGGAGGTGAGCCCACATGTCTCGAGCCGCCTGCGTGTAGTAGCCGATCTCGGCGTTGGAGTGCAGGCCAAACACCTCGGGCGTGTTAGCAAGCGGGAGGGCCTCGATGGCTTCTGTGATCACGGAGAACAGAGGTGACAGCGTCAAGCCACTTGTGATTTCGGAGGGCCCATAGCCTCAAAATCCCCAACACATGCAAGACTAATTTCCGCTGCTTGGTGGGTAACATGTGTTTAATTAAAAACTCTGCACCACCAGACCCAGTCCGGCTGTATGTTTATCGTTTATGAAAACGGTTCAGTGAGCTTCCCGGCGGCCATGCTGCCCTTCCAGGTGGAAGCGGGTATGTTACTGTGGTTCCAGGACTAACTCTTTCAGCACTAAGGCCAGGGGGAGCCTGGGGGCTGCCTGGCAGGTTAACAGACCACGCCTGGCCAGCCACGGCCCCCAGCAACAGAAGGGTCACGAGAGTTGCCGAGACAACTGCAGAAACTGAACAGTTTAAATGTATCGTCTCCCTTAGAAATCGCCCTCAAAGTACTTTTCCACATCTGGGAAATCTCACCCACAAACTTTTCCTTTACATCACCAGGAGGGATTTTATAGTCCACTTCCTTGTTCCAGAAGAAATGGAACGGCTGGAAAGTATCAAAAATAAAGTCTCCCAGGTATTCGTCCATGTAGATGGTCAGGATGCGACGATCAAAGCTGTCGATGGCCCTTCCTCCGTACATGACCTGAAATTTGAAGGTGTCGGAGCCAGCCAGGGACCGGAACCTATCGTGTGCACCCCGGGGCCCCCAGAGCGAGGGGCTCAAGGATCAAGACCAAATTCGTCCTTGGTGAGATTCCGGCAGCCCGGCCACCGTGCAGCTCAAACCTGTCGACGCGAATAAACTTTCGGGCCGGTGTATGCGAGAGGACTTGTTCACAAATCATACGGTGGCTTTGCCGGCTTCCCCAAGAACGGAGCCCGAGGTAGTAAGTAGCCTCCGTGAAGTCCTGGGGAAAATCCCCCAAACACACCAACCACCGAAAAGCCAAAACCCAAGAAGCCAGCGGCCACTTTTGTCTTTGGAATTGATGTCATCACCTGATCACGTGCAGACCGCCAGGGGGGCTTTCCCGGGAGCTCTGTATAAAGTGGTGGCCTCCGTGCCTAACGATGGACCTGAGCCTGGCTGGGCGGGTCCTCGCGGGTGCCTGGCCTGGGCCCTGGGCCAAGAAGCCAGCTCGGGACGTCCGTGTGAATGGCGCTCACTGAGGACAAAGGACCACCAGGACCAGGCGCGAATTCCCGGAGACCGGAGGGGCCTTCAGCCGACGGGAGCAGGAACAGGAGGACGGCGAGGCAGCAGGCGCCCGCCCCGCGCGGCCCTCCCCGGCGCCCCTACCTCCCCGATGAGGTACTTGAGGCTGCCCCACGGGATCCTGGGGTCGCGCTGCTGGAAGGCTTTCGTGAGGTACGTGTTCAGGATCTCCATGCAGACCTGGCGGGGAGGAGCAGGCTCGGTACGCGGCCCGCAGCCATGCCCGCCCGACTGTGCGCCGCAAAGGAGGCGAGACCCTGCGCCGGGGCGGCCGCCCACCTGGAAGTCGGACTCGTTGAAGTCGTAGTACACGTTCCAGCCGATCTTGCCGAACTTCCTGCGCTCCAGCACCACGGCGTGGAAGAACGCCAGCACGTAGACCAGCGGCTTGAAGGCCGGGTGCGGGCACTGCTCCAGCATCTCGTGCGAGATCTTGAAGTACGTGGCCCTCATGTTCAGTTTGAGCCCGTTGGGCGGTTCCGTGACAACCTGCAGAGGAGAAGAAAACGGACGGCGGTGGAGACCGCAGCCACGGCCGCGAGCGGCGCACGAGACGCAGGCTCCCGGCTTCTCCTCGCTCTTCACAGAGACGCCTGTCCGAGTCCCCAGCAGCCCGAGTCCCGGCAGGGCCCAGACCCAGACGTGAAAGGACTCGATGCTGTTCTAGCTCTGTCCCTGCCTGTGAGGGACCCTGTGACGATTCTCTGACCTTTCCGTGAACCGTGGGGTCAACTGTAAGGAGAGTGTGATAGTTACGTCCCCCTCCGCCTCCCCAGAGAGAGAGACGACGAAACCTTTCCAAAGGGTCTCCCTGGAGACTAAACGAGGCACAGAAACCACTGGAGACTTCCTCACTCAGCCACCGCAGGCTGCGGGTGGGCCTGTCGTGAGCCATAAGGGGGTTCAGGCAACGTGAAGTGCACGAAACTGACCCAGGACGGTGAGGGATACGTGCCCCAGCGGCAAGGGCAGACCTGGAGTCCCAGCACCCGCTCGGGACAGCGGCTCCCTCTGGGGGGTGGGACTGGAGGCATCCACAGGTCCCAGGTACAGCCTGAGCTTTATTTACACCCATACCCCCTCCCCAGACAGCGACGCGGCAGCGATCTGAGGAGCGGGGCCGCGGGTGCCCGGGCGTCTGTCCCGGAGCCAGACCTTCAAGGACTTCTGCAGAATCCCGATGGGGAAGCCCCGCGTGGGGTCCGTGGTGAGCCACAGGCGGAAGTCAGGGTGGGGCTTGGTGATGCGCTCCAGCGACTTCTCCAGGTCCTTCAGCCACTTGACCAGGAGGTGGCAGTTCTGCAGCATCAGCCACTGCCCGCGGGCCACCGCCGTCTCCAGCAGCTGCAGCGCCACCTGCGCGGAGGGAACAGTGCGGGGAGGAGTCGGAGTCCCAAAGCCACACGGACCCTGGGCTCTCCAGAGACACTCCCAGCGCAGAGTGTCACAGAGAAGTGACAGCCCACTTCACTGCAGCAGAAGCGGCCAGTGACCCGGGAGCTCCAGGGGGAGCCCCGAGGCCGCTGTGCGCGCTGGGCTGCCCGCGGGCGGAGGATGGGCGAGCGCCCCGCACCCATCGGCCTCCACCCCGAGAGCTCCAGCCCCTCCACACGGTCGCACCTGCACCCCGGGCACCCCCAGAGCAGGGCTGCGAGAGACCAGCCCAAACCCACCGGCAAGTGGGACCGTTCCCGCCACCTTAGGAACTTTTAAGGGCCCTAAGCACAGAGAACGACCACAGCGTCCCTTCCCAAATGTAATTCAAAGTCCAGACAAGCAAACCTTGGTCTTCGAAATGGCTTAAAGCTTCCACAGGTGCTGACATTATAATAGCTAATTTCAGTTTTGTAGTTTGAGAGAGCTGGCTCAGCCCAGCTGGCGCCCTTGGCTGGCGCCCTTGGCTGGCCACCCAGGTGTGACCTTCCTCCCGTCACAGGTTGGCTTGCAGCAGCAGGGGGTTCGCCCGGAGCCCCAGACAGTGCCCAGCCAAGCTGGGGCTGGCAGGCGGGGCTGCTGACCCCAGAGCTCCCGCGTGTGGCCACCACACTTACGGGCTTTTCCCTCGAGCCCTGTCCCTCGTCTGCTACACTAGGGTAACACTAGGGTAGCAGGTTCCAACAAGGTGCAACGTGGCACAGAGAGGCGGGGCCATGGCAAAGAGAGCTGACTGGCCCAGAGGGGCTTGACTTGCACCATAGTTCTGTCCCACATGGTCCACTTCCTCCGCCATGCAGCTGGGGCAGCGTAACCCTGATCCACAGCAGAGACGCTGCAGGGACTTGGGGAGGTGAGAACTGGCGAGAAAGGGCTTTGGAAACGGTGGCGCACAGTGATCACACGAGGTTGTGAGGTTATCACTATTATTACTAACATCGTCACCTTCCCAACGTTTGGTCACTGCTCCGTAGATCACAAATACATGCAGCTCGTGTGCGGAGTGGTACTCTGAGCTCAAAACCAGGTTAACAGAGGCCAGGGACCTCCCTGAAGGGTAGAGCTTGCTCCTCCCAACAGCAAATTACCTTTTCCTGACCTTGACCCATTGCAAGGAACTTGAGGCGGTTTCCTCCAAAGCCACTGCGCTCGGCCAGCTTCATGAGGTCACTGGCAGGGTCCGAGCCGGGACTCAGGATGAACACGATGGGTGAGTTTGGCGTGCTCTGCTCGAAGATGGCCTCGAAGCTGATCATTGGGGGCTGCACGTACCTGGCGGGAGACATGGAATGAGACAGCCATCCCAGGACGGCTCCCGGCCGGGGCCCGGCCCGCCGGTCAGCGCCGCCTCCGCTTGGGCCCAGGTCCCCTCACTCCTGCTCAGCCTTCCTTGCTCCAGAATCCACCTCCCGTGCACGCCCCCCAGGCTGGATGTAAGCTCCAGAATGACAGGGCCTCCTCGGCCTCCCTCCGGCACATTCCGCCCGTGCGCGGTGGGTCAGCGCACACATGCTGAGCCAGTGCCTCGGCGGGCCCTGCAGGTGGGCATGCTCTCCGCACCAAACCCGGAGGTTCCGCGACAGCGATACCACAGGCCTGTCCTGAATCGTCTGCACATTGAGCTTTGTGGGATTTTTAAAAATTTAGTTGCCAACACATAAAGACTGGGAGGTTTCATGTAAAAATCTGAATTTCTAGCTTCCTTCGAGGAGTCAGAGGATTTAGCCACTCTGGGTCCCTACTGCCACCTGGTGTCGGTCGCCGGGTGCGAAGGGCAGCTGCCCTCTGGCCCGGGACCCGCCAGCCTCATCCAGTCACTCGCGTGGCCTGCTGGCCGTGAAGGCGCATCTGAGTTCGCAACGCCCCTCCCCCACCGGGGGGTGCTGTCTGCCTGGCTTCGTGCCCCGGGCTACGCTGCCCAGGACCGTGGCCACAAGGTACGTGTGGCTACTGGGCATGTAAAATGTGGCCAGTTCCAATCCAGACGTGCTGTCAGTGTGAATGCACACAGGATTTTGAAGACTTAATACCAAAAAAAGGGCATGTATAAAATAGCTCGATGATGTTTACATCGATTATACATTAAAATGATATTTTAATATATTCAAGTTAAATAAAATAGGTTATTAAAGCTAATTTTACCTGCTTCTTTTCTAATGTGGCTACTAGGAAATTTGAATTACAGACGTGCCTCATACTGTGTTTCTATGGAACGGCGCTGGGCTAGACCAGCTAACACAGGCTGCTCAAAGTCAGGGCTGTGGCCGTCCTCTCGGGAGCTGCCACCTGCTGCTCTCTGAGTCCAGGTGGAGGGGACAGCAGACTTTCTGCCCCACAGGAAGGGGCAGACACAACAGCACTTACTTCTCTCCCATCGTCACAGTCACGTAGTCTGTCACCGCCCGATACACGCGATCCACGCGGAAACAGCGCAAAATAAGCAACTTCTGGAAGGCAGTGATGTTTTTATCATAACCCAAGGGGAACGGAAGCTGCTCGAGTGAATCCACGTCATACCACTGGGAAAAGCAAAGAATATTCATTGTGGTGTCAACTCAGAGACGACACAGACCCCCCACTGTCACGTGAAGTTGCCAAAACCCACTGGAAAGGGAAGAGACTCTGCAGACGTGTGAACTCATCTGGTCAGGTCTGTCACGCTCCACCACAGAAACCGGAAACTTCAGACAGGGAGGAACTGAGTCTCAGTCTCCAGTGCCCATCAGGGGACGTGGTGTGTGGTGGGTGCTCAACAAGTATTTCTTGGATGGACAGATGGGTGGATGGGTGGATAGACGGACGGATGGAAGGGTGGACGGACAGATGGATGGATGGATGGATGGACAGACGGACAGATGGATGGACGGACGGACAGATGGATGGGTGGATGGACGGACAGATGGGTGGACGGACAGATGGGTGGACGGACAGATGGATGGATGGACAGATGGATGGACAGACGGACAGATGGAGGGGTGGACGGACAGATGGATGGGTGGACAGATGGATGGATGGACGGACAGATGGATGGATGGACAGATGGATGGATGGACAGATGGGTGAACGGACAGATGGATGGACGGACGGATGGACAGACAGAGGGATGGGTGGACGGACAGATGGAAGGTTCTCCCGCACAGCTAGCTGCGTTAGCCAGAGGAGGGGTCCATCTAGGACGACAGAGGGCATGGATTACACCCTGAACATGTTACTCGGAGGAGTATGTTCTCATGCAGGGGCGAGGCCACAGGTTAAGGTCTGGAGATTGCTGGCGGGTAGAGCAGGAGAGGAGGAAGAGGAAACTCACCTCCTGCCAGACCGTCTGATGATCCTCGACATCACCAGGAAGTTGCCCAAAGTCGTCTGGAAACAGTTCTGATAAGAGAATGATATCCTCCCATCCCTGGTCAGACAGCCATGCACAGGGCTTTTTCCATCTGCTTTTCTCCAGCGAGATGTTTCCTAACAGGTGAAGGGAAGCAATGGCCACCGTGCTGCCCACGCAAAGTGGGCAGCTCAGCACACTTTGACTTCCCTCACTTTTGAGAAAAGCCCACTTCCCAAGGAGGAGACTGGAAAGAGAAGGCGGCCCCTGCTGGCCCTTGTCACCGCCAGGGACCCCAAGCTGGCGCTTAGCGTGGCACCCAGCCTCGGGGCAGCACCGAGGCCAAGGCTGGCTGCTGAGTCCAGCCAGACCCCTGATTCCTGCCGAGGCTGGAATCATCAACTGAAATATTTAATAAAGCAGCGCTGTTGGAAGCCACGTTTTAAGGAGAATTTTTGTTGTTGTTTTAACGAACAAACATATACGTGTACCACGTGGGTCGAAGAAATTGGGAAGAATAAAATCGGGCAAATCCATTACCTTTTAAAAAGAAATCTAGTTCTTCCTGGGGGACTCTCCCTTCTGCTTGTTCTATCTTGATAGTCATATTAAAAGAAAAGAGTAGCTTGTGCTTCTCAAACAACCCTGTAGGGAAACAGCAGATGGGTATTGATTTTTTTAAAAATCATTTTAAAAACTGAGTTGCTTACGCACAATATGCTTAAATTTAAGAGCAATGAAATGAAACACTCAAAGTGCATGCATTTAGCCTTCTTTGCACCTAATGTCCATGATTATCTAAATGCAAAAAAGATGGGCTTGGCTGGGTATGAGGGTACACACCTATAACCCCAGCACTTTGAGAGGCCAAGGCAGGAGGATCGCTTGAGCACAGGAGTTGGAGGCTGCAGTGAACTATGATCACACCACGGCACTCAAGCCTGGGTGACAGAGCAAGACCTCATCTCTTAAAAAAAAAAAAAAAAAAAAAAAAGATGGGTTCAACTTAGAGGTCATGCCTGAGTGCAGTCTCTAGGGACATTCACTTGCATGCAACTGAAATGGCCATGTCTACGGGAGGTTCTCATCACACCCTCCTGAGAATAGGACAGTAGGGTGGAAAATCAAGTGAGGACAGAACAGGGCACAGAGCTGGTTCTCCTCCGAGTGGTGGTGGTTTGCTTGACTCAGAGTGTTAAGTTCTTGTCCATTATAGTCTAGAAGAGGTGCCGGCAAACTCTCTGTAAAGGGCCAGATAGTAAATATTTTTGGCTTTGCAATCTAGCTGGTCTCTGGCATAGCTACCCAACTCTGCCATCGTAGTGAGAAAGTAGCCAGAGACAATATGTATACAAAAGAGTATGGCAGTGTTCCAATAAAACTTTATTGACAAAAGTAGGTAGTGGGCCAGATCTGGACTGCTGGCTGTAGGTTTGCAACCTCTGTTGTAGAGGAAGCACACTCCATCGACAGACTCTTTATTGATGGATGCAAAATACTAGATTTCTTCTTTTTTGTTTTTTTAACAGAAGAAATGTGTTTCTGGGGAAACAATGTATAAGTCAAAATTTGTGATTTGAATTCTACTTTATATGTGTTAGGAGGGTTGGCTACTTAAATGAGCCCTAAAGGAACAACCTCTTTTCTGTCCAACTGTTATGGGCTGAATTATATCCGCCCCCCACCCAAACTGTATATGGTGAAGCCCTAACCCCCAGTGCCTCAGAACATACTGTATTTGGACATAGGGTCTTTAAAGAGGTGATTAAGTTAGAATGCACCATTAGTGTGGGCTCTAATCCAGCATTATTAGTGTCCTTGCAAGACGAGGGAATTTGGACACACAGAGAAACCACCAGGGTTCGTTAGAAGAAAGAATAGAAGAAAGGCCACATGAGGACACAGTGAGAAGATTGTCATCTGCAAGCCAAGGAGAGAGTCCTCGTGAAAACCAAATTACCAAAACCTTGATCTTGGCCTTCCAGCCTCCAGAACTATGAGAGAATAAATTCCTGTTGTGTAAGCCACCTGGCCCATGGCATTTTCTAATGGCAGTCCTAGCAGCTCGGACACCAACCCCGGGTGGCGTGCGAAACGCTGTTGTCAGTACAGCGTCTCACCAGAGCCCCTCTGGGACTCACAGCGCAGCAGACTTCTGGTTAAAAACGGCCATTCTGAGTTTACCCCAACTCCTTTCCAAAAATCTACTAAAATAACATGAGACTTTTTTTTTAAGGTATAAACTCTAAGAAAATTGGAGAAAAGCAATAGCAACAAAATTTTGCCAACTAAAGACAGATGGACAAGTGATAACTGATTTAGCAGAACTGAAAAAGTTGAATCTTGCATCAGGAGGAGCTAGGGCTGAGAAGCAAACCACAGAAGCCACGAAAAGCTCAGAAACCGGCAGCAGCGGGTGCCTCTGGAAGGGGGGGTGAACACGGGCTGAGAACAGGAAGACAGGCGGATGATTCCCGCAAGACACGCTCAGGTCCCAGGTCCCCTCACACTTGTGCTGCTGGGCAGCTGCCCGCCCCACCCAAGTGAACTTCGGAAAACATAAAACAGGGTCTCTGTGGACGGGGAGGACCAGGCATGGTGAAGGGAAGCCATAATGCAAATGTGGCTTTAACTGAAAGCTTCTGTCACCATGGTTGTAGTCGCCAGCCGCCTTCTTTTCTCACACGGTGCCCAGAATGCCAACAGCCAGGATTCCATATTTTAGGAAGAGGATGGAGACTCTTCCTTAGGGACTGTCATGGTCTCATGAGAACAGAACTGCATATGTTGCCATCTGAGCGTCCCCCCCCCGCTTGACATATCCCAGCCAGATCACCCAGCGAAGCCCAAATTGGCCAATCCCGTCCAAGCACAGAACCTCCCAGTGAGCTTTCTAGTTCTACTCTTAACTAGGAATAGATATCCAGGGATCACCAGACATTTGATTAAAGCTTCTAATTGAAATACAGATGCCAAAACGAATAAATGGGAGGGGGCACTTACAGGAAGTAGAGTCTATTTCATGCAAGAAAAATTTAGAAAACTATCATAGAAACCTTCTGAGAACTAAGTTTCTCTATGAAACAAGAACAAAATGATTTAAAAAAAAGAGTATTGGTAAAACAAAAGGGGTTCCTGAAAATTAAAAGTGTGATAGTAGAAATAAAGCACCCAAAAGAAGCATTAGAAGATAAACTTGTAAAAAATTTCCCAGAGAACAGCAGCAAAACACAGACATGGGAAATACGAGAGAAAAGAAAATTAGAAAATCAGCCAGGGAGGTCCAACATCTAAATAATAGGAGCTCCAGAAAGAGAAATTAGAGAGAAGGAAACTATCAAATAATTCAAGAAAACTTTTACAGACTGAAGGAAGTGGTTTTCAGATTGAAATGGGCCACAGAGTGCAGATCACAATGGATGAAAGTATGTCCAAACCAGTCCGAATCATTGTGAAATCTTTAAAAAAGAAGATACCAAAAGCTTCTTTACAAAAAGGATCAGTATTAGAATAGCATCAGACTCCTCAAGAGCAATAATGACAGCGAAAGGAAAAATTTGAATGAAAAATTCTATATCCAGGCAAACTATTAATCTATTAATTCTATACCCCGGCAAACTATTAATCAAATGTGAGAGTAGAATAAAGATATTTCCAGATATGCACTGTCTCCCAAAATTTCCCAACTATTTTTCAGGAAGCTACCAGAGGAGGTATTACGCCAAAATAAGGAGCAAAACACAAATTAGGAAGACACAAGATACAGAAAACAGGAGAATCGACACAAGAGAGAGGTACAGTGAACCCCCAAGATCATGATGGGTCGATGCCTGGGTGGAGAGCACTTGGTCCACCCTGAAACAGGTCATTCTTTTATAGAATTTCCTAAAGGTATCTTGATTTTGGAACCATGTAAAATGTCTAAATTTTTAATTTAAAAAAATCCCTAACAATCGATTGGCAAAATGAAAACATGAACATAACTTTGTATCAGGTTGGTGGTATACGGAGAGGAAGTATTCTGAGTAACATTGAAGCAGGATGTACTTTCCACTAGCAATATATTCCTTCATAGACAAAAATACATTCTGAACTTCTTACAGTAATCATATTGATGGTGGTTGTGTTGTAATTGTTATTCTGAGACTATTTGTGTGTGTGCATGCGTGTATGTGTGTGTGCTGTGAAATAAACAAATGGGTAAATTGATGTATTAATAAGAAACCAGGGTTTTGCTTGAGAAAAGGAGATAGATACTGGTGCACTATGGAACTCATGGTTATAATTTTTTAAATTTCTTAGCTCAATCCACTGAAAAAGCACTGAGCACCCACAGCACTGATATTTTGGTCTCTAAATACCATTTCCTGCTAAAAAGAACCAGGGCTTCTTGGATAAATGGCTGATTCCAGGTGTGGGGCAGGTTACGTTCATGATGTGCCTCGTGTATCTTTTCCTACCAGAAAGTAGGGAAACTGTCCAAGACTACAGAGTGGAGCGAAAGGACTCAGAAACCAACCTGAAAAGGCTCCAAAGGGCCAAAGGTAGGATGATTTGAACATCAATAAGGACAATTACTGAAATGTATTGAAACACATTAAATATGCTTAATTAAATACATGAGTTCATAAGAATATAAAAAAATTAAAAATAAAGGAAGAGTCAAGCATCTGATCTGCCTTTCCCATATATATAGTTGATCAAAATTTCTCTTTATAGAAAGCATTTCAGCTAATAAATACAGAATGATTGCAAGAATTAGAATATTACCATTTGCAACCCTTAATAAACAGATTTAGAAAATTCTTTTCATTGGCTGCTAACATCAGAAAAAAGAAAAAGACAATTAGAAATTATATGATTCCTAACAAATATACAACACCACATATGAAGTATTCTTACCCAAAACAGAACCTGGATCTGCCCAACTCTAACTCTGTTACAAATTTACAAGAAATATAGGGGACAGAGGAACATTTAAACACACCACAAAGATGCAATCAGCAAAATTCAGGCTATGGGAAACAATGCAAGAGAATCAAGCAGATTGCTTCCACAAATACAAGGGGGAAAAAGAAATTAAGTGACATATGACCAATTGTAATGTATACAGTCTATATACCTTATCAGGGTCCTGATTTAAGCAAATGTGAAAAATAACCTACAAGACAATTGGGAACATTTGAACACTAGATAAATGATATTATAGATTTATTAATTTTTAGGCATGATAATGGAAATTATGTCTATTTTTGAAAAGGAATCTTTATATTTTAGAGTAGGGATGTGCAAACTGCAGCCCAGGGGCCAAATCCAGCCCACTACCTGTCATTTGTAAATAAAGTTTTATTGGAACACAGCCATGTTCATTCGTTTACATATCGTCAGGCTGCTTTTGTGCTACAGTGGCAGAACTGAGTAGACAAAGCCTTCAAAGCCTAAAATATATTCTATTTGGCCGTTTACAAAAAAAAGTTTGCTGACCCCTATATTTTAGAGATACAAACTAAAATACTTATAAATGACGAATATGCAGCGAATTTTCAAAGTAATCTGTGCTGCCAGGGAACTGTGCTACGGTATATAAACGGACCAGAGTCGATCACTGCTGGGTCACGAGTCCACGAAGGATCATGATGCTGTTCCCGTTTGCATACGTATGAAATTTTCCATGATAGAGAGTTTCTTAAAATCAGTGCTTTTGGGGTTGAACAATACCATAGCCATCTGGAAAACAGCGTGGCGTTCTTTGAGAAGTTAAACGTAAAGTTACCCTATGACCTAGCAATTCCTTTCCTAGATGTAGACCCAGGAGAATTTAAAACGTATGTTCACACAGAAACCCGAGCATGAATGTTCATAGCAGCGTTATCAGAAGAGCCAAACAGCAGAAACAGCCCTGCTGCCCGTCACCTGTTGAATGGGTAAACAAGACGTGGTCTGTCCCACAACTGAGTATCATTCAGCTACAGAAAGGAATGATGTACTAATAACAACACGCTACAAGCACGGACGAACCGTGAGCACACTAGCTGTGTGAAGGACGCCAGCCTGAAAAGTCACGCGTCGTGTGATTCCGCCGACACGAAGCGTCCAGAGCAGGTAAATGCACAGAGACAGACAGCAGACGAGCAGCTGCCGGAGACAGGGGCTGGGGGCATCGGGAGTGGCTGCCAACAGGTGTGGGGTTTCATTTCTGGGCGATGGAAATGTTCTGGAACTACATAGGGGCGGTGGTTGCACAACTCTGAATACACCACAAATCGCAGAATTGTGCGTTTTTAAAGAGTGAATTTGTGGGATGTGAATTACATCTCAATAAAGCTATTTTAAAAAATCAACGCTTTAAACGTCCCTCTTTGTCAAGTGAACAGTCACACTAAAGACTGCATTTGGTGAGTTTCCACGATCACAGACCGAGTTTCCCTACGGCCCCGCATCGCACACACCGACTGCACTCATCCGTCCTGGCCGGCGGGAGGGCGGGCACTCACCGGTGCAGCCGTAGTTGTAGATGTTGAAGGTCAGCGTGTCCATGATGTTCTTCAGTCGCTTCACGAGGATGGAGTCAGGCAGCGACTTCTTCAGCGACAAGCCGAAGACCTCCAGGAAGGCGATGAGGGAGTATTGGTACATGGAGTTCACCAGGGCCATCTCGGACAGGACGAAGAACAGGATGGCCCCCCTCCTGGCGGCCGGCCGGTAGCCGTCCCGCAGCCGGTCGATGTCCGAGGCCGTCTTCTCCGCCAGCTTGAGCTTCTCTGACACCTGGAGAAAAGGCGCGAGTTACCCTGGAGACAGGCAGGCGGAGTGGCCGGGGACAGCAAAGGCAGGCCTGCGATGCCCCAGGGCCGCCGAAGCCACCAGGGACTGAGGGATGAGGGCGCCCGCCCCCTTGTCAGGCGTGGCGGGTGTCTGCAATGTGTGATTTCCCCGCACCCGTGCCCGCCTCTCCTAGTGACAGTCCCTGCCTTTACGTTCCCAGGTACGCCCCTCCCCTTTTCATTCCGCACGTGGGGCTCCACCGCAACGCCAGAGGAGCAGCGTGTGACCCAGGCCCACCAGCCAACGCCCGGCTTACCCAGGCTGCGGGACTGGTTTGGGGTGGGCTTGTGACTTAAGTGACTCTCGGAACCTTCTTGATAGGAACAGGGAAAGATTCTCACTTGTCCCCTTGGACTTGAACCTGAGAGGACAATGAGGCCAGACCTGGTCTTGTGACCCTGTGAGGAGCTGGCAGAGAACGAAGCCAACCCAGCAGACCCCGCCCAGACATGGAGAGAAACCAAGACCGGATGGTACTTTTTCAAGTCCTGGATCCAGCCCTGCCTGAAGCCATCCCTGAACTTTTCTGCTTTCTAAGCCGGGCAGGGCTGTGTCTTTTTACCCATATCCGGGTAGGGCTGTGTCTTCTATCCTTCTCAGTTGAAAGAGGCTGACCTGGGGCACAGGGGTCCCTGGGAACACCTTTAGGGCTCCCCTCCTCACAGCACACCTGGGTAGGGGCGTCCTTTTATCATCAGGCAAATCCTCAGGCGAATCAAGGCCCGAGTCTGACGAGAGACAGGCGGGCGGGGCCCCCCAACCCTCAGCTACGAAGGCCGTGACCATGAAGAGCCCCCGAGAGCTCAGAGCCCGATTTTCTCACGGAGCAGACAAGGACACAGGCGCTCCGAGGGCGGGTCCACGCGCCCCGCCCCGCCCCGCGCCGCGTGCATTTTCCACCACGGTTTCCACCTCTGTGGCCTTGGACTTGGTCTCCTCCAGGGTCTGCACCAGCTCCACGTTGTCCAGCATGTTCCCCGTGGAGGTCGCCAGCTCCCGCAGGAGCGAGTCCTCCAGGTCCTTGAGCAGGTTCTTGTTGTCGCTGGTCTCCTGGATGAGGTGCTCCCGCTGCTCCTCCAGCTCCCGCCGCTCGTAGGCCACCAGCACACTCAGCAGCTGGTCCTCCAGGCCCTTGAGCGTGACTGTGGGGACAAGGAGAGGCGCTCACCGCCTGCGGCCCCGACAGGCCGGTCACTGCATCTGTACCGCCGGCGGGACAAGCCGAGGACGGGCTAAGCCTGCGCGTCAGTGGCACGGGGACGCGCGTCCTGCCAAGATCGCTCTAAAGCAGCAAAGTGACAGACGTCAGACTGCAAAATGGTGACACTGCTCTGCAGCGTGTGGACAAACAGCAGACGCGCCAAAATAAAACCCAGGGCTCCCGCATGCGGGGGGACTCTAAAGTGCACCCAAATCTAATTCGCCTATCTAGGCAGCCGCGCGACAGCCCCAGAAAACGTGAGAGATGCGGTCCAGCTCCCGCCCCAGACGCATAACGTATGCTGAGATACTCAAACACGGAATAACTTTCTGCCCCAGGCCAAGCGTGGACAGACGAGCCCACGGTCAGGTCTCGGCATGCCTCAGGACAGGTGACCCAGGGCCTTCCAAAGGCCCCACACCTTCTAGGGATTGCTTATCGTCACGAAGAGCTGACACGTCAAGATGTGACCGTGGGACTGACATGACGTGCCAGGAAAGCCTGCATCTCGGACTCCGGTCCCCACGATAAACACCTGCATTTGCAGCGGGGGTTCGCACATTCTCACCGGTGTAATTGATCACCATGGCTTTCCCAAACACGGACGGGCCGTATCTGGGATTGGCCAGCTTGGTGTTTAGGTACAGCCTGAAATTTGAGTCGTAGTCGACTTCCTTGTCTCCCAGGATGATAAACTGCCGTCCCTGGGAGAACTTTATGTTTTTCTCCAAGACGTTATCAATCACAGGATCGATGTATTCGTCGACGTCGTGGAACAGGAATGGAGTCCCGTACTTTATGGACATCTCCAGCTGCTTGAGGAAGTCGGGGTCATTGAAGGAAGCAACCTGGAAGAGAGGAGATGCGGGTGCTGAACGTCAAATACGGGGGAGACGGCCTTGGAAGTGGGAGTGAAGGAGTCGGTAACTTGAGGGTAGCCAGCAGTATTAATGAAAAGAAGGAGAGAGAGAACAGCAAGGTGTGTGACCCACATAAACCCAGAAATCCACGCGGTTCAGGCTCAGAGCAGCATCTCATTCAAAGAAGATAGAGAGGAAGGGAAAGGGGGGTTATTTGGCCCCTCAATAAGCTAGACTCCTTTCTCCTTAAGAGATAGGGTTGGGGCTGGAATCGGACTGGGGGACTAGGATTGGCTGGCAATTGCAGAAGTCTCCGGCAGGCTGAGGGAAGAGGGCGTCTAGGGAAAATTCCTGCATCAGTAATATTTGTCCCACTGTAGCTACGTGTGAATGTTAGAGGCAGATGTTCCCCTGACCTTGGGACTCAAGTGGGCTTCCCCCAACAGCATGTGAATACCCGGGAGCAAGGACCAGAAAAACATAAGGAAAAGGTAAAACTGAAAGTCATCAATTTGTCGTTCAGCAAAAAATGATCGGGCCCCAGCAATTCCGCTCCTAGGTACAAACCCAAGAGAACTGGAAACACGTCCACACAAAAACCGGTACACGGATGTTCACAGCAGCGTCATTCACAACGGTTGGGAAGTGGAAACCACCCACGTATCCACCAACAGACGGGTGGAGAAACAAACTGTGACAGATCCACACGGTGGACTATCGTTCGGCCACAGGAAGGAACGGAACACTGACGTGTGCTCCAACACGCAACAACCTCGACGGCAGGACACTCAGCAGGAAGAAGCTAGACACGAAAGGCCACACAGCGTGCGAGTCCATCTGTGTGACGCGTCCAGAGGGGCCAGTCCACGGGGAAACAGATGGGTGGGTGCCAGGGGCTGGGGGGCAATGAAAGGACTGGATGGGCGAGGGCTGGAGGACACAGCTTTCCTTTCTAGGGTAAAGGTGTTCTGAAGTGGAGTCTGGTGGCTGCTACACAACTGCAGGAACACACTAAAACCCACTGAACTGTAAGCTTTCCATGGGTGAGCTGTAGGGGGTTTGAATGACAGCTCAGTCAGCTGCTACACTCCCCCCTCCGCCCCCTCCTCCCCACCCCAGCTCCAAAAACTAGCCACGAGCACCCGGGCCACTGAGCCCTGTCCTGGGCAGGCTGGACGCAAAGCTGAGGACGCCGCAGTCTTCGCCTTGAACTTGCTCATGGCCTGAGGCATGCAAACACGAGAGTAAAATTCAAGGTAGATGGAGCTGCCCTGGAAGACTCACAGGGTGGGGACGGAGGAGGGGCGGGCTGAACTTGGGGGCCGGATGGTGGCACTTCATCCTGGCCTCGCTGGAGCCGAGGGGCTGCTGCCAGGTGCGGGGGGCTGGGAGGGGCCTTCCTGGGGAGGGGCAGGGGCGGGACCCGAGGGGGGCGGTGCACCCACCCGCAGGTTGTTCCTCTCTTCCTTCCTCTTGATCCAGTTGAGCGCCTGCTGCTGGGGGTCGATGCAGAGCGGGAAGCGGCTGGCACGGGTGGTGAGGATGCCGTTCTGAATCGACAGCTCGTCGGGGGGCAGCCCCTGGGAGCCCCACCTGGAAGGGACAGCCGCAGGGACGTTCATTTTTCTCGCCAGGCTGTGAACCCAGGGCTGACGGTGGTGGGATCGGCCTTCTAGAACAATCTACCAATCCGCCCAGGCTGTCGGACCCTCCTCGGACTCCGGGGAGGAGAGCCGGGCCCGGACCTGTCGCCCACCCGGCCACTCTGTGTAGCCGGGCCAGCCGCAGCCCTCGCCAGCCCCCCCCTCCCGGGGCCACCAGTCCTCCCCCCGGCGACACCCCCAGCCCGCTGGCCCGGAGGCGCCGCGCACCTGCTGATCTCCACGTCGTCGGTGAGCAGGCTCTCTAGGCGGAAGGGCTGGCTCAGCGGGATTTCCCGCTCCAGGATGTCGGTCTGCCAGATCTCGTTGACCATCTCGTTGCGGAACTCCCAGGTGAAGGCGCCCTCGTAGCTCAGGAAGGCCGCGCAGAGCAGGCAGTCGCCCAGCAGCTTGACGCGCCGGTGCATCAGCTCCTCCAGGTCGTTCAGCCACCTGGCGGGCGCAGGGGAGGGAGGCTGCGGTGAGCAGTTGCCGCCTTCTGGCCACAATCGATGGGAACATTCTAGAAGGACCGGCTTGACACCTTGCTAACAGGGCCAAGAAGAAACATTTTTGAGCTCTTCCCCCCTCGTAGGGAGCAGAGATCGCCGCCTCACTTTGCAGTCTCCACCCCAGCACTCCCAGGGTCCCGGAAGGCTGTTCGACTCCAGGGCTCAGCAAACGTCCGTGGGACTCACTTTGTCCGAAAGCGATTTATTAGGCAGTGGCCACACTGCTGCCAAACGCCTAATCAGAGACGTGTGCATGAGCCCCGCAGGGCCAACAAGCTCGTCCGCACGGGACAGAATTCTCCCCGAGATAAAAGGGAGCGCTTGTTTCCTTTGGCCTCGTCTGCTAAATGTCCAGAGTCCTTTAGGTTCTAGAAAAAGCAAAAATTGTTTGTTTCCCACAAGCAAACAATATTTTCCCAGTGTTTTCTTTTCTTATTTTTTTGTTTAATAGAAGGATGTGACTGTATCCGGCGTTTTTTGCACCACGTCTACAGATGCCAGACTCGAAACTACCGTCACAGCCAGTGGAAAAGCCGCGGCCAGTCAGCCTTGCCTGTGAGTGTCGAGCAGGCCGCGCACTCAGCCTGAAGCCCAGGACCGGACTCGCCGCCGGGGCCCTCAGACGGCAGCTCTACAGGGACACGTGTGGGCTCCGCCTCTAGACCCCTCCAGGGTGGACCCAGGGTCTAAAGGTCACCGGGAAGGAAATGTCCCCAAACCCAGGACAGACAGCCGAAGGCTGCTGGCTTCTCCCTGTCTCCACTGCTACGCTCACGCCTCCGTGACCCTGAGAGGTCACGTGACAAATAGCACTCGGCACCCGATAAAAAAGGAGTCTGTGCGACGTCTGTCAGCCACTGTGAACGTGGTAATGAGAAAACGAGAACTTGCCACGTGGCTTTCAATAAAAACACAACGGGAATAAAGAATCGGCCGCGGCGGGAAGGCTGCACAAGCCACAGGAGGCGGCCCGCGCCGCGCTGACCTGACGTTCTCCGAGCCGAGGCCCGAGATGAGCTTGTCCGCGGCGATCAGCCGCCTCTCCATGATCTCGGCTTCCTCCTGCAGCTTCTGCTTCTCCAGGATGGCCGCCTCGTACTTGGCGCCCAGGGCTTCCAGCTCCCTCTGGATCGCCGCCAGCTCGTTCTGGATCCGCTCCAGCTCCCGCTTCGTCAGGAAGAAGTTCCGCTCCAGCCTGGCCACCTGAGTGAAGACAATCAGCACAGGGATGAGGACACGGGCCGTGTGGGGCAGGGGGCAGGGGCCTCACAGCAGGACACACGTCCACACCGATGGGGTCCGGGGTCACCGTGGGCTACACTGAGGCTCATGGCTTCTTCGTGTCCTGTTCAGCTGTTTATGGCAAAAGCTCCCGCACCCAAGGTCGCAGGCGGTCTGCTTTTCACCTGGGCTGAGGCCACAGTGAGGTGACTCTGTGGCTGTAGGTGAAAAACTCAAAGGAGCACATGGATGACAACACTGGTCCTACTCTGGGTCTAAGTTTTCTCAGACTCAGGTTCCAAATGTTCTGAGTAATAAAATTCCCAGATATAAGACAGTGTCCAGTAGGACTCAGAATGATCCAGCCAACCTCATTCTCTTTGTGTTCTGTGCTCTGCATGTTACTTTGACCCAGTTGTTCTCAACTGGGGCCGATTTTGCTTCCCGGGGGACACCTGGCAATGTCAGAAGACATTTCTGGGTGTCACGGCTTGGGGTGAGGAGGGGCTGCTGGCATCTCAGGGGACGAGGCCAGGGACGCGGCCACACCCCCTGCGACGCCCAGGACAGCCCCAGGGCCAGCAGCGCCGTGGCCGAGAGACTCGGCTCCAGCCCGGGCACGACTGCGACATCCTCTACCCCACGCTCTCGCACACAGCCTGAAAATCTTCCAGACCTCGGTTCCGTCCGTCCCCCCCACGCCTACGTGAGAGCTGTGTTTCAGGGTTGCCATCAGTTGGGGGGTGGGGAGGAACTGTGTATGCCTTTTAAAGCCACAACCTTGCCAGAGGTTTTTCAGCAAAGCTGTGGACACGTCAACTCTGACTCCAGAGGGGTCTCTTGGCAGCGGGGTGTCCGCGTCGGGGACGGGCGATACCTTCTCTCTTTTGGGCTTGATTTCTCTGAAGACGTCGCAGTAGCCCATCACGGCCTCCACGAACTTCAGCATCCCCAGCCCGGCCTTGCTCACGGCTTCCATTTCTTCGATGGTGGTGTTGAGAGTCTTCAGGAGGCCTGCAGTCAAAAGCGCAATCGTTCGTATGAGTGGCTAGCTTCAACTTGGGAAAATAAAATAGGGATAAATTGCCTGTGGACAAAGTCAGAGTAGCAAGTTCCTTGTTCCTCAGCCACACCGCAAGCAGAAGCCAGGCAGTGCTCCCGGGACACGGCGTGGGCCAACCCACAGTGCGTGAGCGGATGCCTGAGACACGGGGACATCCTAGGATGCCAGAAGACCCGGGGACCCAGGGCGTGACGGGGACTCCCAGCTGGGCACCAGGGTAGCTCCGCACAGGCAGCTAACCGGGATCTGTCGGCCATCATGGGTCACCTGTCACCTCTACCTGCGCCCTCACCCCAGGAGTCATGTCACACGAATGCAGTCCATCCAGGCAGTATCAGAGACAGGAGAACCTTGGGTTTTTGTGGTTGTTGTTATTGTTTGTGCTTAATTTACTTTTGTTCTTAAGGGGCTGAGAAAGAGCATTTGATAATAAAGGCTCTACACAAACAGTCAAACACGGTAGGAGCTTGCATTGCTGTTTGCAAAGGACAATGTCGTTCCTCCCGGCTACACACCAGCAGGGTCAGGGATCGGGCTTAAAGGGAACTCGGGGTTCTGTCACCAAAGATGGAGGAGCCGGCCATGGGTGACGTGGGCCTCTCCTCCTTGCCCAGGGACCAACAGAAGACTTTATACTGACAGGAGGGGCGAGGGGCGAAGTCAAGGTCAGACCACCTCTCCTCACCACCGTGCGCGTTGGGCGAGCCGCAGGGAAGACAGGCTGGGCTGGGTCCCGTGAGAAGCTCCTGTCTCCCGACCAGGAGGACTAGAGCCCACGTGGACCCGGCACCCAGTGGCATCCGCGGCCACCGCCCATCCCCAGCCTTCCTCGCTGTTTGGCGTAATGGGTGCCGTCTCCCTCTGGGGACAGTCCGTCTCCCGCTCCATCTGCAGGGCCTCGGCGGTACCATTTGACCACAGGGAAGGGCCTGACGGTGACAAGTCCCCTCTTTGCCCTCCATCCCTGACCCAGAGACCAAGACGCCCAGTCGAGGTCAACCCTGGCCGTCCCTGCGTTGGAGCCCACTCACCTTTGATGTTCTTCACCTGGCTCTGGGAAATGGAGTCGAAATCGATCTCCATCAGAGACCGCAGGAAATTCGGGTCGGACATCATGCCCTTGGCGGTTTTCCAGTTGAGCTCCTTGTACCCTTTCATGATGAGGATGCACTCGCAGACCGTCTGCACCTGCTTCGGGGGCTTAGCGAACGACCTGGCGAGGGACAGAAGCACACGCGGTGGCCCCGGGCAGCAGGAGCCGGCCTGGAAGAGCGCCAGGAACGCGGTCCACCCGGAAGCCGCTCCCCAGAGGCGGCGCCGCACGGAGACGGACGGACGGGGCTCCAGGCTGGGAGCTGCCCTGAGGACAGGGGCGGGGTCCTGGGACCCAGCCGGGCACCGGAGTCATGGGGGTGGTCATTAAAATACAAACCCAGGCCACCCCCGGGCCAGGGCAGAGCCTGGGAATCTGTGTCTTAATGACACCCTGGGGTGACTCCTCAGACTCTAGATGGTGGCTGCTGTCATTACTGTCATTATCACCATCATCTCTTTCCCATTTAGGAAATGAAGAAACCGGGCTCTGCGTGCTTGCACGACAGCCCGGGAGGCCTGGGGTCCCATCTGGGCTCTTCCCAGGCTGTGTTGCCCCGAATGTGTTTTCTTTGGCTTTGACGAGACGAGCCCATCACTCTGCTCCTCCAACACTCCGACGTCCGCGCCCTCGACCCCCCAGAGAACCAGGACCCCGGGAGAAACCGGAGATGGCCTGGGTGCAAAGGCCCGAGGGGAACTGACCCGCCTCCCAGAGTGGGTGCCCGCCAGCTCCCGCGGCCGGGCTGCCCCAGCAAACGCCACAGAGACAGAAGCAGGAGGAGAACGATGCAGAGAAGACAAAGGAAAAAAGGAAAGGAAGGGAAAGATGGCGAGCAGAGCAGGAGGCAGAGGCCCCCGGCCGCAGCGTGGGGAGACAGGCTGGAGCCCAGGCCTCCCTGTCCTGCTCTAGGAGGCGGCCGGGGGGAGCCAGAGAAGGAAGGAGGGACAGAGGGACAGGGAGGGACAGAGGGAGACAGAAGCACAGAGTAAGACAGAGAGAGCGAGATGGAGACAGAGGGAGGAGACACGGAGCAGACAGCAGTCTGGAGACCTTCTGCGGGGGCACCCCCACCCGCCCCTCTGGCCCCGGATCCCCCCTCTCCCTTGCAGACGAGAGGGGAGAAGGAACCACAGAGCGTAAGGACAAGCCAGGGCAGCGGCCAGGAGGGAGGACACCCAGACTTCAGCACAAAGCCGGACGATTAGAGTAATGGCCCTGAGTCACCGGGGAAAGGTTCAATTATGCCGCGCTGACGAGAGCGGGTGATGCTGTCAGCTGTAAAAGGTTCCCTTCCAGCTTGATGGAAGCCAGGCCCCGGCCACTGCTCTCTCAGTAATCAGGGGCAGAAAGGATCAGTGAGATATTTTCAGATCCGAGACAGAAAGAGCTCCCGGCCTGCGTGGTGGGGTCCTGCGCCCTTGGGCAAGTTAGGAATCAGCCAGGGGGGCTCAGTCTTCCCATCTGCAAAGTGGAGACACAGAACCAGAACCTTCCAGCTCCAAAATCTTATGAGTCTATAAAAGAGAAGTTCTCTGCTGTCAGTTTACAGACCGTGCCCTGGGACCTCATTTATCCAGAGAGCAGCCCCGTCCCCAGTGCTGGATAACAGAGGCGTTTGAGATATGGAGGTTGCTAGAGAGAAACAGAGATATCCGGTTTCACTGGATTCCTTTCTTCTAGCACAAAATAAACCCAGGGATGAGAGAGGAGGGGTGATGCTATATTGCCCTCCCTGGAAGGAAACAGTCATTACAAACGCCGCTCCCGCCTGCTGCTACTCCACGCCAGACACCCCGGCTGTCTCTGCTTGTCCCTCAAGCCGCCCGCTCTGGCCTGCAGGCCGTAACCAGGGCAGGTCCACATCAGCCACCGTCAGAGCAGCCAGGACCTTTCCCTTCCTGACCTCCTACGTCATTTCACCACACACGGGATTCCCGAAAACAGACTGCCGGCTTCGTGCGGTGACGATGCCGCCTGCTGGGCTCGCCACCGGTAACCCCAGCGACTGCGGAACGAACGAAAGGAAGAAAAGTGAGACAGAAAGCCAGCGACAAAGGAGCCATTTATACTTTCATGGTGGAGAAACGTCCACTTCTGATCCTCGTTACTCCTCATCTGCCTTAACGTTTAATGGTTTCTGCAAAGGGGGCTGAGTATTAAAGGAAGGAAGCGCTTTCTTAAGGAATTAATGGATTATGAAACTGCCAGCTATAAGTGCCGGCTCATTGTGCTTAACATCAAAGTGGCCTGAAGGAAGTCAGACCCTAGTCATCCGGAAAGAACAAAGTGGGACCCGAACTCACAGGGAACCCTGGAACAGAGATCCCCAATAGATGAAAGATTCCAATATAAAAAATTAAACCATAAAGGTATAGAAAGAGACCACAGGGAAATTATTTTACAGTCTCCCAGTGGCGAAGCCTAACTACAAGGCAATATCTAAAAGCCACAAAGTAAAATATTGCTCAAATCTGCCACATAAAAATAAACGCGGCAAACACACACACACACACACCTCATCGACAAAGTCCAGCCGCCAGTGACAAAAGCTGGGCAAATATTTGCACCTCGCGTGATGGATAAAAAGCAAATCTCCCTGTTATATAAAAAGGCTCTGGAGATGGATAAGAAGAAACAAAAAGCAACAACAGCAACAACCCAACAGATAAACGAACAAAGCACAAAACAGTTCATGGAAAAGGAAATACATGTGACTTTGATACACATTTTTCCATATGTGAAAAAAGGGCCAGCCTCACTCATAGTAAGAGAAATGCAAATACGGCTCTTCAGTGGCAAGATGAGCAAAATCCGAGCGTTCGATGGCGCCCTCTGTTGGCGATGCCCTGAAAAGGCAGGTGCTGCGCGCTTGGATTGTCAGGTGAGAGCGGAAACCGGCTCCATCCCCCCGGGGGGATCCAGCTATGCACACAGCCTCAGACCCAGCAACCCCACCTCCAGAAATGTGTCCTACAGGTAGCCCTGCCCAAGTGCACACTGTAAAGGCAAAAGACTGGAGCCAAGCTAAAGGTCCCTCAGCAGGGGATGGTTAAATAAATCACGGCACAGCTGTAGATGGGATGCGATGGGGCTATTTTAAAATACTGGGGACGCTCATCATAGATCGACATGCAAAAGATATTCAAAATGCATCACTAAGCAGAAGAGATGCAAAATAAGGCATAGTGTGTTACCATTTCCATATAAAAGGAAGGAAAAAAGGGATTGACAGGTATCCCTTGCTCTCCAAACCCTCGGAATCCAAAGTCAGTACCTGAAGAGCCCCTCGTATGCCTGGCTGCCTACAGCATGCACAAAACCCTCTGGATGGACACGTGGGAGGTGGACGGCGGTGGTGACCTGTCGCAGAGCAGGGACCGAACAAAGCCCAGGGAGGACCCAGCAGGGGGCTTTTCCAGGCGCCCTCTGTGACGTTGGAACCACAGTAACGGCTAACACGTCTGCGGCCCAGCACGGTTCTGAGAGCTCACGGTCCTGGCTCATGGGATCCTGACACAGACCCTGACGTGGTAGGCCGGGCGCGGTGGCCGGCACCTGTGATCCCAGCATTTTGGGGGATCACGTGAGCCCAGGAGTTCACGACCAGCCTGGGCAACATAGCAAGACGCTGTCTCTATGGAATATTTAAAAATTAGCCAGGTGTGGTGGGTCATGCCTATAGTCCCAGCTACTCGGGAGGCTGAGGTGGGAGGATCCCTTGAGCCCAGGAGTTCAAGGTTAGAGTGAGCTTGATTGCACCACTGTACTCTAGCCCAGGCGACAGAGCAAGACCTTGCCTCGTTAAAAAAAAAGAAGAGAGACCCTGATGTGGTGGAGACAAATATCCACATTTCACAAACGAAGAACCTGAAGCACAGAGAGGTTAGATGACTTGCCAAAGGTCACACAGCAGACCAGGGGCAGAGCCATGCATGAGTGTGTTACATGTTCCAACAATGACATTTTAAAAAATTACTCCTTTTAGGCCACAGGCCACTTTGGCTTTCTTGGGGAGAGCTGGGCTCCTGTCCCTAATGTCTGTCTCACTCCAGGGGACACATGTCAAGCTCCCCGAGTGATCCCATGGAACCCCTCCCCCACCCTTCCTTGAGTGGGTCGATCGGGGACTCACAGACCCTGCTCTTCAAATAAATCTTCAAAAATTCTTCCCGACTCTCTGCTCCCACAATGCTTTTACGCTGCTGACCTGGGAGCGGTGCCCCAATCACAGAACTGTAGTGGGGTACTTCCCTCGAAACTGTGTGTTGATGGTCCGTGCTGCCACTCGCCTTGGCGCGCGTTTAGACTTTGTCCTGCCCACTCGGTCTAAACCGCCAGCACGTACTTTGTTCGCCCCACGCTCTGCAAACCACCACACTGGAACGACAACTTCTTGCTGACAGCGGCGGCATCTCCAGGTGACCTCCCAGGAAGGACTCAGGTCCCCTGTCCTGGAAGGAGCTGCATTCTGCGTTCAATTTCACATTTGTTTCACTAACGAGAACACAAGGGCACGGCCTTCAACCAGCCTCGCTGCTCGGCACACGCAGAAGCACGGAGGGGCGTGGAGAACGGGCACCGTGGAGAACGGGCACCGTGCCGCCAGGAGCCTGCGGCGGAAAGTCAGCTACCGACCTGGAAACGGGAGTGTTTCCCAGCGGTGAAACCTGCCTGTGGGGCCACGGGGACCGAACCCCATCTGGGAATGAGCACGCGACGCAGAGTGATGGGGGAGAGCAGGGCTCCCGCTCCCAACACGGGAGGTCAGCACAGGGCTAGGGCGGGGAGGGGGCAAAGGCTGGCGCCAGGACGGTGTCCCCTCCTGAGGCTTCACTCACGCCACCAAATTTACCATCGAAATCCAGCAACAGCGCCCGTGGGGAGACCAGTCTGCAGGGGGACAGCTCACCCACCCCACACCAGGCCACCCTCCCCGAGAGCAGACGGACCCTCCGTCTGTAGGGGATGGAGTCACTTTACAGATCGATCTGCAAATGCTGGGGCCACGATAACGACCCACTCTTCCACCGCTTGAGAGCCCACTTGGCTAGAAACGGATCAGGGCATCGCCCACCCGGCCACGGCGCGTAGCACACCTCTGCTGCGCTATTTCCAGCAGGGCTTGGCCCCTGCGGTGAGCACCCTGCCACATTCTAGAGCAGACACTTGTTTCTGTGAAGGGGATCGATTTACAGCGCCGCGTCCCTCCCCGGAAGCCCCGTGCTGGGGCCTCTTTCTGTGAGTCCGCCTGGGTTCAGGCTCACCAGCCCTGCTCCCTGCTGGCTGGGTGGGGGTCTGGGGGGACAGCCCTGGGCCTCCCCGACCTCATCTGCACACGATGGCAATGACAGTGGCCCATGGAGAGTGCTTAGCACATGGCGGGAGCCCTTCCTAGCCCAAGGCGGTGGCCAGGGCACGCGGGGAGGCTGCGCCGCTCACCTGATCTCCGTCACATCCGACTTGTCCAGCTTCTGCAGCTCCAGCTTGGCGGCCTCCAGGATGGGCATGACCTCGGCGAGGGCCGTCTCGGCCTCGGCCTTCTCCATCGCGATGATCTTGTTCTGCTCCTCTATCTCCATGGCCTTCTCTTCTGCCAGCTTCTTCTTTTCCTCCGCTGCGGGGGGAGAGGGACGTCAGTGAAGCCACTGCGTGCGGGCAGGGGAGGGTGCACTTGGCCCCTGGGCCCAGGCCGAGCGCCGTCCTCAGGTCAGGCTGCACCTGGGGTCTAGGGAGCTGGGCCAGCGTGGCGTCAGGCTCTGCCGGTGGGGCAGAAACGCTCACCGCGTCTGGGCCTCGGGCTCCAGGCAGACGCTCCGACTCTGCCCTTAAATCCAAAGGCTGGGGTCCTTATAAGGAGGCCACGTAAAGACACACGGGGAAGGAGGTCATGTGACAATGGAGACAGAGATCAGAGTGACGCACCTATAAGCCACCGAAGGCCACGTATTGCCTTCCAGATGGCGGAAGAGGCAAGAAAGGGTCCTGCCCATACCTGGATTTCAGACTCGAGGCCTCCAGAACTGTGAGAAATCAGTTTTGGTTGTTTTAAGCCACCCAGCTTGTGGCACTTTGTTATGGCAGCTATAGGACACCACATGGCAGTAGGCGGCCCATAAACGCACCCCTGGGTGCTGCGCTGGTAGGATGCCAGCCTCGTGCTGGGGGCTCCCGTACCCTGGGCATGGACAGGGCCCGTGGCCCGAGATGAAGCCCAAACAGAAGACAGCAGAGCCAAGGAAGGGAAAGGACCGGATTCCCACCGACACATCTGAGCCCCTAGATCCAGCTGTGCCTGAAGCCAGCACACATCCAAATCAACGCGTTTCCACTTGAGCTTATGTCACTTTGAGCTCAGTTTCCAAAATAGTCCCGATAGGGATGGGCAGCCTGGAAGCAGAGATCCCAGGTGAGGCTACCTTCAAAAGTCCAAGTGGGAGCAAGGTGGCCCTGCACAAGCACGATGGCAATAGGGAAGGGAAAACAGCCACGGATGGGAAAGCCACTAAATGTGGGGATGGCGAACAGGTCACCCTTAGTCCAAACTGCAGGCTGGGCATCAGGGGAGGAGGTCTCTTGGTCACGAGCTGCTTTAAGGCAGTGGTTACGTCTCATTCAGTCCCCCACCCCCACCCCGTGGTGCCCGGCACGGAGCTGACATCCAGCCGGTATCTGTTGACTGGGCAGAGGAACACGTGAAATAACAGCGTCCTGCAAGACGCTTCCAGTCGCATTTCACATCCAGGGCCCACGGACGTGTGCAGACTCTCTGCACACTCACGTGAACCCACACCGTGGGCACCGGCAACGCAGTTTCTAAAGAAGGATCAAAGCTAAGCGGAGCTGTGTGGGAAGGAGGCGCCTGATCAGAGTCTGGAAGAGGAAACGCGGCCAGGGAGACAGAGGGAAGAGGGTGTTCTTCGAGCAAAGCAAAGGGAGAAAAAGAATAAGTTGCTGCAGGAGTCACGTGGGCACGAAGGAATGATGCGGGGAACAGGGAACAGGGCGTCCAGGGAAATGGGCTGGGCCAGGTGACGTGGAGGGATCGACGGGGACCCTTCTCGGCCTCACCGAGCGTTCAGCATGAAAACAGGCATCGAGAGTTGCCACAAATGACAGGGAAGGGCTCGCTGTCGGTTACGTTGCTTTGGTCGCGAGCAACAGAAACCAACAACGGTCAGGTCAAGAGAACCTGTCGTACAGAGGGAGCGTAGCTCAGGGCGGTGCAAGATGCCGAAAGACAAACAAGGCAGCTCCAGGGACCTGGGCTTGGACCCTGATGCTCAATAGTCTCTTCACGGCGCCGACATGGGATGAATGAACGCAAGTCATCTTCGGTCTCGCGTTGGCCGATTTGAAACGTGCAGTCCAGGAGAACCAGGGCTGGAATGTCCATCCCGATGGCACGCACGGGGACTCGGGGAGAGGCAGTCTGCCCGGGCCAATCTGGGGCGCTGTCACCGGAGTGGTGGCAAGCGGACCCTATGCACAGGCCTGGTGCCATGACAGCAGGTTGAACCGACATCACACTCAGAAGCCACACACGTGTGGACTGGAAGGAGAAGGGGGGCAGGCAGGTCAGGTGGCTTCTGCACCGGGGAATTGGCCGCACAGGGCGCAAATCAGGATCCTGATGATGTAAAAGGCGGGCAGGAGACAGGAGCCCAAAGACCTCGAGAGAAGGCGAGAGGCCGGTGCGCTGTCTCGTGTGAGGCCTGTGACAGGCAGGCGCCCCAGGAGCGGGACAGCCCAGGCAGGCCCAGCTGCTCAGCCGAAGCCCAGGCGCAGGGCCCGGGAGAGAACCCTGCAATAGCGCCGGGAGAGCCAGGACAGCCCCACACAGAGGACGCTACGGCTCCGGTCATCTCGACCCCAGGCACTCAGCTCACTCGCTCGCTGAAGGTCAAGAAACCAACGTTTCCCCACCCGGCCAAATCCCCAAGCTACCGATCAGGGCCCTGCTGAGAGTCTCGGTGCTTATGAAGGGGGACAGGGCTGGCCAGACGGGAGCTCAGGAAGAAACAGGAATCAAAGTGTCAGAGATGCCACGCTCAGTGCCCACAAGTGACTTCTCAAGGACGTCCCCAGCGGAACCCCGTCCTGTTGGGGCGTGGGCCCACCCCCGGCCGCCCCCGCTTGCCTATGGCGGTGTTGGTGGCGATCTCCTCCAGCAGGGCCTCGCAGGCGGCCGACTTCTCCGCCAGCACGATCTTCTGCTCGGCCAGCTTCTGGTTCAGCTCGTCCAGCTGGATGGTGGCCTCCTTCAGCTTGTCCAGGCCGCCCTCCAGACGCTTGCACTGGGCTGCGGAGAGAGTGGCCGGTTCACTGCCGACACTGCTGCTGTTCCGAACGCAGCCGGGCGAGCCAGCGCTCACCAGGTTCACCAGACTTGGGCTCACCGAAAAATAATCATTTTTACAAGCTGTCGTGCATCCCTCAGTGCCGCCACTGCAGTACTGGGACGGCACCGGCCAACGCGAACATGTGTCGGAAAACAGCCCGTCCCTTGGCCAACAGCCAGCGCCGGGGCATTTTCTTAAAAGCCCTTTCTTTTTTTTTTTTTTTGAGGCGGAGTCTCACTCTGTTGCCCAGGCTAGAGTGCCATGGCGTCAGCCTAGCTCACAGCAACCTCAGACTCCTGGGCTCAAGCGATCCTCCTGCCTCAGCCTCCCGAGTAGCTGGGACTACAGGCATGCGCCACCATGCCCGGCTAATTTTTTCCATATATTTTAGTTGGCCAATTAATTTCTTTCTATTTTTAGTAGAGATGGGGTCTCACTCTTACTCAGGCTGGTTTCGAACTCCTGAGCTCAAACGATCCTCCCGCCTCGGCCTCCCAGAGAGCTAGGATTACAGGCGTGAGCCACCGTGCCCGGCCTTAAAAAGCGCTTTCTAACAGAGCACGTCACATGGAACAGTCTCTCTAATGAGACGGAGACGTAGAGCGACAAGGCGTATGGCCCAACACTGAGCTAAAGCCAGGAGCACGCCAGAGCCCTGCCCACACAGAAGAATTACTCCAAAATGCAAAATCTAAAACGCACTTTGCTTGGCCCCCATCTTGCTGAGAAACATCTGCTTCAAGAAAAGATCCAACGTGCCTGAACCCTTGCTCGTGAGTGGTAATGGCCTCTGTTAGCCATCCCACCCCCGAGTCTTACCTATGTTATACTGAGTTTTCTCATCCAGTAATTTCGAGTAGGTGTTAATAAAATCGAGGTAGTTCTTGGGAGTCACGTAGTTGCTGCGTCTCAGTTTCTGCAGAAACTGTTTGCTGTACCGCCCCACGGATTCGTGAACCATGACAACGTGCTCTACCAGGTCTTCCGTGTTTTCCAGCGGGATCATCAGGTTGTCCCCTGAAGAGGAAGGAACGGAAAAGGCGCCTCCTTAAAGGCAAGGAAAACAGCAGTCCCTCGAGAAGTTAGATGTAGAATGACCACGCGACCCAGCAGTCCCACTCCTAGGTGTGTCCCCAAAGAACTGAAAACGGGGACTCAAACAGATTCTTGTGCGCCGGTGCTCTCAGCGGCCTATGCACAGTGGCCAAAAGGCAGAAACGACCCAAGTGTCTATAAAACCGATGAAGGGACAAACAAAAAAATGTGGCCCATCCATACGGTGGACTGTTATTCACCCACAGAAAGGAACGAGGCACCGACACATGCCACGACACGGAGGAACCTCGAAAACATGACACTAAGTGAGCGAAGCCAGACACAGAAGGACAAATAGTGAAATATCTAGAATAGACAAATTCCCAAAGACAGAAAGTAGCTTAGAGGTTACCAGGGGCTGGAGGGATTGGGGGTGGGGAGTGGCTGTTCAGTGGAGACAGAGTGTCAGTTCGGGATGATGAAACGTTCTGGAAACAGACAGCGGTGATGGCTGCACAACATCAGGGATGCAAGTAATGCCACGTGTGCCCTTAAAAATGACTAACGTGGGAAATCTGTTGTATATATCTTACAACAGTGAAAAATGACATTAAAAATTTTAATAGAAAAAGGAAGGAAAAAGCAGCAATCACTTATTGGTGACTTTTCTAGACCACAGCTGTGACCGTGCTCTGGCAACTCCTCTGCTAACACAGGAAGCCGATCCTCCTTCCCACCGCTAGGAAGCTGCATCTCCCCTGCTGGGAGACCAGCATCTCTCACCCCTGCCCTGGGCTGGCAGGGCTTGCTCAGCCATTCACGGCCGGGTCCTCAGCTCCCGCTCCTACTGGGCGAGAGGTGGGCCTTCCTACAGATCTATCGGAAGAATTAATGATTGCTCCGGTGCCAGGATTACATCTCTTGGGTCACCTGACAGCCTGTTAAATATAGTCACTTCAGAGCAGAGTATATCTCATGTTAAAATGACAGAAGGAAAGTGATCAAAAGCGCGATGCGCCCACGTTCTGCAGAGCTGATCTTGAGTTATACCAGGGGTCGGCAAACCGCAGCCCGAGGGCCTGTTTTACGGCGTGCATGGAAAAGTCAGCCTCGCAAAGTCCACGCTTTTGGGCATAGCCATCCCAATTCCCAAGAATACATTCTAAGGAGAACTCTAAGCAAATTCCAAGCAGCGTTATTTATGACACTGAAACGTAGAATACTGAAAGCAAGCCCAAGTGCTAACCCTGGAAATGGCTCACACCCCTGTGCAAACCAGGCACCCCTCTATCAGCGTTGCAAACGGTGAACCCAAGGACAAAGCCAGCCCACCACCTTTCTTTGTAAATAAAGTTTTATTGGAACTCAGCAACAGCCATTCACGTACGTATGGTCTGTGACTGCTTTCACGGTATAGTGGCAGACTGAGTAGTTCCAACAGAGCTGTAAATATTAATAAGTGCCATCTGGAACTTTGTAGAAAAGCTTCCACCCCCTGAGTTATATAATCAGAAAAGAGTCATTCTCTTAGCCCCCTTCGCCAAGAAACTATTATAAGTTAGGACTTCTGCTTGTATAGAAGGACTAGTTACTTATTTATTGAATACACATTTACAAGGTCATCCAGTGTCATTTGGCATAAATCTGCTCAAGCTAGGTCGAAAGAAAAAGATTTTCTCTAGAAGATAAAAAGACTTGCTTTCTTATTCAAAGATTTAAATAAATATCCAAGGCCTTAGGTGTTGGAAACTTTCAAGAGAAGTTCAGCGCTGATCGATGATGTTTACTGAAAGGTCCGTGGGGCACGCTTGGGGTACCAGCACACTTTTTCTTCAAAGAGCCAACCAGTAAGAGTACAGTCCCTGTTGCAATTATTCAGCTTTGCAGCTGTAGCATTAAAGCAGCCATAGGCAGTATGTTAATTAGTTAGTCCGTGTACCAATAAAACTTTATTTACCAAAACAAGCAGTGGGCCAATTTGGCAGCAGGCCATGGTTTGCCAACTCATGCTTTAGATGACACCTAGTCAACTTTTTTATCCTAAATTGCCCTTGTAAGTCTCCTGAAATCCCTTTGTACTAAAACACAATATAGACCGAAAATAAAAACCATTTTACCATGGGAGTTTCCAGTGAAGGAATTTCCTGGACCAAATTCAGACGGAAAAGTAATGATAAATCTCTTTGTTATACCAACAATGTAGTCCTCATAATAGCTGTGACTTACCTAGAAATGACTTAGCCACCGCATGGAGGGCTTGAGGCGGCCAGGGCATGAACCAGTCAATACCAGTGTTGTTTACCAGACCTTGAAAAGACAAGAGCCGAAGAAGATGCTCACTCTGCAGCCCTGAGATGGGCTCAGGAACTCGACCCCACCTTCCGCAGCCCACGGATTGGCGGATGAGCCGGAAGCGTCCGGGTCTAATTCATCAGGAGCAGTTTCTCATCCTTGGCACTACTGGCATTTGGGGCCGGCTTGTCCTCTGTTGCAGGGGCTGGCTGTGCATGGCAGGTGTCTAGCGGCATCCAGCCTCTACCCACTAGATGCCAGTAGTGTCCCTCAACCCCTCCCTGCCTCGTGAGGACCAAAAACGTCTCTGGGCACGGTCAGACGACCCTGCGGGAGGCAAAAATCCCCCTCCTATTAGGAGCCTCTGTCTAAGGGCAGGTACTGGCAGGGTTGTCCCAGATGGGAGGGAGCAGAGAGCCACCTTCCCCCCGCCGTGGCCTGGTGCCTAGGAGCGTGAGCAGGAGTTTGTCACCTACGCCCGAAGCTCGCCCTACCGTGCGGGCCACCTTTCAGCCCGAGGCTCGGCTCCTGCTCTCTGCAGGTGGAGCCTCGAGAGGCGGGTGGACCCCCGGCGCACATGCCCTGCAGGCAGGGAAACCGGTCTGCAGGCTCCGCTCGAGGGTACCTGGGAAATTCCTGCACCGAGTCCTCAGGGTGTCCCCCACGGGCGACATGCCCAGGACGATGTGCAGGTTGTTTGCACTTTTGTTCACGAAGAACTGCCACACGGACTCCTTGGCCGGCCCCATGCCCGCCTTCACAGCCTCCTGTCCAATCTGGCTGAGGACGGACTCCTTCTCCTCCTCAGGGAAAAGCGCAGGTACGATTCCTACAAAAAACAAAGACACGTGGGTGGTTTTCTTTTGTCTCAAGGTCATTACCTCTCTAGGCACTGAGCAAAGTAAGGGAAACACGAGGTCACGGACATGCTGCAGAGGAGGGCTGGGCCCTGACCCTGAGACCCGAGGCTCACTCACACCCCACGAGTAAAGCCCCCCGAGCCTCAAGCTCCTCATCTGCAAAATGGGCATAATAAACTCCTCCTGCTTACCTGGGAGGGTTACTGTGAGCATCAAATGGCTCAGACAAAGGAGGCATTTTACGCTGACCTCCTGCCCCACCTCTGGCCACCTGGGATTTGGGCACACGCCAGGTAGAGGTGCCGGCTTAAGCCAGGACATTCGGGCTAATCTGTTACCGCAGCCACAGGAACTAATACACCATCTGTCAGGTGTCAGCTGACAAGTCTCTTTCCAATGACGCCTTCCTGTCCAGACTGAGATGGGCCCTGCCCGAGTCCTCTCGCGGCACCTGTTCTTTTCATGCATAGCACCTCTCGCGATTTGTGATCGCCGTGTGTCTTTGTGTGTTTTTGTCATTGACGTCACTCAGCCCACACACACCCTGGACTCTCAGCTTCGAGGAGGGCAGAGGTCATGACTGTCTCATTCCCCACCCCATCCGGTGTCCGGAATGAACACTGTGGAATCAATCCAAGTGGCTGACATCGTCCCCGGCCTCAAAAAGCTGATGGCCCCTTGAAACAGACATGACTTAAAACTCGGTGATCGAAACACAGCAAATATACACTTCCAAATGTGTGCCTTTCGTTGCGTTTACGTTTTCCATCAAAAGAAAAACACGATAAACAAAAATTGGATCTGGACAGCGACAGGCACTCGGGAGCACTGAGGGGAGAGCCAGCCGACGGTACGGCTGGCCTCGGGCTGCGGCGGAGAACGGGACGCGTGGAGGGAGGGAGGGAGGGAGGGCACGCGTGGTCCAGCAAGCGCAGCAACGCAGGCGTGGTGGCGTCTAGACGCAGGCATGCAGGTGTTTGCCGTGAAATCTTTTCAGTCTCACTGTTACGTCTGCAACCGTCTGCGATAGACCCCATGAGCGACATGGCGACGCGACAAGGAACACAGTTAGGTGCCGAAACAAACAAGCGCTAAACGTAACAGGTCCCTGGGAAAGAAAAGAGGTCTCCGAACTTTCATGGGCCCCCAGGCAGACAGGACTGTGACACGGCAAAGTGGTTATGAGCACAGCCATGATGCCGAAGGTCCCGGGTTCAAGTCCCGCCTCGGCGCCCCGGGCCGGTTGCCCTTGGACAGGTGAGGTGCTATCGGTAGCAATTTCCTCAGCCGCCATGATTAACTACCACAGACCAGGCAGGTTAAAATGATAAAGACATTTGTTCTCTCACGGTTCTGAGAACAAGCGCGGGGCATCCGCCAAAGGCCGCGGGGGGGGACCGGTCCCTCCTCGCCTTGCTCGGCTCCTGGCGGCCGCAGATACCCCTCGGCGCGTGGAAACCTCTGCTTTCATCTTTGCGTGGCCTCATCCTCCGTCTCAAACCCCCTCTGCTTCCTTTTACGAGGACAGCTGTCATTGGGCTGAGGGCCCGCCCTAAATCCAGGATGTCATTTCAAGATCCTTAACTACATGTCTCAATAGGGTCCCGTTCACAGCCCCCAGGGGTCGAGGACCAGAACGTATCTTTCTGAGGAGCCACGACCCAGCCCTCTAACGGCAGCCTCTGTGCCTCAGTTTCCTCAGCTGTGAAGCGGAGGTGGTA
>VBSM01003044.1:246492-272363 GCA_008086735.1 Cheirogaleus medius
CGAACACCTGCCAACAGAGAGCACAGTGTCACCAAGCCACAGAGCACAGCGTCACCAAGCCACAGAGCAAAACGTCACGGCCACCTGCTGGCCTCCTCCCCTGCTGGCCACGTGCAGAGGGCACGGGCCATCCACATGGGAGTACGTGGCTGTGGGAAGGGCTCCCTGTCATGAACACGAGGCCCTCGGAGCCACCGAGAGGGAGGGAGGCAGGACAGGGGAGGCGGGAAGGAAGCAGCCAGGGGCTGGGCCTGGAAGGAGAGGAAGAAGATCACACACCACCCAAAGTGCGCTCAGCCGCGTGCTGGAGTTGACACGAAATTGGATAAATCGTGGGAAGACGTGTAAAGAAATTCAATGAGAAGCCATTCTAAATTCTTAAACTAGAAAATCCTATTTACGCCCAAAATAGATATGACCGTAAATACCAACACACCTTTTCTGTTCGAGCCTTTACTTTAGCTCAGAGGTGGAAGGGAAACCTTTCGCTGCGACAGGCAACCGTAATTTTGGAAACACGTCACATTTCTAGTAACCGAGACCTCTCTGCTCCCCACGTCCCCGACCCCGTGCACTCGCGCACGCGGTCACGCACCAGCCGGCAGACTCCGGCACCCGGCTCTGTCCGCCGCCGACAGCCCCACTCTGCGTGGAGGCCTGCTCTGATCCCACCGCCAACCCTCGGCCTCCCAGGGCCCAGCCACGCCCTGTGTGTCCTTCTCCTCCTCCCAGCCTCTGTCCCTGGACACCCTCTCTGCTGTTCTCCTCAAGGTGATATGTTGGGAAAATGCCTCAGATTCACCAGGACAAATCAACAGAAAAAAATCAACTTGCCAGAGGGGAACGTCTTATCCTGCTGAAAAACACAGAAACATCCCATAACAACTGTATTTTAATAATGAATGAATTCAATCACATATTTTATCAGATTTAAAGGTAACTCAGGCATGTTAGTTTTTCATTCTTTTAGAAATACTTTAGGCAAAAGGTCAATATTTGTGAAATAATGTAAGCTGTATTCATTGAATGAACCACGATCACTCTCTTATATAAAGAGTTCTCACAAATCAATAAGTATATAAAGAGATAACAAAAGAGAAAAGGCAAGTGTCCAATGAGTATATAAAAAGATATTCAAACTTCACTATTAATTGAAGAAAAGATCATTTAAACTGCAATATTTTCCACCTATAATATTGGCAAATATCAGAATGACAATACCTAGTATCGGTAAGAATATGCAGAAAACAGACGTTGCCAATAGCATAAATTAGCATAATCCTTTGTTGTGGGGGTGTGATTGGTTATTAAGACATTTTAAAAAATAATGGCTGGGCGCGGTGGCTCAAGCCTGTAATCCTAGCATTCTGGGAGGCCAAGGTGGGAAGATTGCTCGAGGTCAGGAGTTCGAGACCAGCCTGAGCAAGAGCGAGGCGCCATCTCTTAAAAAAATAAATAAATAAACCAAATATAAGGAACAATATAATGCTTCTATACCTACCACTCATATTTAACATTTACTGGAAAAAACTTTGTCATATTTGCTTCAAGCCCATTTTCAACTAAGTCACGAATCAGGTTAAAGCCTCGCCCGCCCCTTCGCCTGCGTTCCCGGGCCCTTTCTACTCCCCCCTCCAAGTACCTTCAGGTCCAGCCTTTCCGATGAGAAAGCTGGTCCCACGTGTCAGAAGTCTTTAAAAACCATACACCCTTTAACTCACCAATTCCCCAATTTCTACAGAGTGATCCTATGAAAAAAATTGAACAACGTTCAAAGATATCTGAAGAAAGATGTTCATCCCTGCACTGTTTATAACATCACAACAAGGGAAAAGCCACGTGTCCACCAACAGAGATGGGTCACGTGTGGCAGGCATATCCGTGCAACGGAACACCGTGCAGCCTTTCAAAAGACGATATAAATATGTATTTACTGCCTCGAAAAGATGCCAGTGACACGGTGGAAAAAATGTATTACCAAAGTTATGTATAATATTACTATTAACCCGCTGCTGGTAAGAAATGAATGTGTTTGTGCAGTCATAGAAAAGGTTGTGGAAGAACACACAGACGGTCCCCAGCTAACGATGGTTCAGCTTGAGATTCTTTGGCTTTGCGACGGCACAAAAGCAGGATGCAGTCGCTCAGCAGGCTCCCTGACTTACGACGGGGCTGCGTCCCGACACAGCCGTGGCAAGCTGAGGAGTGCGGCACGCTAAAGTGTCACTAGTAACAGTGGCCATCTTTAGGTTATGAGCTTACAGGTGACCTTTATTTTCTTTAGATTTTCTGCACGTTCTGAACTGGTGCACTGAGGCTGTATGATACATTACATTCGGAGAGAAAAGTAAGAGAATTCACGAAGGTGATTACTGTGTGCAGTGGACTGAACATGCGTGTCCCCCTCCCAAAATCCGTATGCTGAAATCCTAAACCCCAGTGTGGCGGTCGGGCCGTCAGGAGGTGACGAGGTGATGGGGGAGCCCTCACGCCTGAGATGAGCGCTGTTAGGAAAGGGACTCCGGGAGGCCTTTCTCACTCTCTTCCAGCCACGGGAAAGGAAAAGCCAGCCACGTCCGCAACCCGGACGGGGGCCTCGCCGGAACCCGACCAGGCGACTCGGGTCTTGCAGTTCCCAGCCTCTGTTACAGCAGCCTCAACTGCCAGCGACACCGTGATAATGACAATGATGCCGAGTTAAATCTGATCCAGAAAACGCGTAGAAGACAAATAGGAAAATTTGTACAAAAGAACATGTCTTCCCTGCTAGGCGAAGGATCAAGAAAACCCAACAAAAAGCATCCTCTCGAAAGGCAGGCTTCTCAAACGGGTCCGAGGCGGGCGCGAGGGGTAGCTGAGCATCTGAGAATAACCGAGGCTGGGCGAGACCATAGAGCGCCCACGTGGGTCACGGAATGCAACAGAGGACCGAGGCACCAGTGCCAGGGTGCAGCAGAGACAGGCTTGGAGAGTGAGGGAAGACCCTAAGGTGAGTTAGACGCCTGAGAACTAAAGAAGGGTCGGGGAGACAAGGGCGAATCATGGCGATGACTCGTCTTCAGGACTAAGCCTCAACGCATTTTAACGCATGGTGCAAGCCTCCGGCTCGAGAGGCCCCTGCCGGTGAGTCACCCGCAGAAACCACCGGAGGCACCTGTGCAGTTCTAGAATGGTCTGGAGGAACAGGAACCCGCAGACACTGCAGGTGGGATGTAAGATGGCACAGCCGCTCGGGCGGGTCCGCGAATGACTAAACACGCAGCCACCAGAGGGCCCCACAGCCCCAGTCCCGGGAGTGCGCCCAGAGCAGGAAAGACACACATCCGCACACATGCCTGTACACACGTGTCACAGCAGCACCGTTCACGACAGCCAAAAGGTGGGAACCTCCCAAACGTCCATGAGTAGACGATGGATAAACAAAACGTGGTCCATCCATACGATGGAATAGCACGTGGCCAAAAATGAAAGGAAGCACCGACACGCGCTCCGACAGGAACCTTGGAAGCATCATGCCAAACAGAAATGCCTCGTACTATGTGACTCTATCCACACGAAAGTCTAGAGCAGGGTGGTCTCGAGACAGAAAGTAGCTCCGCAGTTAGCTGCTTAGGGCAGGTGAGGGTGGGTGCAGAGAGGGGGTGAGAGAGAAAGGCCTGGGGTTTCTTTCTGCAGTGATGAAATGTTCCAAACTAGACTGTGGCGATGGTTGTACATATCTGTGCATGTACCAAAAAGCACCAGTTTGTATACTTTAAATGGGTGAATTATATGGTCTTGAATTATATCTCAATAAAGCTGTTTTTTTTAAAAAAAAATTCTAGGCTTGACCCCGAGCCGTGCCAGCCGTGCAGATTCTGCAGCCAGCAAGTTGCCGGCCTCCTACAACAGGCCCGCTGCGGTTTGGGCCAAGCCCCCCACCACGTAAGCCCAGGCCACGGTTCACAGGACTTGCTTGTGTTTGATTTTTGAACTCGATTCGACACATCCTCCGTTCTAAAAACAATACAATACAGACAGTCCAACGTACCATGGTTCAACTTGTGATTTTTCAACTTTACAGTGGGTTCGTTGGGGTATTAAATGCATTTTTGTCTTGCTATATTTTTGACTTATGAGGAGTTTATCAGGATGTAACCACATCATAAGTCAAGGAGCATCTGTAGTTAGATGCTTTCGATATTCAGTAAAATTAAGATCAAGCCAAAACCAAGCAACAACAACAACAACAACAACAACAACAAAACCCCAAAACTCACCTCTATACTCTCTGGAAACATCACGGTATGATCTGCTGTAGATTGTTCCGATAGTTACATGAACTACCGATGGCAGAAACCCAAATGAGACGCTTTTTCAGGGGAGGGGGCGGACTCACCTCGAAGCCGGCGGTGAAAGCGGCCAGCCGTGCCAGCGACTGCTTCCCCGAGCCCCCGACCCCCACCAGCAGGGCGTGGCCGCGGTCCATGCGGATGATGCGGTGCACGCGGGTTAGATGCTCCAGAGCGTCGTCAAAGAGAACCAAGTTCATCTTGGTGTTGCTCTCGTTATACTCCTCAAGAATTTCCTGAATTAAAAAAAAAATTGTTTTAAAGGATCCCTGGACTTAAGAGGCGGACTCCCCTCCTCCTGTCCAGGAGAGATTAAGAACGGAGGAGAGTTTTCTGATCATCCACAGTGGTTGAAATAATCACATCTTTTGGGCTCACAGGACTCATCAGCTTTCACAATCAAGATTTCCACCTGCTGGGTTCAGACGGGCCAGCAGCAAGCCGAAGGGGGTCACGAGGCGCATCTCGTGAATTTAAGTGAGAATGAATGTTGGGGGTCAGATGGGTGGTCCCCAAACCTAGCTGTGCAGCACCCAGGGACCCCCCGCGGGCCCAGTGAAGCCAGTCTCAGGGGCAGGCCCAGGAGTCTGTGTTTAACAGACACCTCGCCGGGGGCCCTTCCCGCGCCCCGTGGGGCGTAGGGACCACCAGGGCAGACACAGGCCCGCATCTGACACCCCGAGAAAGAGCCACGGCTGTTGCTTCCCGGGCCCCCACTCCAAGCTCGGCTCCCCCGCTCGGCCCTGCTCCCGGGAGGCGGCGAGGCCCGCCCACACCTGGAACAGCGCCTTGGCCGCCTCGTAGTCCTGGATGTCTTCGTACACACGCGGCTCCTCCTCGTGCAGGGCCGTCCGGAAGTCTCCGAACAGTATGGGATCCCTCATCACCGTCTCCAGGTCGTCAGCAAAATGTTCCGTGACCAAGCTTCCTATGTGCTCTTGCACCTTAAAACACAAGACCGTTAAGGGACCCAAACCCAAGAACAGCAAACGCACTAGGACTTGTCAGGAAAAGAGTGTGTGCTATCATAACCTAAAATAATTTGCATTTGATTTGTTCCCCAATCGCTACAAGGCACTTAATAACCAACCCACCCTCCTTTACCTGTCGGGTTTTATTGTTAGCGTCTAGTTTTCTGCAATTAGCGTCCTATGATGACAAGCACACCGGGGTTGTTTTTACGCTCGTTCGTTTTACTCAGAGGAGAGCCCTGTGGTTAGAGTCGCGCGTTTGCCGGCCCACGTCACGGTACTGACCAGCTGCTTGTCTGTTTCGTTGATCAGCCGGTCGTGGAAGACTCTCAGGCACTCGTTCCTCCAGACTCTCACCATCTGGGCCACCGTCTGGAACCTGCGCAACAGAAGGGGCAGAATCAGCCACGACGTCCCCTGCAGCAGAGCGAGGCCCGTGCTACCGCTGTCAGACGCTTATGCAGGACGCGGGGGAGGACCAGCATTTCTAGAGTCCTTTGCCCCCTGGTGCCACAGTAATGGGACGTAAGCAGAGGGCCCTACAGAAGCTAACGAATTAAATGTAAAGACCACAGCGTCGTCACCCGTCACTTACCCTACTGTGGGGAAGGAAAAAGAGCATTAACTACATGTGGCGTAAATGACATAAAGTAAGTGCCTAACGTCGCCCTCCCTTGCTGGAATATATGGATTCAAAATCAGCATCAGGGCCGCCGGCAGCTCCTTTTTAAGAGCCAGCTCCATCTGGCCCCAGTTCCAGAACTTTCCCTGTGTTCTGGCAAAGAGCCATCACCCCACCCAAAACACCTGGGGCTTCCCCTGCTGGACTGCACCCCGACACAGCTCCAAGGGCAGCCACGAGCAAGGCTGCGTCCACGGAAAGCCCTTAACGCATTTTTCGGTATTTCGCTGATTCGTGATACGAATCCACGTAGTCGGATTCTGCTTGCAAATCGACATAAAGGAGACGCTCATGTGAAGACGTAAGTCGAGTTTTAATGGGAAATTTTCTACACCCAGACTTAAACCCTTTATGTTTTCTGCTTACTTCTCCCAAGGACACACATCGCCACGCAGCAACTGGAAACGACTCGGTTGCATGAAAGGTCCCAGGCAGGAAAATTCCAACTTCAGAACTGACAACGAGAGGCCAGCAAAGCGGTCCCCCCTGAGGTCAGACGCACCTGTCCCCACGTCAGCATTTCTGCTTCCCTTCGTCCCACCTGTCTGCAACTCAAGGGAGCATCTGGACTTATGCCAAGCATGTGTCTATTTTCTTAGTCAACACGAGCAGAAACATCGAGTAACTAAGATGCACTGATTCATCGAAATCATCGATAAGTTCTCCGTCTTAAAAGCATAAAAGTCATCATCCTACCGACGGCAAATGTTTTAGTCAGAGAAACCAAACTCACCTCTCCGGGTTAGTGAGGACAAGACCGTTAAAGACCCGGGAGAGATCTCGAAGGTTGAAGATGTAATGGAACTTCGAAGGAGTGGGAGGTAGGTCCTGAACGATATTTCCGTAGAGGGCTAACGTGCAGGACGTCAGCTTGTCACTCACAGCCATGATGCTCTCATGAAACGTCTAAAAAATTAAAAGTGCATCAATGGACGAATGGATATACAACAGCATGTTATTTGGCCATAAAAAGGAGTGAAGGACTGATACGTGTTACAACGTGGGTGAACCTTGGAAACATCGTGCAAAGTGAAAGAAACCAGACACGTGTAGTATGACTCCATCTATGTGAAAAACCCAGAATACATGAATCATAGAGACAAAAGGCAGATCAACGGTTGCCGGGGGGAAAGCGGTGGGATGGGAGCAGCTGCTGCTGACAATGGGCTTCCTCCTGGCATGATGCAATGTTCTGGAATCAGACAGTGGTGAGGGTTGCACAACATTGTAAATGGACTAACTGCCACCGAATCATATGCTTTAAAATGGTTATTAAGCGAATTTTACCATTTTTAATGGAAATTAAGAGGCCAGAGAAGCTCATCATCTGATCTGCTTTTATGTCTAAGTCTAGATTTTCTTATTAGCTGACCAGCCGACGTGACGTGAAACCAAACACCCAAGCCAGCCCTCAGTCTGAGCTGTGTTTGAGTGGCGCAGACCTCGCCGTTCTGAGAGAGACTGCCCGCAGGGAGGGCGTGAGCAGGCCAGGTGCTCACACGTGACCTACCCCGTGCCTTCACCTCACCCACCTGGCCCCCGCAGCCGCCGGGCGTGCAGACGCTGCTTTGGTAGGGAGACGTCAGGATCGGGTTACTGTGTAAACGAACGGGCCCATGTGGGGGCCCATATGAGTCGTAATGACACGGCAGTAACTAACGTCTAGTGGGTGTCTGCCGCGTGCTAGACTGCAACGCACACTTTACACACACTTTTCTCCTTTCGTTCTCCCCAAGGCCAGTGAGGTGGGCACCACTGTTATCTCCCTGCTCCAGGTGAGGACGGGGGTCGGGAGAGCCCAAGGAGCAGAACTGGGCCTGACGCAAAACCCCAGGCCCCTGCTCGGCTCGCTGCTGTAACTCAGCGTGACGCACATCACTCAGGGCCACGTCACGACTGCCGTGGGCCCCTTCTCCCAGAGAAATACGGTAAAATCATATTTTATAACTGCATTGCTATAAAGAGCATTTTTTTCTTCTGATTTTGAAAGAAGTTAAAACATCTCCAATGGCCCCTGGAAGTGTCACGGGCCCTTGGCATAGTCCCTGCTGTGCCTGACGGCTGAGCCACCCTGCACACATTTCTACCCGACACCACGTCTTCCGGCTTAGACTTCAGATTAAAATCGAGTTACCGAGGTATGGCCTTTCAGGATGGAGGAATAAATCAAATGCAAAGACTCCTCTGAAGGGAACGGCACGTTGAAGACACTGAACAGTGAAATGAATCTCGGGTCGACTTCGTTGCGGCCTCCGCCGGCTTTTCCCATGGCAGCGATGAAGCCAAGGTCGCGGATGCTCTTGCAGTTCAGCTCCTTCCCGCGGTCGTACAGGTAGCCTTTCTCCAGCAGCAGTTTCAGCAAGGCGATCGGCTGCTGGGTGCCGTATTCATCCACCTCGATTTTTGTTTAGAGGAAAGAGAACAGTAGCATCGTAAGGCAGAACTCAGGCCTCCACTGAACACCTAGACCAAAGCCCATCTCTCCTGCTGCTCTCTCGGGGCACCTGGTTTTAGTTTCACGGGGCTTCTCAGATTTTGCTATTGTGTATTCACGTGTGATTACTGTTTCACGGTCTGTCTCCCTCACTAGACTGCAAGTTCATGAGGGCAGGGGCTGCATAGGTCTCACACATGCTCAGCACGAGTCCCAGGGGAGGCGCTCTGTAAATATGTTAATTAGATGGAGGGTGGACAGGTGGATGGACATATGGACACATGGATGGATGGACGGACGGATGGACAGATGGACGGGTGAATGCACGAGCAGATGGGTGAGTGGATGGATGGATGGATGGATGGATGGGTAGATGGGTGGAGGGATGAACAGATGGATGGATAGCTGGATAAACGAGTGGGTGGGTGAATGGAAAACAAGGTGGATGGATTGACAGAATAGATGGATAGATTAATAAATACATGGATAGATGGATGGATCCTGGCTTTGCACTCAGTCCTTCTGGAAGATAAACTTTCAGGAAAAAATGGTTCTGTGGAATGATATGAATTTAAATTCCAGTATGCTAAGTGCAAAACTTTGTACTTCTCAGGCTCTGGCCCCAGAAACACACTCACCATACAGCTAAAATTTTCCTTCCTTGGTAAATCCAGAGGAATTCTTGGGAAGTGTCTGGCCTGACGCTTCCCATGTATACTGGGCCAAGAACAGGATTATTCTCTAAAGTAGAGCTCATTTGGAAGCCACCTACTCAAACTCACGCCGAACGTAGCGCAAAGGCTGCCTACTTTTGTAGGCTGTCTGCTTTTCTCCTCTGGGAAGCTAAGGGACACAGTAAGGGATAGGTCCCTCCGTGTACGAGCATCCCGGGAACATGCTGCCTAGGCGGGCTTCTCACAGCCTGCATCTGCAGCCGTGTGCAGGGTTAAAGGGGGTTCTCACACTCGTCCACTTCCCAACGCAAACACAAGCACCATCTCGCCCCCGCCTCCCGCCTCCCGAACTCACGCCACCTTGGGCATGTTCATGTCGTCCATGAACACCAGCAGGCGCTTGCCCATGGGCGGGCCGTAAGTGTCTTTGGTTCGCTTTTCCACATTTGCCTCTAGATTTCTCTGGATATCCATGGACGTGGTGCGGGAGGAGAAATTGACTGTTAACACGATCTGAAACAGAAAGAGACGATTCGAAAAGTCGGCCTTTTCTGCAGGACGTCAGCAGTGAATGTTCCAGCATAAGCCACCACCTCTGTTTTGCAAAGTCACTGGCCTCCGGACTAACCTTTGCATAACCCAGTGTGGCTCTGGGCTCCGTTATTTTTTAAGTGGTAAAGCAAGAATTCCTCTTTCCTTGTGGCATATTCTACGAGCCAGTAACGAGTGGCTGCACATGGGCCTTGGGGACCATGTGGCTTTGCAGAAAGTGGACTAGGGGGTCTTGGCTCTGCACAGTTCTAATTAAGTGACCTCCAAGAGTCATCTAACCTTCCAGAGCCTCATTTTTCTCACCTGTTATATGATTATAATGACATCGGTTTGAATTTCTTTGTAGGGTGATTGCATCATATGAGATGCGACACACAATGGCATTTGCAACGTGACGAGACTCAAACATAAGTTACTAGCGTGCTGGCTGCATCTTCGTAAATAGGTCAAAGACGGCATGAACACCCAGGAGTTGCCGGAGAGAAAGGCGCGGGAAGCCCCCCGGACCCTCATGCACCTGTCCTCGGGCCCTCTCCCCATGCCGGGCTCATCCCCCAGAGTTGCCAACGCAGTAGGTCTGGGGTATTTTAAACAAGTTATCAGTGATGTCGATGCTGCTGGTCTAGGGGTCACACTTTGAGAACCGCTGTGTTCCACAGCACCCTCCAGCTCGGGCACCCACGTGCAGGCGCACATAAGCTGCACACGGTGCAGCTGAGCGTGCATCTTGTTAAAGCCAGCGTGTTAGCTGTACCTTGCTGGGCCAGCGAGCACCAGCCACAGAGTCCCGGGGGGCGGGGAGCAGGGAGGGAGCTGGGAAGAAGTCTCCTGAACGTGGCTTCCCTGTGCCCGACTCCATAAACCCGCAGGTCCCCCAACTGTAAACGTCCCTTCTGTGCCAGCCACACTGACACACTTAAAGCTAAATCCCCCACGTCTGCGTGCGACAGTACGTGAGTGAGCCTGCCCGCTCACAGGCAGCCCAGCCCAGCCCTGCCACAGCCCTTAAGGGGCACAGTGCAAAGCCCGGCTGAGCACTACCCCCCAGAGGGCCACACGGTTTCCCGGAGCCCCGTGGCTGCCGGAACCCCTGGGAGTGGAAGAGGCACAAAGCGAAGCGATAGAACTGGGGGGAAGCAGAGGGAAAGCCTTCTCCCCGCCGAGCTCCCAGCCGGCCAGAACGGGATTGGAAGCTCAAATAATGAACAGGCACAAACCGAGTCCTCGCAGATTGGAGGCAAGTGTCCAAGAGCAGGAGCGCCTGGAAATCGCGGCCAGCCCCTTGGAGGAGTGGGCGGCTTCGCTCGGTTATAAGGCAAATGAAGACGCCGCTCAGCGGGGGGAACTAGGGGGGTGCCCAGAAGTGGGCCCACGCAGGGCGGTCCTGGGTGCTGGGGAGGTACCTGCCTCCCTGCCGCCTCGGTGCACCCTGCCACACCTGCACTGCCATGTCCCCTGTTGTCATTATCATGCTTGTCCCCACTGCCCGGGAACCCTTCCAGAGCAGACTGCGACAGGCTTGCTCACCGTCGCTTGTCCTGTGCACCCTGGCACATGTCAGACTCCCCCCCACCCACCGCATGGGACGAAGAGCTGGAGGAAGCAGAGGAAAAACTCAAACAGCTTTAGAAACCCCAAAACAAGGGCGCATCCTGTGACAGCCTCCAGGAGGGTCCCCCGTCACCCTCGCCTCCAGGCAGTCACACCTGGGGCACCTCCCACACCACACCAGGGTGGCTCTGGTTGTCCCTGACCCACAGAATATAGCAGAAGTGACAGGAGGTGACATCCAAGGCCGGGTCATGAAAGACACCGTGGAGTCTGCTTTGCTGTCTCTCTCGGACACTCGGGAGGAAGCCAGCCGCCACATCGCCCCCACACTCGGGCAGCCCTTGGAGAGGGCCCAGTGAGGAACGGGGCTCCAACCACAGGAAATGCCATCTGGGAGGAGGACCCCCCAGCTCTAGGCAAGCCTCCAGGTGCCGACAGCCCTGGCCACCAGCTCGACTGCAACCCCGAGACAGATCCTGGGCCGGAACCACCCACATTCCTGACCCCCAGAAACCGTGAGATAATAAGCGTCTGTTGCACTAAGCTGCTCCGTGCTGGGGTGATTTGCTACCCGGGAATAGATAACGAATTCTGGTCATGACTTACGTTTGTTTCTTCGTTCAGATTTTTGAGGAAGTTCTGGGTAGTGGCTGTCTTAGAAGTGCCAGATTCACCGACAAAAATAACAGGGTGCTTAATTTTAACCATTTGTCCCAATATCCAGGTAGTCCGGGTGGTATCCACTGTGTGAACTGTTAAAAATGAATTAGGAACGGGAGATCGCAGGGCACTCCAGACAGGGTGAGCATTCGGCAACTTGGAGCTTCACAGAATCCCTCAAATCCCATAAAAAGCGTCAACACAAGCCCAGACGTGATCCCAAAAACACAGATACGAGGAAACTTTCTTCTTAGGAGAACCTCCCACCCCAGCCATCACTTCATAAGCTTTATTGAGGTACAACTTAAACACCATAACATTCGCCCGTTTTAAGCATATGATTTGATGAATTTGATACAGTTCTATGATTGTGATTGTCAGCATAGTCCCAGTTTAGAATACCCAGACTGGTTTTGTTTGTTTGTTTGTGGCACAGTCTTGCTCTGTCATCCAGGCTAGAGTGCCGTGGTGTCAGCCTAGCTCACAGCAACCTCAAACTCCTGGGCTCAAGTGATCCTCCTGCCTCAGCCTTCCAGGTAGCTGGGACTACAGGCACGCACCACCATGCCCGGCTAATTTTTTTTCTATTTTTGGTAGAGACGGGGTCTCACTCTTGCCCAGGCTGGTCTTGAACTCCTGACCTCAAGCGATCTTCCTGCCTCGGCCTCCCAGAGTGTTAGGATTACAGGCGTGAGCCATCGCGCCCGGCTCCCCACACTGTTTTTAACATCCGATTCTGGTTTATACTCAGGATGTTAAAAATTCAGCTTCTCTGTTGCTTACGCCCCTCAGACCCCTGCAGGATTTGGTTTCCCGACCAACACCTGCCCCTGAACACAGAGTGAAACCACAAGTCGGGTCTGGCGGCTTTCAATCCTGATGGGTTCCTGTGAAAACAGGCACGCCCCACCCTGTGAGCACAGCGGACCAGGATCAGTCCCAAATCAGTTTTGTGGAACTATTCACCCTCATCTCAGGGGAGCAGCCAGAGGAGGGCGTCTGGACTACGGCTCAGCGTGGACACGTCCAGAGCGCGGCTTGTGCAGGCAGTGCTGTTCCCCGAACGCTGCCTCGGTGGCTCCCGTGTCCTTCCTTCCTCAGGCCCTTCCCGTACCTGCCAGCTCTGCGGGGTGAAGGGCGCCCAAGAGACCTGGGGGAGGGGGAGGCGTGGGCCTGCAGCGGGGGGGCCGAGGGGAAAGAGCCGAGAGGCGCAACCACCTAAGACGCTCTGAGCAGGGGACAGCAGGGGACAGCAGGGGACAAGGGGAGCCAAAGGTGCCGCCCTCGTGGCAGGGCCCACGGCTCACTCTCCTCGGTCCCCCTCCCTCCACCAGGGACTCAGGCGCCACAGAGACCGTGGGGTCTTCCTCACTTCCTCCCAGAACAAGGACCCCACGATCGTAGATCCGGGAACGGGCGCTGGACTGTCACTCACCCAGGATGTCGATGAACTTCCTCTCGTGAGAATGGACGTACTCTAGGACCAGCTTACTCCACGGGATCCACCGGCTGCGCGTGCCGTCGAAGTGAAAGTCGTACAAGGTGGGCAGGTGACCTGCAGTAAACAGTGGCCTGTGTCACTGCGATCAGAGACTCAGACACGTAGAATGAGTCCTGGCGCGGCTTGCAGCGAACGAACGCGGCTTGGTCACCGGACGGGCACGGCAGTGAGCGCTTTGATGCTCCTCCCGCACGAGACAGGCGCTCACTGAGCACTCTGAACCGATGCTTCCCGGCGACTGGACAGATACCGAGTGTTCTGAACCAAGATCCAGGCAAGCGACAGGCAGGCCCAGAGCAAGCGCCCTGTTCTGCAGAAGGGGAAGTTTGGGTCCAAGCAGGGTGGGGCGGGGCAAGGTCCCAAGAAGGCCCAGGTGCCCGGGGCGGCTGGAACATGCAAAGTTTAAAGAGTTTAGACAGGCTGGGCGTGGTGGCTCACCCCTGTAATCCTAGCACTTTGGGAGGCCAGGGCGGGAGGACTGCTTGAGCTTAGGAGTTGGAGACCAACCTGAGCAAGAGCAAGACCCTGTCTCTACTATAAATAGAAATAAATTAGCCAAACAACTAAAAATAGAAAAAATTAGCCGGGCATGGTGGCACATGCCTGTAGTCCCAGCTACTCGGGAGGCTGAGGCAGGAGGATCGCATGAGCCCAGGAGTTTGAGGTTGCTGTGAGCTAGGCTGACGTCACAGCACTCTAGCCCAGGCACGAGAGTGAGACTCTGTCTCAAAAATAAAGAGCTTAAACAGAGCAAAGGAAGCAAGTACCTAAGCTCAGGTGAGAAAAGGTTTAGGCTCATCAAGAGAGGTCACCCAAAGGGGCTGGCCTTTTGCCATAGCAGTCGACGCATTTGAACTTGTCCGGAGGGTACCACCAGACGCTCTCACCAGCGCCTGTCTCTCTACAAAAGCACATGACTTGGGAAACCCACACAGACGGAAACATGGAAAAGCAAGTTCACTGCTTCTGAAAACCTGGCCAAAAGCACTCGGAGCAGGAAAACGGGACAGCTCCTACCTGGCAATTCTCCGGGTTTGGCCCAGACTCCTTCCGTGTCAGCGGTGGGCAAAGAAGCGATGCATTTAATGCATTCGTCAAATCTGACCCTTCCGTCCTCGAGCAGGGTGGCGCCCAGAGAGCAGTACAGGGCCTCCAAGAAGTAGCACTCCAGCAGCTCGGGGTCCTCGATCTCTCCTTCCAGTAACGAGTCCAGCATCTTGGTTAACTGGGTCACCTGGTTCACCGGCAAATGCCTGGTTCAGCCCACATATTCCACCCACACAGAACGGCTGCAGTCACCCACCCTGGGATCCCAGAGCGACGGGAACACGTGTCCTCCCATCTTGGTGGAGCCCAGTGTCTTGCCTTGCACAGGGTCACACATGCAAGTGTCGTGTCGTCCCCGAAAACCAACCCGCGATGTCACTGGTTACCCATCTGGCATCTTCGCCCCCACTTAAAGGCCCGACGCGGGTCCCTCTTAGGGGAGAATTCTTGTGCTCACAGCAGCACCGTCTCTCACCATGTTCAGGTCCGTCTGAGGCACGATCGTCTTCAGCTTCTCGCCTTGTTTCCCGTCCACTATCCCTTCCACAATCACGCTGATGAGGTAGGGCACGTATTTCTGGAAGAGGCCGTCTAAGTTGTTTTGCTCCACCTACGAAAGAGCAGAATCCCAAAGCGCTTTCAAGGGTTTATTTATTGCAATGAAGTGGGCAGAACGCTTTTCTCGTGAGCGTCAGAAACATCTTGCAGCGAGTGGTAAGTTTGGCAGGCGAGGAAACCCTGATGCTAGTGCTTTATGCTTGCAGAGATTTGTCCTGTACGATATGCTTTTCATTTCATCACGAAGCATTTTGCTGCCATTAGGGTCTACCCCACCCAGGAAGGGAGGATAACAGATCCCATTTCACAGAAAAGGGACTGAGCATCTTTGGGTTCAAGTGACCTAACCACAGCCGTCCAGCAAAGCAGCGGAAGGCCCCACTCCCTATCAAGGCGTCAGCGACCACCAGGGATTGCATGGTCATCGGAAAAGTCCCTCTCCCATAGGACAGTGCCTCAGATGGTCCGATCATGGTTCCCTTGGTCTTCTCCTCTCTGCAATAATTACATCCTGGCTTCCAGTTCACCCCCAGCCTGGCAGCCCTTCTAGAGACACACCGAGACCACTTGTGTCACTTTGAGAATGTGGTCATGGTGTCCTGGGTGCGATCGAGCCACAGCCCACACATGACTGTCACATCCATCTCTGCTCCTTTCAAAGAAGCCTTGTGTTAAGCACACTTCTGGCCCGCCACCTATTTTTGTAAATAAAGTTTTATTGGTACACAGCCATGCCCCTTCATGCACATACTGTCTCCGGCTGCTTTCGAGTCACAATGGTAGGGCTAAGTACTTGCAAAAGAAAGCATATGGCCCACAAAGCCTGAAATATTTATTATACTGTCTACCCCTTCACAGAAAAGTTTGTGAGCCCCTCGTTTAGACCATCAGAATCATCGCCTATCCCACTGGCTGTGAACTGTCTGAAGTTTAACAAGCGCATCTGCTGTGCTTTCGTGTGATTTGTGCTCAAGGACGTGGGCAGGTGAAGGGCAAGGTCATGGCCTTCAACTGCAAACATCCCTCGGGGCTACATTATCCTACCGGCCGCCACCACCACTAATAACTGAGTTCATTTTAGAAATAGTTCTCACCTTGTTTTGTATTTCATTAACCCATTTTTTCCAGTACGGTTCATATTTCAAGTTTTTAGGATCCACATAAACCATCCCACATCGAGAGACGGTTGCAGGGGAGGCGTACTGCAAATCTCCAACCTGCAGAGATAAAGAAAGTCAATCACATCTACAGCTACAAACAAGATGGATTCGATATTTAAGGGCCTTTTTCTTGTGCAAAGTTTCCACAACTGCACACAACCCGGGTCGTATCAAAATGAACAGAGCTTTCGCGAGGTTTTTGCTTCAACACCTAGGTTTATGATAGGAAGACTATCTGTGATCTAACACCTTTTTAAGTTTTCTCTTACTATAAAATTAATGTGAAAATGAGTATGTTGGAGAGTATCTGACAAAAAATAGAAAAATAGAAAGGAGAAAATAAGTTACTTAAATCCCACCACCCAGAAACAAACAGATATCAATTTGGAGTGTTTTCCTTTCAGTCTTTTTGCCTTTTTTTTTTTCAACATAGTTCAGATCAGGTTGTATAACACTTAGTAAGTGCACAGCTAAATCAGCAATATTAACAAGCCTATCTCTTCCTGGGAAAGAAGACACAGTTCAGTCTGCTAAAGATACGTGCAAATACTCGTGCAGTGACAGATCCTGCAGGCCAGTCTAGACATGGCATTGATACTGAGTTAGGGTGAAAGCAAGTCCAGGCCCACAGCCGTTAAACACGCCGTCCACGTCACAAGCAGGAGATGGAGGGCCTCAGAGAGTGGTCTCCAGGAAATAAAGGGACTCGACAGAATACTCGATATGACAGGAGGTTTGAAAAAACAAATGAGGATGAGATAAAAAACAGTGAGAGGGGCAGGCAGTTACAAACTCCAGACAAAACAGATGGCTCTAAAAGAAAGTAAAGGTGATCACAATGGCCTGCTCGGCTGGGCAGTAAATATTTCTTAATAACGTCAACACTGTTTGCTATTAACCAGTTTAACAATGTGCTGTTCCGAGGAGGGGAGGTGGATAGTGTACGAGCGATGAATTCTCACTTTCGTAGCAGTCAGTCAATAGATGACGTATAAGCTATAAAACGTATAAAGGAAGAGACGGCACACTGAGCATGTTACTTACAGATGCTACGGTGATCATCAGGAAAAACGACTCAAAAATGAGTAAATGAATCACGTCTGGGATGGAGTAAAGAGGGAATGAGGGGAGTAGATAAAGAACAAAGAGTTGTACTCATCGTAAACTCTCGTGCATTATTTTTCCACAATCGTCTATGTTTGTTGCTACTTTGATAAACATTCAGGTTTTTACTTAAAAGCAAGACGTATGTTCGAAATCACTTTTCGTCCCTACTTGCCTCAAAGAGCAGAGCGCAGTGCGCTTGAAGCCGAATGCGCTCCCCGTTGGCCAAGGTCAACAGCTTGTTGTCGTCCATCACGGAATTCATGTTTTCCACCCACAGGGCGTCCACGTCACCGTCAAACAAAATATACCTGCGGCAGCCACAGAAGTTCCCAGTTACGGACCCAGGTGTAACCTGCCCACACGCACTGAGCGTCTTTTCCCGGGGTTTTCCAGCCGGGATCGGGGACCGAGCACCCTGCTTGGTCCAGACGTTTGACCCACAGGGAACATAAAAACTGAGTTAGTTGCCAACATTTAAGAATCAGGGAACTTCGCACAAACACCTGGAGTTGTCACCTCTCAGACAAACTGGGAGGTCCAAACACAGGGACCTACGTTTCTGCCTGGGAACAAGCTGAGGAGGCTGAGCAGGAGCTGCCCACGGGGACAAAGTGTCACTGGGCACCGCCACCCCCACCCCCTTCTTTTCTTAACCCGAGGCTGGTATCAGTTGCTGTTTATCACTGGTTTTAACTCTCGGTTTCCTCATGGTAGAGTTAAGAGAAAAGGGGAGTATTTTGGACACCCACGTGTAGCAGGTAGATAGATGGTCACCCCACCACGGATGTGTTCCCCCGGGAGCACCGACTGTGACCTTATTTGGGGAAAATGCCTTTGCAGAGGGAACTAAGTTACAGATCTCAAGATGAGATCATTCTGGATCATACAAGTGGGCCTTAACCCAGCGACGAACGTCCTCGAAAGAGCAAAGCAGGGGGAGATTTGGGACACACAGAGAAGGCCGTGTGAAGACGGAGGCAGAGACCGGAGTGACGCAGCCGCAGCCTAGGAACACGTGGGGCCACAGAAGCTGGACGGGGCCGGGGAGGACCTGCCCCTAGAGGCTGCAGAGGGAGCTCGGACCTGCCGGCACCCTTATGTTAGGCTTTTGGCCTTTACGGCTGTGAGAGAGTAAATTTCTGTTGACTTAAGCCACCTGGTCACTTGTCACAGCAGCCCCGGGAAACAGATCTGCCGTACGATTTTGCCCACTTCAGTCCTCTACGGGGGTCCCCGGGAGCAGCGGAGCTCACAGGCCCCGGGTCACACACCCCCTGTCCCTGCAGCAGGCCCACTTCGGCCCCAAGGCCTCGGTATTGAAGCTACGTGACGCTTCAACTCTGTGGCTGGAATGGCTACACCGCAGCGAAGCCCAGCGCCAAAGGGTGGACTCGATTATTCTACTGTGTTGCAATGTGGTCTGATGTTGCTGCTTCCATTTCAGTCACTGATAGAAAGTTAGATTTTTTTTGCAACATTAGCATTTTGGGTTTTTTCTTCCAGTATTTTCTTAACTTTTTGTTTTTTAATAATTTCAAACTTGTACAGTTACAAGAACAGTACAAAGAACTGCCCATATGTCCTTCAACCAGATCCTGCAATTGTTAAACTTTTTTGCCACATTCATGCTGTGTCTCCCTGAATTTTTAGAGTCAGTTGCAGACATAACACCCTCTTTTTCTAAATACTTAAGCATGTATATCCTAAGAACAAGCACTTTCTCTTATGCAACCACAGCACAGTTATGAAATTCAGGAAATTTAACATTGATACAATATTACTATCTATTACACTGTCTGTATTCAAATTTCCCCAACTATCCCAATAGAAAGACTCCCTTTTATATTCGTTGTAAGAAGACAAGATTCAAGCAACTATTAATCCCAGCACTTTGGGAGGCTGAGATAGGAGGATTGCTTGAGGCCAGGAGTTCAAGGCCAGCCTGGGCAACATAGTGAGACCCTGTCTCTACAAAAAATTTAAAAATTAGCTTGGCATGGCGGTGCAGGGCTGTAGTCCCAGCTACTCAGGAGGCTAAGGTGGGAGGATCACTTGAGCCTAGCACTTTGATGCTGCAGTGAGCTATGAATTGCGCCACTGCACTTCAGCCTAGGCGACAGAGACCCTGTCTCTTAAAAAAACAAAAAAAAAGCTCAAACCATTGGGTGAAGGTTTGATGAAGAATGGGACATTTACCTGGTCACAGGGCATCTCCCTACAGATTGTGTATCAACTGCAAAGGGGGAAATGAAATGACACCTTAACCCAATAACCAAGGTTAAAACCACCAATAATGGTGCAAACCAACCTCATCTGCCTCCGGCGAGCTGCTGAGACGGACACAGCATCACTGCTCCCGCGTCATTCCTGTTAAAGGGGCCCAGCCTGAATCTAATTATGAAGCATCTGACAATCAAAAGCTGAGACCGTTCAATAAAACAGCTGGTCTGGAATCTTCCGGAACACCAAGGTCATAAAAAGGACAAAGAAATCCTGAGGATCTGCTGCAGACCGAAGGATCCCAAAGAGGCACAACCGAACTCAACGTGAGACCCTGGACTGGCCCAGAATCGGGAGAAGTGCTACAAAGAGGTTGTTTTAGAAGCCATTAGCTGGGACTTCAGACTCTTGTTATTCAAGGTTTTATTTATTATTAATGGGATTTGACTAGAACATAAAATCAGGACTGTTCCTGAGCTCACCAGGAGGCATCACAGGAACAACTGAAGGCTTTCGCCACTGTGCCCACAGAGCACTTCCCCGCTGGGCCTCGCCGCCCTGCACAGCAGGTGACAGGGCCAGCAGCCTCGCCACCCACGCCTGCAGGCGGGAAAGTCCTGACCCAGGTCCCAGCACCGTCTGGGACCCGCCTTTCCTTGGCTTGCCTGCCGCAGAGCGTGGGGACCAGTCTGGCTGCACTTGAGGGCTCAGAGTCACACAGCCCAGGTCCAAGTCCCTGGCCTCGGGGCAGGCTTCTTACCTCCTCCTCTCAGCCTCGGTTTCCCCCGTGGGAGCTGGGGACAAGCCTGGCACCTACCACATCGCATTGTCGAGGAGGACGAATTAAGATCATATATAAAAAGCACTAAGTTGGCACCTGGCACTTTGTAAGCCGAGACCCCAGGATGGGACTCTAAGTCTGCTGGAATCCAAACATGAAACTACGATCTACTCGTGCACTTAGCGTTGCCGCGATCTGTGATGCTTCGCTAATTAACATCCGCTAACCCAGGCTCTTTCCTAATTACAAAAATACTCACTTTCGCTCCTTCTTATCCGTCGGCCTGTTGATCTCCCTGAAGATGTTCGACAACACCCCATCGGTCCAGTCGCGGGTGGTGGGGTCCAGGATGCCATAGAGCTCTATGACGCTCACAGCTTTGGGGTTCAGGATGTACAACTTGGTCATTATCCCCAGCCTAGAGCAAAGAGAGGCTTCAGCCACGGTTCGGGCAAACCAAATGCATCAGCAAATCAGCCTGGGCTGCCTCTGCGAGGCATTAGATGTCCCGGATCCGGCCCCAGATTTAAAACACAAGCCACACGAACTCTCCACCGGGCCTCCCTTTCGCTGTTCGTGGTTTACGCTGAACGCACGGGAACCACATTTCACCAACCATGCGGCCCCAACACAAATGAAAACACAGCTTTGCCTGTGAAGGACACCAAGCAGCTGACTTTCATGTATGTTTCATATTTGCACATGTTGCATATTCCTATATATGACATTTACGTAAACATTCCGCAATTAACGGTGTGTAGGACACCCTCCTCTGTCATCCGGGATGACATCACAAGCCTTTGAACCGTGAACGTCCCATCCCCCTTATTCACAGGGCGGATCTGCTCCGTGTTGCCAACATCATGAATCAGGGAGACAGTTTGCTCCCACCCTGATGCCCGGAAATCCCGCAACACTAACCACCTGACTAGCTCATCTAAAGAAAACTAAACGTCATGCAAAACCACAGTTCATAATTAACAAAGAAATAATAATATGCATATTATACTCCATATACACACATATGTATGTGACAGTTCTGTAAATTATCTATAAATGCATTAAGTAATGAAATGCAGGATGACTGAGCATAGCCCACTTAGGGGCAGAAGGCCACCAGCCACTGGTTTTCTCACGTGAAACATTTGAAGAGCTAAGAAGAAATGACAGTCACTCATTAGACTGTATAGACTATCTGGATATGTGAAAGTCACAAAAATGATAAGGCTTGATTTAGAATTTTGCTGGGCTGCCGGCATCCGCTGAAGTGTTTCTGGAATCTAGTCGCTGAGCAAGGGAGGCCAGGACACCCTCTCTCGGCACGGGCTGGCTGTCCCTTGCAGGGCTCTGCTATTCCACACTGGTGTGTGAGGTCACTTCCTCCTCCTGGCAGAACTGCCCCTGCAGGGCCGGTGATAACAGAGAGTCTAAGGAAGTGACACTTTCCGGCCACTTGGATGCCACAGTGTCATTGCATGGGGTGGCCCTGACTGTAGAGAAGCAATCTGGACACCAAATGTGACTTGCATTCATTTCAAAAGACCCTTATAAGGTCCTTTGTGAAATTCTCATTTCACAAACCAGCCTAACACCGACCGGCACACCGAAGAGCTGCTCTTTTGCTTTCTAAAATCTGATAACTAACCTGGCAGTGAAACAAGCAAAGACACTCTTGAGTGTTAAAGGGGTGTTTAGGACAAGCTCACCCTCCCGGGAAATCAGAGAGCCAAGTGGGACGTGGGAATGCTGCCACCAAACAAACGTCTCCCGTGAAACCGCCCGGCAGCAACTGGGCCCCGCCACGAGGCCACGCTCACCTGGTCTGGGCCTGACACAGGGTGTTAATGACCACGGACTTGCCCCCGCCCGTGGGCCCCACCACCATCGTCGTGTGGCGGGTCAACATGGTCTCGAACATCTGAACCACTTTATCCACCTGCGGGGACAAGCATCGGCAGCTGGGTTAAAACATGTCTTAAAAATAAATGTCACAAAAACAGTTTGGTTGGGATACAGCTCACACGGCACAGAGTCCACCCCTTTGAAGTGTACAGCTCGGTGGTTTCTAGCATTCTAGCATAGCTACAGGGCTGTGCAGCTGCCACCACGATCGGTCTGTGACATCTTTATCGGCCCACCTGCACGGGCAGGACCACGTAGCCGTTCTCCCCCAGCACGTGCTCCACGGCGTCGTTGAAGTCGGGGTAGCGGACCCGAGGGCAGTCGAGCCCCGGGAACAGGTCGGAAATCAGGCCGAGGAAGAGGGGGACGTCTTCAAACACAAACTTGGGCAGGTTCATGTCTCGGAGGGCCCTCATCAGCACCACGTCCTGGGGGGAGCGAGACAGGGGGGTCGCCCGGGGGGTTCCAGCCTGGAAACCCTCTTCCAAAACGTAAAGTGAAATTTTATGTATTTTGAAAATTGTTATGCATATTTGGTATATAAATACATAGTAAATAGAGAAATTATATATACTTTTAACTTTTTATGTTAACATTGTATATAAAACTTTTATTAAAAAATTTTATGTAGACTATAAAACTTTATAAAACATAAAATTTATATGTAAAATGTAAAATTTCATATTCTTTTTCAAAATTAAAAAATGTTTTATATATGAAAATAAAAATCTAAAATGAAATACCTAAAAGTGAAGTATAAGATATAAAATTTAATATGAAAGTTAAAATTTAATATAAAACAGTGCAGCCACCAAAACAAGCAAGGCCGTTGCCCGCAGAATGGCACCAGCTGAGCCTACGCTTCGGAGTGAAAACAGCACAATCCTCCCTCTCGCTTTTGTTGCAAAGAAAAAATGAACACTCATATTTATGCTTTCACAAGAATTTTGTTTGGCCCCACCCTTCCCCCCACCATCCTGAGGTTACAGACTATTACTATTGAAGCATCATAAACTTTGGTACTGGAAAAACAACATTAAATTTAGCCTGAAGGTACCAAGTCTAACTAGAAGTAAACGATATAATGGGTAGGAGACCACACTAAGGCCAGACCGCTAAACAAAGTGACCGCTAAGACTTATAACTTGCAGTCGAGGCCGGGCTCGGTTGGCTCACACCTGTGATCCCAGCACTTTGGGAGGCCAAGGCAGGAGGATCGCTCTAGCCCAGGAGTTGGAGGCTGCAGTGAACTGTGACTGCACCACTGCACTCCAGCCTGGACGACAGAGCAAGACCCTGTCTCCAAAGAAACCCACAAACCTTCCAGCCGGAGTACTGACCACACCCATCACCTTCACCCCAGTACTTATCCTATGCATACGATCCACATGAAACCAGAGAACGTTCCGGCACGTGGCCCCTACCTCCCTGAGGTCAGAGGAGCCCCTCTTCAGCTCGCCAGCCATCACCAGCACCGATTTCAGGGCCCTGAGTCCAAAATCATAGTGATGCTGCTTGGAGAGCTGCTCCCGGGCCAGCTTGTACAGGACGGTCATCTTTTTCGCCAGCGTCTTTTTGACAGAAAGTAAAGGGAAAAGCATCAAACCAAAGCAAATTATGCAAAAGCAACAGAACATTACGGATGCAAGAAAATGGGTGCAAGTGTTCCAGGGAAGCTGCTCTATAAATAAGCAGATCTGGTCTCTCACACTCGGAAATTCCAGGTGGGACCTTCGTTTCTAACCACGGCAGATTGGGAACTAATTTAAAAGAAACACCTGCCTTAGCAGAATTTGATGACTCTCTTACAAAGCTGGGGAAAAATCTTAACCACCTTGATTTAAAGAACAGAACCGCCGTAGTAATCACACTCCAAATATATGCTTGTTTATTTTGACCTCAGCTACTATTAAAGGTGTGACTGCTTTTGAGGATAAGTCGGCCACCCAGGCTGCACCGAGGATTCAAAGCCCACTAGTCCCTGAGGCAGGCGTGCGAACCTCAGTCATAAAAAGTCAGAACAAGAGAACTCATCCCACTGACTCAAAGGCCCCACAAGCAGGTGCTTCCAATAAAATATATATTGCAGGAAAGCTGTCAGCATACAAATTGGGGAGGAAAAAAGAAAAGAAAAAAAAAGAAAAAATGAAAAGAATATTAAAAAAAGAAAATAGAAAAAAAATATATATATATATATTGCAGGAAAGAAACATGACAACCCTTCACGTTAAAAGCATTGTCTGTTTTGTATCAACCTTCTGGAAATACCCATGTGCATACTTTTATAGATATTTTGCAGAGGATAAAGTTATCAAAAAAATTTTTTTTAATCACATACTCTCAAGGGTGTTCTGCTGAGTGAAAGCCGCCCATCACAAGGGTTACATGCGGTCTGTGGCTTCCAGGCATAGACCACTCTGGAAGTGATGCAATTACAGTGACTGGGAACAGCTGGGGGGCTGGCAGGCGTTAGTTGGGAAGGGTGTAACTATTAAGGGGTGACAAAAAGGGAGTTTCTTTGTGGCGAAGGAACGGTGCACGTGTGATAAACTGTCACAGAACTGCATGCACGCTCCAGAGAGAGAGAATGTGAGATCTGCTGAAATACAAATACAGTCCCGGCATTCGTGCCAAGGTCATTTTCCTGGTTTTGAGGCCAGACCGTGGATATGTAAGATGTTATCGTGGGGAAGGGGCACATATGTTACTATTGTTGCAACCCCTTGTGCAACTTTAATTATTCCAGAATTTAAAAAGAGCTTAATAAGAAGTGGTAGGGAGAGAAACAAAGCAAAAAATATTTAAAGAGCCACGCAGAGCTCACGCGCCGCAAGCCCCCGGCTGGGAAGCGGAGCCCACCTTGGCCCAGAGGAAGCCCTCGGAGAAGAGCATGATCTCGCAGATCTGCTGCAGGTCTGGCACGATCACCACCACTGGCCTGAACAGGGCCTTCACCGACTCGGGCAGCTCCGTGCGGCCCGCGTAGCCGGGGTTCATGGTGATGAAGATGCCCATCCGGGAGTCCAGCGTGATCTCCTGCCCTTCAAACTGCAGGACAGGAAGAAAGCAAGGAGGGATCGTAAGGCCAGGCCACCCCCGGGCAAGGGGGCCTTGGGCGAGATTCACGTTCATGGGACAAGGTGGACTCCATTTAGCTCCTTTCCCTTCCCAGGTGTTAAACACAGAACGCCCCCCGCCCGGCTTACTGAAGGCCCCGGTGTTCTGGGGGTGGGGGGTGAGCCCCAAACTCTGATCTGAACCCAGGGTCTCCCCACGGGAGAAGTGGCCGAGGCTGGGAAAGCGTGAGCCTGGGGCTGGTACGAGGCGCTGTGTGACCCCCAACAGGTCACTTGCCCTCTCTGAGTCTCAGGTGCCTTTCCCACATGGTGGTGGCGACTGAACGAGACAGCACAGGAGACGCCTGGCCCACCGCCTCGCACGCACCCCGGTTTCCCTTCCTCCTGCTGGTTAAATCTTTCCCACCCATCTCCACCCCCGCGTGGGCGACACGCTCGCTGGGATCAACCCTCCCCACATGGATTCCAGCTGAGCCGCCTTCAGGACACCTGTCTCTGCTCCTCCGGTTGCCCCAGGGACCGGCAACCTGCAGACAGCCCTGTATTCTTAGCCTCTGCAGCCCCGGTCGAGTCCCGACCGTCTCTCGGTGAACTTTTCTGTTTCTCCTCGTCGTCCACCAGACATGCCGAGGACAGGACTTGCTATTTTTTTTTTTTTTTTTT
>VBSM01003044.1:280121-292377 GCA_008086735.1 Cheirogaleus medius
GCCACACGAATGAGTGGCAGCAGTGACGACTGCCACAGCCCTGTCTGGAAAGGATTTTAAGATGAGCATACCCTTTCCCGGGCGATTTGCCTTCCAACGACCTGTCTTAAGATATTCATCCTAAATATGGAAAAAGCATTAGGCACAAACCTGCACGGGATGTATGGAGGCGGAGAACTCTGTTGAAACAAAAGGTCAAATGACTAGAGAACCGTCAACTAAACTAGTGTCAACCCCCTCGCTGGAATAGTAGTATATAAAGCCATTAAAATGTTTTCTCAGACGGCTTCATAATGTGAAATGTTTCTGACAACATTAAGGTAAAATGATGCTATAAAATTGTACACAAGATGATTATCGTTATGTTTCTAAAACTATTTACATAGGAAAAAGATAAAAGGAATAAACTGACAAGTTAAAGTGGTCCCATGAAGGTGATAGAACCATTTTTCCTCCACTTTTACATTTTCAAATTTTTTTAAACAAGCAAATATTACATTTATAATAAACAATAAATATAATATTATAAAACATTATTATAAAAATGTTTTATAATGAACGTTTCAATAAACATTGAAAAAGTTTCAACATAATTATGTCAGCAGCTAAATATCAAACACACATTTTCTTTCTTTCTTTTTTTCTTTTTTAGAAATGGGGTCTTGCTCTGTCACCCAGGCTGGAGTGCACTGGTGCGATCATAGCTCACTGTAACCTCGAACACCCGGCCTCCAGGGATCCTCCTGCCTCAGCCTCCTGACTAGCTGGGACTACAGGCACAAGCCACCGTGCCCGGCTCTGAAATTTTTACCAAACTGATTAAGGTCATAAACAGTAACAGAAAAAAATTCAGAAGCTACCAATGGAGACAGTATGACATGCAAATACAAAGACAGAAACATCTCATATCACTGTCCTCCTCTCATGACCAAAATAGACGCCGGTCACTTGCCCTTTTGAATACTCTGTCGATGTTGTCGAACTTCTTTGCCTCGTCTGGAAGTTGTGATCTTATATCTCCGCCAATGAAAATGCTTTCAAGATACATCCATTTTCTCTGAACCAACATCCAAATCTGTGAATGCACAAAACGTTCATGTCAGCAGAGGTTAGCGGCGCCTCCAGGAATGTCTTGCAAAGCCCCACCTCGACACAGGACAGATTCAAATCGACTCGGGCGGAAGGACTCACGTGGCCCACCACCCCAACTCCAGATGGACGGGGTGCCGGAGAACACATAACTAAATATTGAAAACCACATGGCCACACTCAAAAGCAAAAGAAAATTCTGTATGCCAGGCCCGGACAGGGAGGAAACTTCTAGTTATGAACAGTGGATAGAACCCTGTGACCCACAGCCACCACACACAGGCCATGCGGAAGCCCACGAGAAAAGTGAGCCAGGCACCACGTGACCCGCAGTTCCGTGACTACATACAGACCCGAAAGATTTGGAAACAAGGACTCCAATAAATCGTTGTACACGAATGCTCACGACAGCCAAAAGGTGGACACCACCCAAGTGCCCATCATCCAATGGACAGACAGATAAAAGGTGGTCTAGCCATACGATCAAATATTATCTGGCCATAATGAAGTACTGATGTATGTGGATGAACCTCAAAAACATTACGCTAAGCGAAAAAAAGCCAGACGCAAACGGCCACGTATTGAGGGACTCCATTGACATGGAATATCTATTATACGATAGGTGGGTCCACAGAGACAGAAAACAGGGGGAGTGATGGGGCGGGAATGACAGCTTAATGGGCACTGGGCTTTCTTTGGGCTTGATGGAAATGTTCTGGAACTATCGGTGGCGGTTACACAACATTGTGAATGTCCTACATACATATCACTGAATTGTGTGCTTTAAAATGGCTCATTTTATGTTTTATAAACTTCACTTCAATTAAAATAAAAATTTTAGCTAGCAAAGAAAACAGCCGTGCTGTATGTGTATTCTACATCAGAGCTTCCACTAATAAAATGTCATAGACAAATAAAGAAAAGCAAGCCAAGGAAGCCCGGGCATGATGGGAGGCCTGGGCCAGAGTCACACTTCCAGCTGGTGAACCAGGCCGGGCATGAGCCCACGCAGAGCTCTGGTTGCGGCCAGGAACAAGGTGCTTGCCTGTGGTCTGCAGGAAAAAAGGCAGCCACCCAAAAATGGTGAAATGAGCCTAGGTTGCTCACAGAGGGTCTATACTAGTATTGTACAGAAAGGAAGAAGGCCCCAAACCACCTAATAGAAGACTTTGGTATATCCCAGTGTGACATGCCAGGTTAGAGAGACTGCAAAAGTAGATGACAAACTGATGCAAGCACAAGTAAAAAACTTTGTGTGATAAACTAAAGACAATCAAAATCACACAGAGGAAAACCCACCACCATGAGGGACAGGTGACAGACACAAATAGGAGGAAAATTCTTGCCTGAGAAAATAAAAAGTATAGAGAAACCTGAAAAGGACTTTAAAATAAATATATTTACAATTTTCTGTGTAAAAAAGGATGTGAAAGCATCCTCGCAACAAGAACAGGGCAGTATTAAAGAAGAACAGAGACATACGAAAAAGAACCAATTAGGAATCTTGGAAACTAAAAATCGTTCATTGAAATTAAAACTCAGATCAACTCCTCTAATCATGCACTCCTCTCCCCAAAATAAACCAAGACAAAAGTATGAAAGAGGATCATTCATTTCTAAGCACAAAATATTCTCATATAGAGGTTCTTTCCTGCTATGAATTGGCTCTAATCCATTTTGGGGGGGGCGGTCTTTTCTCTCACCTCAATAATTTCCCCAATTAGAGAAAGTGTCTTTTCCCATTTGTGAACAGTTTGCAGAAAAGGCCCCACAAATCTGCTTCCTGAGATGCTTTGCAGGTTGAAAGTGTTGTCATCAAGGGACTGAATAATATCATCAACAGAGCCCAAAATGTAGCCTCTCTCCTGCGTGCCTTTGTAATACTTGACCACGGTGAATTTCATGTTTTCCCACGTGTCCAGGATTTCCTTCACAGCCTGGTCGGGAACAGAAAAAGAATGATTCAGACACACACATCGGAAAGACAGAAACCCAACCCAACAGCAACTTCCTTTGCTTGCCTTTGACCGGCAATTCGACCGGAGTCCTGGATCGGTTTCCTGAAAAGTAAAACTACAGGAGCAATAAAAAATGTCACGGAGGCAGAAATCCTATTTCTACAACACATGATTCTTTATCCCTCAAATGCAACAGGTATGAGAGCAAATACGTTTTCTCTCCGAATAAAAACAATGTTTCTTGCAGGCTGCTCTCCAGCCGCAGTCTCACCTTCTCGATGGCGACCTCTTTGATGGCCGCGGTGACGATCTCCTTGAGAACGTCCGTGTGTTTATGAAGTTCCATCGCAAACATATTCTCCAAGGTGAATGTGTCAGTCGTTTCAAAAAAGACGCCCGTTTTCTCCATGAGCTCTTTCCAGTGCCTGGAAGTGCATCAGCGTTAAAATCTGCGTGCGGACAGCGTTTAGTGACCGATTCCACGATTCTCAGCTAAGTCATGGGACAAATCCCATTGTGAAAACGTCTTTAATAGAATTCTAGACTATGAGGACGTCACTGGAGGTTTATTGCCCAAATTTCCCAACGTCCCACTGGCTAACCCCAGGGAACAGCATCTAGCAAGATCCCGCATGCAGGTGTCTCCACCGTCACTTGATAAAATGCACGGCTTTTAATTTTTGGAAACTGCTTGTGTCACAGTCCCAACCAGCGGTCTCGGTCTCTGACGGACCGTTCCTTGCACCGGCCTCTCTGGGGACGTGGTGTAAATTACAAGCTGTCGTGTGGCTGATAAATATTCACTGCGCGCTGACTGTGCTGGGGAGGGGCTGGGTGGGTGCAGGGGGGACACGGTGACCAAGGCGCCAGGCCTGTAGCCTCCGGAAACCACCACCTGCGTGGGGAGACAGCCAGCAAAGAATGAAACAGATCTATGAATTAAACAATTGCATGCGGTTTCAAGTGCTGCGGAGAAACCACCGCGTGACAGAAAGTGAGAAGGGCCACCTCACACGGGCTGGCCAGGGCAGACTCGTGTCCACAGACACGGCAGGAGGCAGTCCGCACTGGACCCGACTTTGCTTCCTTTAAGGTCTGAACGGAGCCCCTGTGTGGGTTCCGCGCACGGGAGGGGCGCAGGGAAGGCAGCGCACGGTGGCACGGGACAGCAGGGTGCAGGGCCCGGAGAAGCAGCAGGTGTTGAGGCCCTGGAGTTTGTTGTGGACACACGGTGTGCAGAAAGGGGCAGCCTCACATGCCCGGGCCGCGCACAGGAGCCGGCGGGGAGGGTGTCACGGCCCTGGCCCACAGACTCACGCCACAGCCCCGAGTCACCCAGGGAGGGACGGGTCCCTCTTCCCTTCCTTCCCAGTCCTTTTGATTGTCACGTCTCGGGGAAGGTCTCCACGTGGCGCAGCGATGTCTTAGACGCCTCGGCGCTGCCGTCCCCCTTCCCGGAGGACAGACCTCCAGCCAGGACACAGGCAACCGTGTTGAGCTGAAATTCTTTTTGATTTTTCTATTTTTATAATTAGTTTCTATTTCTGGCAAGAGCTTTTGGTTCTCCATTCACAGTGGTGGTGTAAGTTTGTTTTTAAAGCACATTCATTTAAGTAAAAAAGAAATAAACGGATAGAAATGAAAATATAAAGCCATGACAGCATAAGAGATGCTCAGATATGACAAAAAAAAGTGAGAAATGACCAAAGTTTGGGCAATACCGATTTATGAAATCATAAAAAAAGGGACCTTTGGCTAGAAAATGCTTCCTTCTACACAGTTTTGCAAAGGAGACGAGTAAAGTACATAAAGGGAACAGCGAGGGCTCCGGGTCAGTCAGCGGAACAGAGATGGGCTGTGTCCCCATGTCCCCTGGGCCTGAGGGCTGCCTGCTCCTTGTCGAAAGGGAGAGACAGGTGCGACAGGTGTTAAAGACAGGTGAGCACGTATGGGAGACCCGCTCATGATGTGAACAGAAGGACAGGAAGGGAACCGAAAACGGAATGACTTTCTCGCTAAGCAACATGAAGCCACTGGACGTCATTACATGACTCGATGACCACACTTTGGGAAACGTGACAGAGGAAGAGAGAATGTCACTCACAAAACTGCTCACCCCCGTCTGTGCAGGGCCACAACCAAACGACCCTCCCTGCCCCTCCCTCTCGCCCGCAGCGCTGGAGACTCCATCAAAAGACAAATGAGACCCGCACGGTCCCCTGCGGTAGCCACGAGCCACACGTGGCTGTCGAACACTCGAGACGTGGCAAGGCCAGGCGACAGATGCCGTGGGCGTGAAACACAACCCGGGTCTCAACACAGTTTTCAAGAAGAATGTAAAATGTCGCAGGCATCAGTTTGTATGTCGGCTATATGTCGAAATGATGTTTTGGATATACTGGGTTCATGAAAATATGTTCTTAAAATTAACTGAAGCTGTTTCATTTTGAGCTTTTAACGTAGCTGCTAGAAACTGTAAATGACATGTGTGACTCTCACGATACTTCTGCTGGACAGGTCTGGTCTAGGCCCCTTTCTCTCTCTCTCTCTCTCTCTCTCTCTCTATATATATATATATATATATATATATTTTAATCTTCAAATGAGCAACTGCAAATGCTGCTTTACACCTGATAGGGATTATTTTTTTTAAAAGAATCCTTGTGGTTGGTAACCTTGTAGAAAGACTATTCTAGAATTGTCTCTTGCATATGTATCGCAAAGCATCGTTGCTGAAACTTTGCTCCTTGCCCCCAGATCTAAGCAAAGATAAGGTCCTAAGGGGACGTGTGTTAAACTAAAAGTTCCTCCCACACTTTCCCATCAGCTCACAGGGGACAAAACAAACCTGTCTCTTAGCGCCTCGTGTTTCAAGTCGAGAAGTAAAGGAATGGAGTCTTTGAATGCCTTCATTTTCGCTTCCAAATGGTAGGCCACCGACAGGTTGCGGACCGCCCGGGGCAGCTTTCTGAGAGTCTTGAGAAAGCCTTCGATTCCCTCCTGGAGAAACTGCACGTTCAGGTTGGCCCAGAGGGTCTGAGACCACTCTTCCTTTGCAACCTGGAAATGCGCAAGAAACAGTTCCATCAACAAGACCCCTTCAGAAATGTCACTCGACAGGAAGAGCGTGTTCTTACCTTGGTCACGCTCAGCTCTTCGAAAATATTATTACCTACGGGTGTGGTAGCTCACGCCTGTAATCCTAGCATGTTGGGAGGCCGAGGCAGGAGGATCGCTTGAGGCCAGGAGTTCAAGACCAGCCTGGGCAACATAGCGAGATCCTGTCTCTACAAATTTAAAAATTAGCCGGGCGTGGTGGTGGGTACCTGTGGTCCCAGGTACTTGGGAGGCTGAGGCAGGAGGATCGCTTGAGCCCAGGAGTTTGAGGTTGCTGTGAGCTAGGCTGACGCCACGGCACTTCAGCCTGGGCAACAGAGTGAGACCTTGTCTCTAACAAACTTAAGATAAAATAAAATATTATTACCCATCTATCCACAATCACCTCAGGTTCACCAACAGAGGATTGACTACATGGATCTAAAACAAAAACAAAAGAATTCCAACTTTCTTAAGCCCCTGAAAAAACAATGCCGTATCTAAGGATGTGTGGAATCTAAAACTACATCTTCCTTTCCTTAAGACAAAAATGAGAAGTAAATAACAAGCATTTGTTAAATGAGGGAATCACTTGGTACTGTCATAACTTGTCTCTCTTTCCGGATAAAAGCAGCTTGGGTTACAAAATGTTTACAGTTTAGAATGCTAATCCAAGAATCTGTCTACTAACCATCAGACTGAGGCTAGGAAGAATAAATATGATCCTACTTGATTCCAATGAAGAGAAGACTTTCTGTGTTATATATTTTTTAGATTTAATGTAAAAAATTACTTTCTTATATAAAATTTGCCACTGTGAATAGCTTGCATTGGCAACCTATAACATCTAGGCTTGATAAAATTGCTGGAATCATGAAACATTTTGATAGGAAATTGCATTAATTGATGAAATGTACTTATAGTTTGCTTTTTTTTAAGAAACAGGGTCTTGCTCTGTCACCCAGGCTTTTTGTAGAGATAAGATCTCGCTATGTTACCCAGGCTGGTCTCAAACTCCTGGCCTCAAGCGATCCTCCCATCTTGGCCTCCCAGAGTCCTGGGGTTACAGGCATGGGCCACTGCACCCAGCCCTACTTACAGTATTTTTTAACATAAAGAATAAATAATGTTATGACACATTTATATTTTTCATTTCTCTTCCTTTCTTTGTTTTCTCAAAAGACATAAGAAAGCTCAAAGGGTTTTTGGATTTTCTTTTGAGATGACTTCCATGATTCATTACCTCCTTTTTTGCAAAAATCGAATGACAGACACATTAAAAGGGAATGATAAAGAAATAAAGGCCTTTCTTGGAGTTTCTAGCCCTAAATACAGGACAGCCAATCGGTCGTGAGATGCCTGTCTTCCACCCACCCCCGACGCCGTTGCCTTCGCAGCGTCTTCGCCACGAAGATCCGACCCTGGCCAGGTCTCCCGACAGCCCACAGTGCTCAGTGCCTACACCCGCAGCCAGCTGTGACGGACAGCAACACCCAACCTCAGTCTAAACCCAGCCCCGAAACGCCGGCCCCAGCGAGGCCACCCCCGCACCCCTGCTCCCCTCTCCTCGACAGCCGCCCTCCACCCCGTCCTCCCTGCCGTCAGCCCTCTGTGTCACCGGGAGACGGAAGCCATCAGAACAGCTTCCACGCCTCCCGCCGGGAGCGTCTCTAACACACAAGCCGCCTTCCCCACGTGACAACAGATGAACCTGTCTGTCCCCAACTTGAGGCCACCGCAGTACCGAATTAAGTTTTTTAAAAAACACTTAGTTGCTCATACACATGGTTGTTCTCAGTTCATGGGATGCCTTTTCTTTTAAAAATCGAGTGTATTTTTCCTCTTTATGAATTTTTTTCATTGTGCACATGCCTAATCAGCCACCAAGTCTCATCACTTCTGACTCTAACACCTCTCTGGAATCTCCTCATCTCTCTTCCCTCTATAATTGTCCTAAAAAGCAAGCCGTCCTCCCTGCTGCCAGCACTGGGGCAGTGACCCCTCATTGGCCCCCTGCCTGCAATGTCCCTGCTGCCTCCCGAGCCTGCCTGGCAGGTCTGTGCCCACCGCGCTGTGTGGAGGGAAGGTTGTGGGTGCCGGCACATTGTCACCTCTCCCTTCTTTGCTCCTGCGGGGCCTGTGCCCATTCCGCACCAGGCAAACACCTGCTTCAGATTTGGGGCCTCGCTCACACGCCACCTCTTTCCGCAGAGCTCCTGGGCCACCCTCCTTCCTCCCCTGGGCTCCGTGGCCCTCTGTCCGCTTGGTTTCTATGAATATCACAGCAGGTGTTATTTGTTCTCATGTGTCAGCTTGACTGGGCCATCGGGTGCCCAGATACTCAGCGAAACACTATTCCGGGAGAGTCTGTGAGCATCTCCGGATGAGACTGACGCTGGAAGTGGCAGGCGAGGGAAGCGGACAGCAGAGGGGGCTGCCAGCCAACCCGGGGAAGGCCTGAGCGGAACAAAAGGACAGAGAGGGAATTTACTCTCTCCGCCGCCTCCCTGTCTTCCAGCTGGGACCCTGGTCTCCTGCGTGCGTCCCTGGGCTCAGACTGGAGCTCACACCGCCGGCTCCCCTGGGTTCCAGCTTGCCAACTGCAGAGCTTGCAGCTCCTCAGCCTCCGTGATCACATGAGCCAATTCCTTACAATGGATACCTTTATATATGTATACACACACACACACACACACACACACACGGATACAGACCGAGACATCGGATGCATGTAGCTCCTATTGATTCTGTGTCTCAGGCACCCAGACTAGCACAGTCAGTCTTTCTTGGGGCGTAAGGAGGGCAGGACGCGCAGACACACCCTTTCCCTGCCCCGCACTCCCACGGCGCTGAGCTACAAAGAACTAAGTCGACAGAGGAATGAATAAACGAATGGTGAACGTTTACCAAAGAGAGACACCTAAATGACCTGATATTTGCTACTTTTAATTTCCACTTCCAACCAAACCCTTTACTCCGCACCTTATTAACCAAGCCCTTGACCTCCAAAGAGAGGGTTTTCCCTTTTACAGCGGTGGCGCAATACACATAACATGAAACTTATCGTTCTAACCGTTTCACAGTGTGCGATTCCATGGCATCGAGCACACGCACAATGTTAGGCAACTATCGCCAATATCGATCTCGTTCCGGAACTTTTTCAACACCCCAGATGGAAACCCTGCACCCACGGGCAGTCACTTCCCGGTCCCCTCTCTGCAGCCGAAATGAGCATTTCTACGAAATCCGACCCAAGCTCTTTACTGTGGCGGCGTGGAAGTCCACAGGGCCTCGTTAACCCCTGCGTTGCCCGTGGGGACGCTCACCTTCAGGTCCCCGTAGAGCTCGTAAATCATCTTCAACCCGTTCATCTCCTTCTGCACTTTGAGCAGCTCCGGATACATCGTGATGGGCAGGTCGAAGAGCTTCTCGGCGTTGGCCAGCTCCTGGCGGTTCTTTTCGTGTTTGGCCAGCTCTTTTTCGAACTGGCCTAGAAGTTCCACTCCTGGTAAACAAACATGAAGATGAATGAATAAGTAAGATTTTAAGGTACACGAAATTGAGCACGCAGTCATGAGTAATGCAGACAAGCTATAATTCCATCCACGTGAGCCACGTGGGAAGGCAAACGTAGAATCACCAGACTTTATCACACCATCGTTCCAACGAAGACCAAAAGGCCAAGGGCATCTGCTGGCTCCTCCAGTTAGAAAATTCTGTCTAATTCTCACACCCAGACAGAGCATGCGAGAAATGAGGGTATTTTTTAAAGGGATCTGAGCTGATCTCCATCACCCGTCCTTTGCTGCCCCACTTGAGAACTTGGTCACCACACTGACAACTCTCCTGCACACTCCATTCCACAATTCTACACTCTCGAGACTCTACATCTCCACTCACAATCCCCCACCCAAAAGGCAACCTTTTCACCATCGTTTTCATGGCTGAGTAGTACTCCGTGGTATACAGGTACCACTTTCTATTAATCCACTCATGTACGGATGGGCACTTGCGTTGTTTCCACATCTCTGCAATTATGAATTATGCCGCTGTAAACATTCAAGTGCCAGTGTCTTTTTCATAGAATGTCTTTTTTTCCTTTGGGTAAATACCCAGCAGGGGGAGCGCTGGGTCAAATGGTAGTTCTACTTTTAGTTCACTAACTGATCAGCACTTATGTGCACACATGGAAGTAACGTTCATCGGGTGTCGGGCAGGTTGGAGGGGGAGAAGGGGACAGGTATAGTCACACCTAATGGGTGCAGTGCGCACCGTCTGGGGGACGGGCACACACTTGTAGCTCTGACTCGGGCGGTGCAAAGGCAATATATGTAACCGGAGTGTTTGTACCCCCGTGATATTCTGAAATGAAATTTAAAAAAAAAAACCAATACACGGAGCAAGTTTAGAATATATATATACACACACAACCTTTTCAAGATGCCTTTTTTGAGCATCTCTAAACAGAAGTGTCGTGTTTCTTTTGAATCCCCAAGAATCTTTGTTTGTTTACCAGTCTCATGGTATTTACCAAATTCTCTTTAGAATAAGAATGCTGGTATTTTTAATCCCATCAGTCTTTTAGCCTGTGCTACTGGAAGGGCAGGGGACAAGCATGAAGCGGCCAAGGTCCTCAGTCTCAAGGACAACCTAATAGAAGAAAGGCGGTGAGAGCGGGAAGGATAACAGGCTGCGTCTATAAAGGCAGATGCTGGTGTCTAAGGTTTCTGATCTGCGGCAAAAATCTCCCTCTCGCCCGCGTGGGGGCGCTCACCGTTGCAGAACCCCTTCCCCAGCGCCTTCACATAGTAGGCGCCTGACACGCAGTGAAGGAAGTGGGCCAGCTTTTCGTATATGTAACCACTGAAACTACCCAAAAGTATTTGAGGAAAAATATTTAAATCACAGCACAATGACCGCTTCCTGTAAAACTCTTTTTTTTTTTAATTTCAGGGTATTATGAGGGTACACATATTTTGGTTACATTTTATGTCTTTGCCTCACCCGAGCGAGGATTAGAGGCCTGCCCTTCCCCTCTACAATGCTCACCGCGTCCATTAGTTGTGAGTTTACCTGCCTTCCCCCAAAACCCCTAATCCCTGGAGAATATTACTACCATGTGAAAAATTCTCAAGCAAAACGTACTCAAGCCACTCAGTAAGACCGACATGAATATTCTTACCTTTATCGAGATCCTCCCCAACAGAACCAGGCCCTTCGCTATAAAAACGTTTTGAAAACTCGTCTATCAGAGCTCGGTAGTTGTATATTTCGCCTCGAGTAATCTGAGAAAAATGAGGTCACGTTAATTTAGCCCCAAAATACATTTTTCAACGTCTTTACTCGGAAAATAAAACTTAAAAGGTACCTCTGTGAAAGTTCTCTTTATACCCCCAAGAGCATGTTCCACATTCACCGAGTCGTTAAACAGACTGGACCACATGCTCTCAATATTCTCAACAAGCTCTCTCTCTGCATCAGAAGGCTGATGAGGAAAAAACAAACAATCCCACATATGTTAGACCTTCTCCAGAATACTCTATGCATCTTACATTCTCTCCTGTCTTTTATTTCTGTGGTTCATTCTATTACTTTGAATTGAGCTTTCAGCTCATCAACGTTCTATTCAGTTGCATCTGATCTGCTTTTGCTGTTCCCTGAACTAATCCTTTGATCTTTTCGTATCAAGCATTGTAATTAATCAGTTCCAGAATTCACCTTTACAACTTATTACTTAAAGTCACTCATTTAGAAACGAATCTATGGCAGTGCACTTGAGAAGTATTTCTGAGAAGGGTCTTAGCAGCCACCCCAACTGTAAAAAGCACGAGAAAACAGAAGTCCACTTACAAAGAGGTCATAGATTGCCATGGTGCGGTACCGCTCCTGGACATCCCTGTATCTTAGCTCCATGACTAAAGATTTACTTCTAATTTCTGCAATTGTGGCAAGGACAAACTTGAGATCCTCAAGGGTACTGGGGCTCTTCTTAAGGTTTTTGGTCAAGTGCTATAAACAAAAGTTCAAAGGACACTAAATACACACAGAAAACAGTTAATAGTACAAATAAAGCCCAAGCTTTATGAAAAGTAGTTGTTTGGGGGGGTTTTTTG
>VBSM01003044.1:297198-309449 GCA_008086735.1 Cheirogaleus medius
CTACTCGGGAGGCTGAGGCAGGAGGATCGCTTGAGCCCAGGAGCTCGAGGCTGCGGCGGGCGCGCTACCATCGTGCCTGCGCATAGACGCTGCGCTCCAGCCCGGGCAGCAAGGCGAGACCCCGGCTCTAAAAAACAAAAAAGAAGATGAACTTACTTGAAGACGAGCTTCGTCAGGACCTCGTAAATCCTATTTTCCCAGTACTCGTAGTAGGGGGCCAGCCTGGGGGCCTTGCCCGTGTTGGTGTGGATCACCAGACCCTCCACTTTGGTCAGCAGAGGTCCGATGGCAAGATACCACCGGACCATGTGGTCCACGTCTCGGGCCCTTTCTCGATCAATGTGCTCAAAGAATTCCTTCACGCCTACGGAGAAAGACATTTGTCACAGCTGCCCACAAAGACAGGAAAGGACAGAGCTCAGAAAGCAATCCTAGCACCAGCAGTGTTTCTCGGAAATACATAAGCAGCCCCAACCTTGACCCAAAACAGAAAACAAGTCGACACCAGAAGTCAAGACACACCCTAAGCAACAAATAAATGACAGCTTGGGGGTGCTCGTTACGTACGTAGAAGTATACCGCATCCAGGAGGTGGCTTTTATGTCTTTGGGCAATCTTGTTTTTCTTGAAATCCTTGTTGACTGGTCTAAGAACACTTAAACTATCTTGTTTGAACGTGCAAATGTGAGCCCATAAAAGCACGATTCACTTTACTGTTACGGACTTATCGACAAAAGTGCTACTGATTTTTCAGACTCAAGAATTTGTTAAACCATCTCAGCAATCCGTAAAACATGACAAAAAGTAAGAATTACCCATGGTCCTTTCAAGGAAGACGACTGAGTTGCTTAGGAACAGTTTTATTCAATTCCATGGTTTCATTTACGGACACAGATATAAAACCACGACCGAGAGGTCATTGCACAACCGGAGCACCGAGAAGTCTGACCTACCTGGAAGCTCTTCCTCGCTTTTGGGTGCTGGATATTTAAAGAGATTCATGCTCTCTATTAACGTGAGCCTGGAAGAAATGTCATCTGCATTCTTGTGGATCTGGTGCACAAGAGACTCGAATTTCCCGATGGCCTGTTTGCACCGAGTGAGGTAGTCACCGATACCTTTGGAGAGAAAGAGAAAGACACTTGGCTTCCGAGTCTGTCTTTCCACATCCCTCCCTCCAACGTCTGTAACGTCAACACCGACCCTCCACAGGGAAGACCCCGCTCATTCCAAATCCTCGGGCCTTGGAGGTGGCCAAGGGACCCTGCATCCTTAAGGGACCAGGATAAGGAGCCTGGTGCCCAGAATCAACCAAGCAATAACATTTAAACTATAACATTTTTAGGGGAAAAAAAAAAGAAAACTTTTGAGATCTAGGGTGAGGCGATGATTCTTGACACCAAAAGCAGGACCCAATAAAGAAAAAACTGACAAGCTGGACATCTCCAAAATTTAAAACTTTTGCTCTACAAACGACCCTCCTAAGCTAAAGAAAAGACACGCTACAGAGTGGGAGAAAATATCTGCAAACCGCACATCCAACAAAGGACTAGTATCCAGAACATATAAAGATCTCTCAAAACTCTGAAAACAGTGAAGAAAGCAAACTATGGAATTAGAAAATGGGCAAAAGACATAAAAAGACCCTTCCTTCAAGAGGACAGACAGAGGGCAAGTCGGCACGTGAAAAGATGCTCAACACCATCGGTCGTTACACAGTGCAAATCCAGCCCACGACGAGTTGCCTTTACACAGCTATCAGGTGGTTAAGATTGAAAAATAGCAACCCCACCAAATGCTGGCCAGGACATGGAGAAACTGGACCGCTCGCGTATTACTGATGGAAGTGTAAAATGGCACAGCCGCCCTGTAAAACAGGACAACTGAAAAATAAAAAAAGAACTAAGCTAAACGTGCAATTAGCAATTGCACTCCTGGGCACTTATCCCATAAAAACGAAGACTCCTGTTCACATACAACCCTGTACACACGTGTTCACAGCAGCTTTATTCATAACGGCCAAAACGGGAGACAACCTAGATGTCCTTCAACAGGCAAATGGCTTAAACGAGCAGTGGTACGTTGATACCGTGGAGTACTATTTAGCAAGAAAAAGGAACAAATTGTTGATATATGCGACAACTCAGATGGCTCTTCAGAGAATTAGGCTGAGCAAGACAAACCAACCCAATAAAGGTTCTGTAATATGTTTCCTTTAAATAACACTCTCGAAACGACAAAATAGCAGAAATGGAGGACAAATCCACGGCTGCCAGGGGTTAAGGAGGAGGAAGTGGGTTTGGCTGTAATCGCTGCGGTGTGGGAATGTTCTCTAGCTTGTGTGTGTCGGTGCCAGGATCTTGGCTGTGATCTTCTAGTTTTGCCAGAAGTCACCCCTGGGGAGAACCGGGTAAAGGGCACACGGGGTCTCTCTGCAGGAATTCTTAACAACTGCATGCGAATCTATAATCACCTCCAGATTATATTTTTAATTTAAAAAAGTAAAGGTCGCTTTCTTTTTGGAGGAGAGCGCGTTGGGTCTGCAGAGTGTGACAACGGCGCCCCTCTTAGCTTCACCCCAACTGCAGCCTGGACATGGCACTAAGCTCCACAGACTGTATTTTATCAACCCTCAAAAATTATTTGGTAACCGCATCTGTAAGCACACAAAAATTGTCATCCAAATAAAACAACCTAAAAGAACTTTGCATCCCAACGTCTAAAAGGCAATCAATAGGCCGGACAGGGTGGCTCACTCATGTAATCCCAGCACTTGGGGAGGCTGAGGCAGGAGGATCACTTGAGGCCAGGAGTTCAAGGCTGCAGCAAGCTATAACAACTACTACACAGCAAGACCCTGTCTCTAAAAAGGGAAAAAGAAAAGGTAATAAATAGAAAAATTATGTTACCCAGTGAGTTCCAGTTCAGCCTCTTATATCCAGACCTAAACACCCGGATTAATTCCTGGGCGTGATCTTCAAGAAGAATACTCTCTGCCTCATTTAACGTCCCGATGAGCCTGTGATAGTGATCCAGCATGCGCTGTATCCCGTCTGTGTACCTGCACGTGACCGACAGGCACTGACGTGAGGAAGCGCTCAGCTGAAGTCAAAGCTTCTGTAATCAGTAGGTTACCAAAGACCATGAACCTGTCTACGGCTTTGTTCAAGAGATTTGCAACAATTTAAAACAATACCACTCTTTTCATTAACTTTCTTTTTGAAAAATACTACTTTTAAGTCTGAGCAAGAGCGAGACCTCGTCTCTACAAAAAATAGAAAAATTAGCCAAGCGTGGTGGCACACGCCTGTAGTCCCAGCTACTCGGAAGGCTGAGGCAGGAGGATCGCTTGAGCCCAGGAGTTTGAGGTTGCTGTCAGCTAGGCTGACGCCATGGCACTCTAGCCTAGGCAACAGAGGGAGACCCTGTCTCAAAGAAAAAAAAAAAATGTAAAAAGGTCCCAAGGCTAAAACGTTTACTGCTAATTTAAGAAAAGAATCTTTTTACCTAAGAAATTTGTCTTCCTGGAGAGCAACATTTCTTGCTAATTCAGGGACAATGAACCCCAGCTGTTCCAAGTACTTCGTTTCATGAATAATTTCTTTGAGCGCAGGTGAAAAATTGATGGCAAAAACAGCTCCCCTCTCTGGAGTGGAAGGGTCATCGACACAGTTGGACAACTGCGGAAGAGACAAGACAGCGGAAGAGACGTTTGGGAAGCGCGGAAGGCGGTCTCGGAAGGAGTCGGGTCAGGACAACCCACGTTGAAAGTGGATTTGGAAAAGACAAAAGCCGAGCCCTTGACTGGGGCGCTGGCTGGCCCTGGCTGGAATGCATACTTGGGTGAATAGGGTTTTTAAAGAATTCCATTTAGTTGCCATTTGAAGATTGGGTGGTTTCACACAAAAATCCAGAATTCTGGCATCCTTTGGAAAACTGGAGAGTCTAGTCATGTAGCAAGAATAGCCTGAAGTTGGGGAGCAGCTGCCCCTTTGATGGGACCTGAGCGGACGAGCCCTCTCCACCCACTGTGGTACCTACGTCACCTTCGGGGACCAAAGACCTAAAACTGCCCGGCCACATCCTTCCTCCATAACAGCTGGTGTGCGTTTGCTGAGCACCTGCTATGTGCCAGACCCCTTGCTACAGATAAGGATGAATCACACGAATGGCATTTTTCTGTAGGTTATTAATGGTCCGCTGGGCCGGGTGCGGTGGCTCCCACCTGTAATCCTAGCACTCTGGGAGGCCGAGGTGGGAGGATCACTTGAGGTCAGGAGTTCAAGACCAGTCTGAGCAAGAGCAAGACCCTGTCTCTACTAAAAATAGAAAAATTAGCCCAGTGCCTGTAGTCCCATCTACTCTGGAGGCTGAGACAGGAGGATCGCTTGAGCCCAAGAGCTTGAGGTTGCAGTGAGCTATGATCACACCACTGCACTGTAGCCCAGGTGACAGAGCAAGATCCTGTCTCAGAAAAAAAAAAAGGTCAACTGAAAGCTACTTTGTATATGGTTCGACTAATCCTTTACTTGTTTACGTCATCCGATCCAACTCATTTTATAAACGGGGAAACTGAGGCTCAGAGTGATGCCTCCTGCCCAAGGAGCCGGTAGGGCTGCCCGGGTCCAGCCCAAGTCCCTAACCATGCCGTTCCGATAGCTCTGTTCTCTTTCCTCTCTTCTTCCCTGTCACCCCCTGCCCTCCTTTGTCTTTGATTTTGGAAACACCTGTCAACTTCATGAGTGTCAACAAACGGAACCTCAGGAAAATGACGCAGACGCCGTCATCTGACACGGCCACCACAGTTGGGGACAGGAGTCCGGAAATACGCACCTTGGTCAGCAGACTCTTCTTCATGAGGTTCGGGAGGACCTGCTCCGTGGTGTCCCTCCACTGCTCGTACTTTCTGTCCTCATAGTCCTTCATCGTCCTGCCCACCTCCAAATATTTATCTTTTACCTACCGAAGAATGCACGCAACGGTCATTCTGTACCTGGAAATAACATTGTCTCATCTCCCTCTACACACACACGTATGTTTCGTTCAATGACCTATCAACACATTTTGAAAAAGGAAGTAGACGGGTTTTCACTGACGTCGGAGGGCTGGCGTGGGGCGGTGTGGGTTGCAATTCAGGCTGAATAGCAGGGCTCGGCTACCGCAGCCGATGGGCTGAATCTGCTACAGCCCGTGAACCAAGAATGGTTTTACGTGACCGTGGGGATGATTAGAAGGAAACCAAAACAGCAATAATGCTTCGTAACACGTGAGAACTACATGAAATTCAAATTGCAGCATCCACGAATAAAGTTTTACTGGAACTCAGCCACGCCTGTCCGTACCTGTATCATCTAGGGCTACTTTCTTGCAACAATGGCAGGTTGAATAAAATATTTACTGTCTGCATCTTTAAAGAAAAGGCGTGCTGACCTCTGCTATATAACAAACAAATATCCATGGGTACAGGGGAGGGATGGTACCCCCAAAATAGTGGTCATCCTCCAGAGAAGCTGAAAATCAAGTGCCAGAAGCAGCTCATGTGACCAGGACCTGGAAGATGTCCTACGTATTAAGATGCCAAAGAGAAAGAACGCAGAAGGTAGTTTTAAATACAAGCCATGAATCACGGACCACAGGAAAGACCCTCTCCCTGGCAGGCGTGGATTTGAAAGTGAGCTGCTTCTCACACGGAAACTCTCTGTCGCCTCTGCAGGTGGCAGCCACCCAGATCTGATGACTCTCCTGGATGGGATCGGGGAGACGAACAAGCCCGTCTAGGATTAAAGCATGAAATACAAAAGGAGACAGTTCCAGCCAAAGCCACGTACTTCCTGTCCTCGGTCACCTTCCAGGATCTCCTCCACTTCTTGAAATCTCAAGATGGTGTGCTTGATTCGATAGAACAGGGACCGCTCCCAGCAGATCGCACCCGCCACGGGGGGGAGGTTCTTATACAGCGGTGGGTTTTCCTGGTTCCGGACGAAGAGTTTATTAACGATGTCAATCTGAAAAGCAATCAGATGCATTCTGTAAGGGACAAACATCACCGTGTGAGCCCAAAAAGATTTGAGATCTGAATCAGTAAGGAAACGAAAATTGCAATGTCAAGAAATATTCTAACATATAGAAGAGTGTTTTTACTACTTCCTTATTATTTATTACTTTTTCTTATGCTCTCTAGCAATTATTTTCCCCTTTGGTTTAACCTATGCAATGCTCCAAATTGCCTTAGAACGAACAGACCTTGCACACCGTGTACATGGGTTTGATTGAATTATTAGAAATCCTGAAATATGTTCTAGATGTGACCAGAAGGTACCAGGAACCTCTAGAATCCAGGGACGGGAGTGGGGTGGGGGAGGGATCCTCCCTCGAAACTCCAGGAGGGACTCCAGCCCTGCTGACACCTTGATTTCCACCCAGGAACACCTGCAGCAAACTTCCGACCTCCAGCACTAAGAGATAATAAATTTGTTTTAAGTAGCTAAGTTTGTGGTCATTTGTCAACAGCAGCAATAGAAAACTAACATTGTACATTAGGAGACCACTGAAGGCTTTTATTTGATACTGCCTTATGTTGATCTAATTATTCACATATTCTCATTTTGTATTCTGAATAAGATAATAAGCATTTTGTTTGTTTGTTTCTCCCACTAGATACTGATTTCTTCGAAGGTAGAAGCTATGTTTCGTCTGTCTCTCTGTACCCAGCACTGTACTTGGAATATGTGAGCCCTGAATACATTTTTCTGAATTAATGATACATACATAGATGATCCTTGGACACGGTGAGCTCTGGCTACTACTGTTGCCAAGACTATTACTGACTCACACGGGGCCACCACAACATCAGGTAAATAACATTATACTCGATAAATTCGTATCGAATTTCTCCACTAAATAAAAAAACCCACTTTGGGTTACCTGTATTATGTGACACGCCTATTTGGGAAAATCCTACAGTTTCTCTGAATTCAAATGGGAAAGGCAGAAAGTGGTTCAATTGTCCACATTTTGCCAAGTGCCTTTTCACTGCTCTGCCAGCTACCGATTTTTCAATTACCTCTTTGCAGTACTGCGCAAGAATATCATTAAACTTCATCATCATTTGCCGATTAACAGCCTCCCGTGAACGAATATGCTTGAATTTTAAAAGCATGTCAAATGCTGCTTCAGCTGATCGAAGGGTCTTAAAAGATTCATCAATAAAATTTTTTGCTTCTTTTTCAATAACCTGCAAAAAAAAAAAAGAGTCAAGAAAAGAGGTCTCGTGCCCCGTAATTATCCTGCAAAATCAAAGTGGCAAGAAATGAGGGGAAAAAAAAAAAATCAGTGGCTTGGGACAGATTTCTACTGCACTTTCAGGGAAACTGGTATACAATTAAAAATGGCAGATTGGCTGTGTTGATTCTCTGATCTGTCTCCCCAAACAGGTCAAAGTGATAGAGAAGAGAAATTTTCTTAAAGTGTTAACTCACATAGGCAAAAAAACATGGGGCAAGACACAACAGCAGAGAGCTAGGGATTTAACTTTAAGGCAGGCAGAGAGTTGCAATGTCATGCTGACACTAGGGGGCGCAGGTGAGCAGCTGTGTCCCCCACAGCCTCTGTGACGCTGATGAGCATTTGGCGGCACCAGGAAGCTGGGCTGGCGACAGGTGAGGGACAGAGGATCCCTTTCTCCACCCTACACTGCCAGCCACAATGCATCCTCCACCCCTCCCATCCCAACCCTGCTCTATAAAAGGGTGGAAGGTTAGTTGTAGAAAAATTAAATAAGTGTTAGGCGGGCAAAGGCAATTTATGTAACCAAAGCATTTGTACTCCTGTGATACTCTGAAATAAAAAATATATGTAATTAAAAATATTAAATCAAAAGTGCACCCACTTTTGAGTATAAAAAAGAAAAATAAATAAATAAAATATTAAATCAAGCACTCTGGGAGGCCAAGGCGGGTGGATCATTTGAGCTCAGGAGTTTGAGACCAACCTGAGCAAGAGCGAGACCCCGTCTCTACTAAAAATAGAAAGAAATTACTTGGACAGCTAAAAATATATAGAAAAAAATTAGCTGGGCATGGTGGCGCATGCCTGTAGTCCCAGCTACTCGGGAGGCTGAGGCAGGAGGATCGCTTGAGCCCAGGAGTTTGAGGTTGCCGTGAGCTAGGCTGACACCATGGCACTCTAGCATGGGCAAAAGAGTGAGACTCTGTCTCAAAAAAAAAAAAAAATTATTAAATCAGAACGACATTAGACTTCTAATAACACTGGAAGCTAGAAATCATGAAGAATGTCTTCGAATTGCTCAGGAAAAATTATTTTCAGCCTTGAATTCTATACCCAACTCATATTTCAGAATTCACGCATATAAGACTCAAAACATGTCCCATGAAACCTTACTTAGAAAGCTGCTAAAAATGTGCCCCACGGCTCTACATACTTGCCAAAGCAATAATAAAAAAAAAAGAAAAGAAAAGACGAAAATATAGTAAAATATTTTTCAAAAAGGAAAAGAAACGTGCTCCAGCAAAACAAAGGTGTAAACAAGGAAAGAGGAAGACGTGCGATCCAGAAAACAGAAGAGAAGATCCAGCGCAGAGGAGAGAAGACAGGAAGTCCCAGGGTGACCGCTCTGTGACAGGCCTAGAACGCAAGCAGTGTGGACTAGAGTAGGGGACAGTGACTTCTGGGAGATAATGGAACCGACAGGTCGGAGCGTATGGAGCCCATTATTGGTGGGCGTGCGGCAGAGACGCTAGAGAAGCTCGCAAAAATGAACAATAGGTATGCAAACGACCAGGCCAGCGAAAAACAAAGGCCACGATTAACTCCAGGAAAAACGAAGGGTTGAACAAGGAAGGTGCAGTGGTTACGGCGGCGGGCTTCTCGGCTCAGCAGTGACCGGTATTTGCACAGACATAATGAGCAAACACTGACCCTTAATTCAACCAGAAGCTACAATAAAACTATGGTAGAGGACAGAGAGGCAGCTGAGCTGAGCAGGGGGACAGTATCTGAGCAGCTAACAGACGTCTAAGATTAATCACACTGGCATGTTCTTTAGGAAACCTGGAGGCAAACGGCAAAAGAAACATCTGAAATTGAAAATGACAGCAAGAATGGGGATGGCGAGGAGTTACACACGGGGCTGCTTTTTCTTACCATGAACCTTTTAATGTTACTGGATTAAAGTGACTTTGATGGAAAGTTCGATATGAAAAGTAAATAACATTTGAAATAGGAGCTGAGAGTGAATTGGATACAACTAACATATAAGTGTCTATGTAACCAAGTAGAACGATCTAGGGTTGTCCGTATAGAAAAATGCTCTGGGGTTATAAAAATGATTACGTAAGACGTAAAATGACACTGCTTCCCCCATGAGACTGAGAAGGGGAGTGTGACGGGCCACCCCCTCCTGCCAGCTACAGCCTCTCTTTGACCGACTCTGCCTCCCCCACGCCTCGGGTCACCACCTGCTACATCATCTCCCCACCCTGTCATCCGCCAGCCCAAAGCAGCCGATGCTGCGGCCAGAAAAACCTTCCTGAAGTATAATTCTGATTATCTCACTCCTTGGCCAACGACCTTCAATGGCTCCCTACTGCCTGCTACATTAAGCCGCATCCCTCACCCTGGCCCTTCTTGCTCCTCTCCAATTCTATACCCAGCCCGCCTTTCTAGCTTGATTTCTCTCTGCCACCTCCCTGTGGGTTGTACCAAGCCCTTCGAGTTTCTCTGCCTCAGACAATTCCCCGTTTGTTTTTGTATTATCCTGTTGCCCTTATCCACGCCGACCTGACCTTCTGAGACACCCTTTGCATCCTCAGCTCTGTCCCCCCATGTCCAGAGCGGCCCCAACCCCAAACGTTGCTTCCAACTTGTTGCCTTCCCCGCCCTCAACCCCTCACACAACACAATTTTCAAAAACCCACCGAGCACTTTGTGATTCTCTCGCTATATCTGGTTTCGTTTTCACCTTGGTTCATAAATGGCTGAATTTATATTGTAGGGAACAAATGTTGCAGAAATGCTACTGGGTCTACCTCAATTTAAACTTCTCCACCTGGGGAACAGGAGCGCGGACGAAGAAGATGAAGGAATGTTCACGTTTACTTTATGACTTCTGTATTGTTTCTGTTTTTTCCAAAATAAGCAAGTGTTGCTTTTTGTGATTAAAAAAAAAAAAGACGGGAAACCTCAACGCCTCACTGCACAACCTAACAAACTTAACGTGGGGAAAACATGGTGTCCGGCCCCGAGATTGAACGGGTGGAGGTGCTACTTGCCAGAACTTCAATCTTGAACTCATCCATCACGTATTTCCAGTTTTGGGAGGACTTGATGCTGAAGGGGTCAAAGGTCAGGGTTTCCATGGGGGCGACCAGGCCGTCCACTCTGCACAGGACGTCGTCGATGCGCTTGGGGTCTCCTGTCACAGCCTTGAGTTCTGGACCAAATATGTTGTAAAATTCCTCCATGACCTGCCCGATCAAACAGAACAATGATGAGGAGGTTAGTGTGGTGTTTCCATGACTATTCTAATCACAAATGGATAGCAGGTCTAGAGTCGCTGAGGGCAACCTCCTCCTCGACTAAGCCCTCTGGTACTAGGCCCACTGCACGTGGAATAAGATCCAGGCGCCCTCCCGTAGCCTGCAAGATGCGCAAGTTCTGCCCCTGCCTAGTCCCCCAACTTCTTCCCAGACTGCCCTGCCCCGGCCACCCTGCAGCCACCCCAGCCCCCCTTCAGGTCGACGCTCCTCTCTGCCGCAGGGCCTTTGCACTTGCAGTGGGAAGTGCCTAATAGCTCCTACTCGTGACTAATTATCCCTTTGTTGTAAATGATCCTTCTAGACCAGGTCAGGCCTGGATGCACATGCCAGAGCACCCTCAATGTACTTTCTATAGCGTCTGCCTCAGCTGCAGTGTGTGACAGGGACATCTACCATCGTTCTCTTCCACCGGGCGGTAAGCTCCACGCAGCCACAGCCTCGGGATGTTTGCTCAGACGGGCCCTGTGCTGGGTTTAAGGCTCTGCCATTACCGACTTGAAATTCTTAATGATTTGATCTCTGAACTAGTGTTTTGTAAGTGAGGTGTGATGCGACAGGTGTGTGCGTGTGTGTGTGTGTGTGTGTGCGTGTGGGTGGGCAGAGGAGGGGACAGCAATCTGCCCGTCTGCCGTTCCACAGGGCGCTGCGCTGCCCCCGGCAGAGACTTCCAGTGGATCCGTGAGTCCAGCAAGCCCCTAAGGGAGTCTAGGCCAGCTCGCGGCGTCTATGACAAGGACTCAGGGGCACTGTCGTTGAGGAATGCCAACGTGTGCTGGGAAGACAGAGGGGGACTTCGCAGAGAACGCGGAGAAGGAGCAGCCAAAGAGGTCCAAGGAACCAAAAAGCAGCGGGGAGGAAGGGATGTCACCAAAGACAAGAAAACGTTGCAAAGGTCTGGTGTGCTCTGATGCCTTCTGGCACATTCTACTACATTCTGTGTGTTCTTTCTCCAGGCCCTTCCTGACCCCCAGCTTCTGCCTGGCAGGGAGGGGCCCACTGTCACAAAGCCAGAGGCTTCCCGTGGGGCAGAGCCGGACTCTCCTTGGCCTGAGTGGCCCGCACGGGCTCGGGAGGCGGCCCGGCCCTACCTGCAGAACCTCGTACAGGTCCCGGCAGATGGAGGCGATGTAATCCGTCCTCTCGAACAGCCGCTTGCGGTCAAACTCCCATCGAGCCTCTCTCCCCGAGGCCTCGATCTTGGCCCGGATGTCAAAGTAGGCCTTCTTCCACAGCTTGAGCGTGTTCTTGGCCTCCAAGGTTTTGTGCTGGGCGCTCGTTCGGTTTTCTCTGCAAAGCCAAGAGGCGGCGTGGCGGGCGGCGGGCAGGGCTGCAGGGCCCCAGGGGAGCAGGTGGCCCGGGTGGGGCTTCTAACCCAGGAGCCTCCCTGGATGCACAGCGTGCGGGGGCAGGGAGCCAAGCCGCCGCCTTTGCTGCGCTGCCACCCCGCGCGCAAGGCGGTGCCGCCCCTGGCCCCTGGCGGCTTTTCTCTCCGCAGTACAGGGAGGGCGGGCGGCCTTGGGCCCCCGACCAGAGGTCAACCGCGGTGGCTGCAATGCCGCACCTTGGGTACCCATTTCACCTACATAGATTCTCTTTTTTAAGAAAGTGAAAAAAGGGCGGGCGCGGTGGCTCACGTCTGTTATCCTAGCACTCTGGGAGGCCGAGGCGGGTGGATCGTTTGAGCTCAGGAGTTCG
>VBSM01003044.1:309549-326264 GCA_008086735.1 Cheirogaleus medius
TGCAAGACCTCAGCCGTGCTGCTCTCATGGCCTGAGCAAGCAATGTGCACGAGAACTTTCACTCTTCTCCACTGATGAAGAAGCATGACCATTCCGTCACCCCGAAACCACAGGCTCTGCCATGTCCCAACCACAGGAGGGGCCCTGGGGCGTGAGACACCGTATGGAGGGGAGATGCCAGGGGTGCCAGACAGGCAGGCGAAGGAGCCCCCTTGGAAGGGGGTCCTCTGGCCCAACCACCCGCGGTTGTCTCTGAAGCCCAGATGAACCACCCAGCTAAGCTCTTCCCAAATTCCTGACCCACAAAATGCGGAGACAAACACAGTGGTTGTCGTTAAGAAAGTGAAAAAAATAACCCACAGACTGGGACACTGCAAAAATTTATATTCAGAATTTTTGTAGAACTCTTACAAATCAATAATAAGACAAATAAACAATGTGCAATGATTAAAACAGACGTTTCACCAAAGACGTGAAATTGACAAGAAGCACATACCAAGGTGTTCTGTCTCACTAGCTATTAATATTAGGGGAATGCAAATTAAACCACAATGAGACACCACTTCTTACCCACAAGAACGGCTCTCATCAAGAAGACAGACAGTGACAAGTGTTGGCGAGAATGTGGATAAACTGGAACCCTCACATACTACTGATGAGAATGTAATGGGGGCGACCGCTTTGGAGAACAGTCTAGAAGTTCCTCAAAAGGTTAAACAGTTACCCCATGACCCAGCTATTCCACTCCCAGGCACAAGGATACTTAAAACCGTGGGTCCACCCAAAACCTTGCACACTACTGTTCATAACAGCATTATTCGTAACAGCCAAAATGTGTAAACAACTCAACTATCCACCAACGGATGGACAGAGAAACAAAAGGCAGTGTTAATATATCCACGTGGCGGAATGTCATTTAGCCAGAAAGAGAAATGAAGCACTGACACAAGCTATGACGTGGGCGAAACTTGAAAACATTGTGCTGCGTGACAGAAGCCAGACACGGAAGGATAAATGCTGCGTGATGCCACTTGTATGAAGTCCCCGGCGTGGTCCAATTCGTAAGAGACAGCACGGTGAACAGAGATCACGGGGGACTTGGGGGAAGCCAGGAGAGGGAGTTGGCATTTAACAGGTCCAGAGTTTCAGTTTGGGAAGAACGAAACGGGCTTGGCTATAGACAGTGTCACGTGTATATGGCATCGTGTATGTATTTACGCCACTGAACCGCACGCTCGGAAGTGGTTGAAATGATACATGCTATGCCGTATCTATGTCAGCACAGGTTTTTAAATGCTGAATGAAATAAAAAGGGGAGTCAAATCAAGCGAGAGCTCGCCGACAGAGCCGACTCCCGAGGCGCGGCGCGCCGGCCTACCTTGAAGTGGCGCTCCACGGTGGACAGGAAGCGCACGTTGTCCGAGGCTTCCGTGTGGAGCTTGAACAGCTCGGTGAGCACCGGCTGCACGTTAGCCACGATCATGGAGTCCGCCGCCCTGATCGCATCCAAGACTTTCCTGACTATTGGCAGCTTTGTCTGTTCATGAAGCGCACTCAAGGTTGCATTTCTTTCCCGCCAGAATTCAATTTCGGCCAGAGGGCCGTGACCCTGAGAGGCGACAGGAACACACAAAGAACCCGCGTCCTTAGTGGGAAGCAGACACCTGCGGAGGTTTCTTCAGCACTTGTTCCTTCCTCCCCAACGGCTCCGGTCCACACAGGGTCTCCAGAGGTGGCCTTCCGACCTCGGATGGCGCAGTCAGAAATCAGAATTTCTCAGGACACCGGCTGGGAACGAGAGGCAAAGACACTCTGCCTTTCTCAGGACGATGCGGTCTGTGGTCGTGGGGCCACAAACGGCTGCAAGTTGCTGCTGTGAGGGAACCAGCCTGAGGACGAAGCCCCCTCACCTCTCAGAGAAGAGGCTAGAACCAAGAGATTCACAGAGAAATGCAGCCAGAGTCCTGACCAAACTGTACCTGAAGCCAGACCTGCCTCTGGACGTTTCAGTTATGCGGGGCAAGAAATACTCTTTCTTATTTGGTCCAGGTGAGTTAGGCTCTGTGTTTCTGGCAGCCCGGGCATCGTGGCTGACACACAGTGTTAACTCTGTCCATCCAGGCAGGAATCTGGTATCATGCTAACATCAGAAAGCCCAGGAATGATATCTTGGGTATGTTTACTTGGATGTTTTAAGGAAGTCACAAAACAGTAAGAAAAAGGCCAGAACATACAGACCCTCAGTCTCTTGGCTGTTAGCGTGGTGAGCACAGCCTGGATTGGGGACCTCTGAACCCTGCACAAGTTACCTGAGGCGTCTTCTTCAGCTGGTTCTCAATAGCAGCAGATATCTGACTCAGCCAGTTTATCACACATTGCTCCAAGAGTTCAACGGTTTCCGTGTCAGCTGCCAGATCAGACACCTCTCCCTCCACACTGATGCTCGGCATTTCCAACTTGATCTCACCTAGTAGGACGAAAATGGCCAGTCAGCCACTGGCTTAGGAAAAATGATTATAAAACAGCAACGTTCCGGTTTCTCTCCATCCAGCAGTATAAGCTCTGACACGTCCGTCGTCCTAATAATATCCCTATCTCATTCTCTTTCATTAGAATGCAATTAAAACATTTTAGATAATCGTTCCAGTGTTAAGCTCCATGATGGTGATTTAGTTACTCAAGATGTTCCCGAATTTACAACCTAGTGACTTCCATTTTTAAAAAATTGAACAGACAACCACAGCTCGACAGATATGTGAGATAACCTTCAGGATGAAACAGACAGTCAAAGATAAATGGGGGGGGGGGGAATGACCTGAGAGGAAATTGAGATAATACAAAGAACAGCAATCCCATTACACAGGCCTTAATAGTCTTGCTGATAAAGACTCTTTTGTCTTTTCACAGTGCAAGATCCTAAAAATGCAGCCACCACGTGAGACTCAGCTTCCTCACCAGCCTGTCGGCCTCCCTGTCCTCTTCCCACGACACACACTCTCCTCTGGACCCAGGCTCTGGGACTCTGGCCCACCCCATGGAACGAGGTGCAGACCAGCTCCATGCAACAGCAGCTGCTGCATGCAACTTTTAGATGAGGTCCAACGCCACCTCCTCCGTGAAGCTCTCCCTGATTCCCCCAGCTTGGTCTCCCTCTTCCGAACCCTACAGACCCTAATACCTTTCTTAAGCTCCTTGTCCTGCCCTAGTTCCTTAGGCGCTGGATTCTAAGATACTTGAAGACAAAGATTACATCGTTCCTTTTTTGTGTCTCTTATAATAATGATGAGCTCAGTTTCTTTCATGCACAGGAGTGAGCATGTACACGAGAATTATTATCAACTAAAACCCGAAAGCTCCCGAATGCTTACGTTGCCTTCTTAACTCAAGAGGGGAAAAACGGAACCTTACCTTCCAGTTGCTGCACGGTTCTTTGAATCCCGTTTGCAAATTTCTGAAGGTTCATTAAAAATTCATCCCGTATCAGCTGGATGCTGTGGTACTCCACGGGCTCCCCGGGCACGTTGGGGAGGTCCGCTTCAAACCTAGAAGCACCAGAGACCTCTCCGGGCGCCAGGCCCAGGGCCGAGTCCATCTTGTGCTGGTTGAAGGACAGCGCCGGCAAGAAAACCTGCAACACAAGTTAACGCCGCAGTCGCACGCGCCGCTCTCAGGGACTCAGGGCCTTACGGTGCCTCTGGCTTTGAGCGCTCTGTCAGACTGGGGTGTGAATGTGCCCACCGCCTGTGTGTGGAACACGCGCATCGCGTGGCCTGAATCTCAGGAATGCCGGGGCTTCCTCCTGTCCCCGTGTTTACCTGACATACGATATCCCTCAGGAAGTGAAGCACGCGGGCATTTATGATTCCGTACTCCAGCGTTTCAGGCATCATTTCCATGGCCTCCTTCATGTCGGTAGCTTCGGCGACCGCCTCTGGGTGGGAACAGACCAGACACGCGATCAGTGCGGGAGCGGCCGACGGCCAACCCTCCCGACGGTGCGGAAATCTCCTTCTGCTCACGTCTCTACAAAGCCAAGCTCTGGTCACAGACTCAGAATAGATGCTCTTTTTGTATTTAAGTGACTCCCTGGGCCTATGAGAAGCTGAAATAAATACAACACACTGTGGTTCTTTTTTTTTTTTTTTTTTTTAAGATAGAGTCTCATTCGGTTGCAGTGGTATCATTGTAGCTCACTGCAGCCTCAAACTCCTGGGCTCAGGTGATCCTCCTGCCTCAGCCTCCCAAAGAGCTGGGATTCCAGGAGTGAGCCGCCGTGCCCGGCCAACCCTGTGGTTCCCGGACCAGTACAAGCAGCACGCAGGAGCTGCACACGTTAGCCAACAGCAGTGTCCCAAGCCGGGCAACAACAGAAATAACTCGGGTTGCCCAGACATGCTTGCTGGGTTCCTTGCCGCTATGGCCTGAATGGCCCAAAACTCACAGTCGAATCCCCAGTGTGACGGTGTTAGGAGGTGGGGGTGTGGGAGGTGATTAGGCCGGGAGGGCACGATGGGATTAGTTCCTTGTAAGAGGGACACGACGGCTTGACCCCTCTCCCTCTGTGCTCCCCGCCGTGCGGCGACAGGGGAAGGCGCCATCCGTGGACCAGGGAGCGGCGCTCGCCAGACACCGGATCTGCCGGCACCTTGATCTTGGACTTCCCGGCACCCAGAACCTCGAGAACTAAATCGCTGGTTAAGCTGCCCTGTCTGCGATTCCTCCTCCAGCCCGCCCGGCTCAGACGCCGGCTCTGCCCGCCTCCACTCCCAACTGCTCCCCGGTCCGTGTCACCAAAGCATCTTTTGAGTCACGAGGTTTCTAAAAAGGCACACTTGGTGGCAGCCTGCCCTCCCAGCACCTGAGGCTTTATTTCGTGCGTGTTCACTTCACCCCGCCAAGCATCAGCCACACGGCAGACAGCGCAAAGGGTCCTTGGAGCACCACAGATACACCCGCCGGGGTGATTATGTCACACGTTCCAGTCGTCATGCCTTTCCCCGAGTCCACGGAGAGATGCGCCGCCGCTCGAGGAACACGTTTGCTTATATCAAACACTCCTCACCGGAACTGGTTGCAAAGGACCACGTAGGAAGCCAGTGTGGGAAACGAGGCGACATCGACATGAGAAAAGATTACCGCGGAAAAGTACGAGCAGAACGAGACTGACCGGCACTGAAGTCGGGCCAGAGACGGGCGCCGCCCACCCAGGGACTCGGTTTTGCTATTAGTGTTGTTCTGAAGGGGGATCAGCAAGAGTCGGGGGACGCTCGGACAGGACGGAGTGCTGTGGGGACTCCCGAAAAGTGACCCTGCACGGTGAACTTGGCCTCCGAGTGGCACCTGCATTTTAAACTGCACAGCCACGCAGAGAAGCCACGACAGCTCGTCTTCTAACTGGGCGTCGCTCGCTTGGAATCTTCCTCTGATTGTTGTAAGTAGAGTCAAGAACATAAACGTACGGTCGGTTCGTGTTCCCGGTAGCGACGTTCTATAAAGTCCCCGTGACCGAGCGCAGCATTGGAAGGCTGAACCGTTGCTCCCAACGCAAACACAGCGTCAGGTCCCTGTGAGTCGCAGGGCACCACCTTTCCTCAACCCGTCGACACCTAACTTTGTTCCATGTACGTTTGTTTAAAGACACCGTATTTAATATACAGCATAGACTCGTTGACAGTGAACTCGCGGAAAACAGCTCCATCATTCCTGCCTGAACGAAGCTTCCCGAACACACCTGCTTTCTCCGTGAGGCACTTTGCAGCCTCCTGGACCTTAGGAACAAACACAACACCTCCATGCTACACTTGGGGGCCATTTAAAGTAGCAAAATCACCAACAAAAAGCACAAAAATGCAAACGGTATGGCACTAAATCGGTCATGAGAGGGACACCTGCTCACAGGATGAGAGCGGACACGGGCAGGCAGAACGTTGTCTTGTTCAGACTCATCTGGGAACACACAGCCCTGGGAGACTCGAATTTCTCCCCACTCTGCCCACGTCCATCAACGGCCTCGAACATGCCGCCAGGAGTGCTCGTGGGGTTACGAGCAAATGCTAGCGAGTGGGCGAAGTCGCAAGTAAGGAATCCAGGAGAAATGAGGATCAACTCTATTCGTAAAAAGTTATGTTCTCAAGAAAACGTAAAAAGAGAAAGAATCACGCACACACGTATGTACGCACATAACCCGCCCCCCAACACACACACACACACACACACACACACAGCAGAAATATACCTTTGGTATTTCGGAGAAAAAATACTACGTTCTGGTCCAGAAACTCCTCAGGAACAGGCGTGCACAGCATGTGGAGGTACATCTTGTCCACGATGGTCCGCACAAGTCTCTGAAACACGGGGAACAAAAACCGTCGTCCTGGCCGGGCGCGGTGGCTCACACCTGTAATCCTAGCACTCTAGGAGGCCGAGGTGGGAGGATTGCTCAAGGTCAGGAGTTCAAAACCAGCCTGATCAAGAACAAGACCCCATCTCTACTAAAAATAGAAAGAAATTAATTGGCCAACTAAAAATATATAGAAAAAATTAGCGGGGCGTGGTGGCGCATGCCTGTAGTCCCAGCTACTCGGGAGGCTGAGGCAGGAGGATTGCTTGAGCCCAGGAGATTGAGGTTGCTGTGAGCTAGGCTGACGCCACGGCACTCACTCTAGCCTGGGCAACAGAGTGAGACTCTGTCTCAAAAACAAACAAACAAACAAAAAAAACCGTTGTCCCTGAGATACATTTGTTCATCCGAAGACGCTAAGACTCAGGTGCACCCGAGGTCTCCTCTCAGCGCAGAGGCAGATCTCACTTCTGCACGACGCAGCCACGGCCACCCAGCAGGAACCGGGGGGACTGCAACGCGGGGCTGCAACGCACCCAGACTCTGACCTCGAAGCCTGACTCCCCTGTGGACTGGCCAGCACAGCCAGGTCCCAATAAACTGACCTGAAAAAAGTCCAGACAGAGCTTTGCTAGGCCAGACCTTGCAACAAACCAGGCCAAAATTCTGTTTCATATTCATGAAGCAATGAAGTGCAATGTCACTAAGCACAGGCCAGGACGAATGCTGACATCCTAGTCTTACGCCACCCTGGGGATTTTTGCAAGAAAGCGTTTGCTCAGCAGGCCTGGGTTGTCCAAACCCCCCATGTCCCCAGAGGTCTTCAGGCTTGGTCTTTGACTGGCTCCAGGGTGACAACTAAGCTTCTGGAATGTCCCGCCTGCTGTGCGTGTCTCTGCATACCTGGGGTCTTGGGCTAAGCCAGGTTGTTTTTGCTAACCGCGCGACTCCCGGTGAATGCCTGCTTCTGTTTGCCTGGAATCCTGGTCACGCTTGTCTCAGTTTGACCTCTGGGGTGGAGGCGGGGGCTGGGTGCTGGGGAAGCTGAGTAACTAAAGTCAGCCGTGTGGACGCTCCATGCCTGCGTGACTGTCCCCCAACACAAACCCTGACACAGGCTCGGGTGAGCCTCCCTGGTTGGCAATACTCCGTGAGAGTTGTCACCCACTGGTTACTGGGAGAACTAAGCTCCGGCCCCGCAGCGTCACTGGGAGAGGACAACATGCACCTGCTTTGTCCTGACCTCCACCCTGTGCACCCTTTCCTTTGCTGATGCTAATGTGCACTCTTTCACTGGGACAAACGAGAACCGAGAGCGTAACAGCTTTTCTGGGTCCTGTAAGTCCTTCTAGCCAAGCACTGAATCTGAGAGTGGTCTTGAGGACCCTTAACACGGGGTCCTATAATCGCCACTCCAAAACGATGAGTCCCTTGGAGGGACTGTGTCCCTCACCCTGACCCCCAGCAGGCAGCAGCATCCCATTACCCCAGCAAGGAAGACCGAGGGCCATGCGTACTTTGGTGGAGAGTTTTTCTGAAGTCTCTTTGTCTATGTCTTCATTGTCTAGGCTGGCCAGAGGTTGACCAACGGAACCACTTTTGCGAGAAAAACTCCTCCCTGCAAGACATTATTCCAAGTGGAAGATGAAATAATCAGAAAGTTAGGTTTCCTATCGTCAAGATCGGGCAGGCCTGCATTTTGTGTAACAGCGTATTTGATTCAAAAGGCATGTCATCCAATAGCGACACGGACATTTTTTACAAATGAAGCCTTGACATTTTTCACAGGTGGTCCGTCAGAAATTGGGGGTGTGGGGGGGTTTCCAGGTACAGTGTCCAACATGTGGCTTCTCTGAGATTTTTACTTTAAAAGGAGTTTATTATTAAGATGAGGATTACGGCTAACCTGTTTGCATTTACACCTTTTTCACTATGAGACTCATGAGGGACAAAAAGAAAAGTAGCCTAAATAAAATGATCACATCTTGGCCGGGCGCGGTGGCTCACGCCTGTGATCCTAGCACTCTGGGAGGCTGAGGCGGGCGGATGGTTTGAGCTCAGGAGTAGGAGACCAGCCTGAGCAAGACCCAGACTCCATGTCTACTAAAAATAGAAAAATTAGCCAGGCACGGTGGCGCATGCCTGTAGTCCCAGCTACTCGGGAGGCTGAGGCAGAAGGATCGCTCGAGCCCAGGAGTTTGAGGTTGCTGTGAGCGAGGCTGACGCCACGGCACTCTAGCCTGGGCAACAGAGTGAGACTCTGTCTCAAAAAAAAAACAAAACAAAAAACCAAGGCTCTGTGAAATGTACATGGTAGTTCTCATTCCTAACAGTATAAAGTCAGTGGCGACTCGCGATGACAGCCCTGGGAAACTACTGCGTGTATCTGTCACCAAGCCAGCAGTCCCCCTTATGCCTGGCACCGAGGGCCGCGTGGCGGGGAGCACCCTGCACCCAGGGCAGGCTCCCCCCTCCCGCCCACCCCACGCCCCTCACCACCATACCTCGCGATCTGTCCCCGTACTCCGTTCTCTGATAAACCGTGTCTTCTTCCACATCTTCCTCTTCGAAGTCAGCAGGTATCTCGGTTTCTTTAAAGCCACATACATGGAAAGAAAAGATAAAATGTCATTTTTCACTGCACGAAACACCCGCTATGTTTGCTTTCCGTGGAGCTGAGGGGTCGGGGCACAGCCCACCGGAGACCCGTGCATGTCACCGTCATACAGAAAGGCGCCTGTCACTGCTGCCAGCTCCTGGTGACCGCAAGGAAGGTTTGTGCAAATCCTGCCAAGAGATGAAGGACACAAGAACGATCACAGAGTCACCACCAGCCCAGAGGAAACATAAATGACCAAGAAGCCTAGAAAAGAGGCTCATGGTTGCACAACACTATGAATGTATTTAATTGCGCTGAGCCGCACACTTAAAAATGGCTAAGATGGTAAAGTGTATGTTGTGTGTATGTTACCATAATAAAAAACTGAAGGGAAAAAGAGGCTCAACTCCACTAACATTTATATAAATATAAATATGAACAGAGTCAGGACGTGCATCCGCCGTTTATCTACGACACTGGAAAAAACCTAAAAATGTGACAATATCCAATGTCAGCAAGGCTGTTGGGGAACAGGCACCTCACCCACCATCGCCGGGGTGTGACAGGCAGGGCCTTCCTGGAGGACCGTTTGGCAGGATCTGCCCGGCCCAAATTGTAAATGTGCACACGTGTTACACACCAACTCCACTATTATACATCTATCCTACAGAGGGACACAAAGCGTGCAAAGATAGATGGATATTGTTACATTGTTTGTAGAATGAAAATACTCTAAAAATGCTAAAAATGTCAATCGATTGAGGAGTGGATAAGTCAAATACGGTACACGTATATATTTAAAATCTATAGCGTTAGGTAGATCTGTAGGTATTGACATGAACAAATCTCTAAGATATGTTTGGGGTGGGGGGACAAGTCACAAAAGAATAAGTTTGGTACGATTTTATTTACAGTTTTAGCAACTACATATGTATCTATATATTATCATTCAAAATATCATTGTATATAGATGCAGACAGACAGACATAGAGATTTAGAAAGATAGGTAGAGAGATAGGCAGACAGACAGACAGGTAGGTAGATAGATATTTGGAAAAAGAGCCAGCAGGGCACACACCAAACTAACAACAGGGGTTGCCATAGGAATGGGAGCAGGACTTGGGCTCACGGGATGGTGGAGTGCTGCTTTTTCGCTTTTTACTTTATATAATTCTATGTTATCTGAATTTTTTAGAGAACATGTATCCACCAATACCTGTGTAATGTTTTGAAATGTAAGCAAGTTATTAAACGATATGTGCAGTATGATTCCGTTTTATTTCAAGAAAGACCACACGCACGCCTGCCAGAACGGCCTCGTGGGCTAGCTGCTGCCAGGGAGGACACCTCTGTCCTCACCCCGTCCTCAGTATCTCCTCGTCTCATTCCTAGCACTGTTAACTGGGAGCAGAGAGAAGTCTTGACCAGGGGAGGGGTAGAAAAAAGGAATGAAAGGACGTGCCACCCCGCTGAAGGTCCTTTGGACAGACCAGAGCCCCCCTTAAAACTATCCCCTAAAGCTGTTCGGGGTCTTTGTGAACCTGCGGGACTAACAGGCAGTAAGCGACAAGAGACACAGAACTGGGGAGGAGGTCCCCTCTACCCACCTAGCCGGAGCCCAACACCCAGTGCCACCTGGCACCTTCAGGCATGGCAGCTTCTCACCATGCAGTGACAGCAGGAAAGAGCCGGAAACGGAGGGGAAGACCAGGCGCAGAGGTAGCCAGAAACAGCTCACAGGTGGCGGGGATCTCTGAGCACCCTTTAGTGGGTCCAGGAATTAACCAGGGGGACCCTCTGAAGTGAGACTGAATTCTGCTTCCACAAAGGATGGGGACATCCAACCAGGAGACATTTGGGCTAAACATGTGCTAGTAAACACAGAGCAGAAAACAGCCACCCCACTAGCGCTTCTGCAAGCGGTTCAAGTCACATGCACTTTTTAGGGTCTTGGTATAATTTTTTAAAGTGTCCAAAATCCAGGTCACCGAAACTGTGGTGCATGTTGAGTGGTCAGTCCCATTCGTGTATTTTCGTATCCACAATTTCACTTGGTGATAATGGAAGAGCCTAAATTCAAGGTCCCGTTGCAATGTAATTAATGTCCAGGTCCACAGGTCTGCCCAGGTAAGAGACTGGAAGGTGAGATTCCACAGGGTTATCATGTGGTCATGTCTCCGGGTGCCACTGGCAATTTGTTATTGTTGTTTATTTGTGGTTTTGGATTTCTTTACAATGAATACCTGTATTATTTTGTGCATGTAAATAATTCATATTTAAAATAAATGAATGTGGCCAGGCATGGTGGCCCCTGCCTGTAATCTCAGCACTTGGGGAAGCCAAGACGGGAGGATTGCTTGAACCCAGGAATTTGAGACCAGCCTGGGCAACATAGCAAGATCCCATCTCTTCAAAAAAATTTTTACAATTAGCCAGGCACAGTAGTAAACGCCTGTAGTTCCAGGTACTCAGACCTAAGAGTTCAAGGTTACAGTGATCTAAGATCACACCAATGCACTCCAGCCTGGGCTACAGAACAAGACCCTGACTCTAAAAAAAAAAAAAAGGGGGAATAAACAAAATAAAATAAATGAATGTGCCTAGTACCTTAAAAAAATAAGTATTGCCCCCATCCCCACCTGTGAGAGGCCCAGCATGGGACCCACCAGGCCTCATGGACTGGAGGCTGGCAGGAGTTCAGGACAGCTGTCCCCATGCTGCTGCGACCAGGCAACTTTTTCTGTGTCCTTCCCTGCATGTTCCTGTCCCATGGCCCCCACTCTGTCCTGCCTCCTCCTTCAAGCCTGTGCTCCCTCTTCTCTGAGTCCCTGGCCTTTCGGAGTGGGCAGGCCTACCCGCTGGGGTGGGGCCCCCCTCCACAGACGGTCTGGGCACCCAGTCGCTGTCATTTTTTGGTATTAAAGATGCTGCCTTATTCAACATGAACATTTTAAATCTACTGTAACTTTTCAAAGCCTTGCTTTGGCATAACTTTACTTTTTAGCACACGAGGAGCCTCCAGAAATAGAAAGGGGTGCTCTTCTAACCCTCCCTGAGACCCTGCGGCCACCAAAGAGAGGGGGGGTACCACTGGGCCACTGCGTGTCACCAGACAGCGAATGCCACCGCCCACGTGGACTTGGGCAGGTTACTTAACCCCTTCGGTGCCAGTTAACCCCCCGGAGGGCCGGGCAGCTGTGGTCGCGGGTGCGGCCGGTGGCTGCACGTGGCGGCGGCAGGACGCACGGCGCGTTGGGCAGGGGCGCGTTGGGCTCACCCATCTCCACCTCCACCTCCTCGGGCACCACCGTGTGGTAGAAGAACAGCGTGGCGGCGCCCTCCTCATCGCTCCGCTGGTTGAGGAAGTGCAGGACGGTGTCCTCGCCCTCGCCGTCGTTGCGGTTCAGCAGCTCCTCGAAGATCTGCGGGTCGCTGAGGCCGAAGGCGGTGTACACGCGGTCGCGCATCCACAGCACCCGCAGGTCGTCCATGGCGCAGCGCCGGGCAGACGGAGCCGGCGCCGGGCAGCGTCCGTGACAACGCGCTCCTAGCAACGGGCGCCCGGGCAACGGCCGCCGCCGCGCCCCCCGCGCTCGCGGACCTGGGGAAGCGCCCGCGGTCCCGGGGAAGCGAGCCCGTGCAAGCGGCGGCGCGCCCCTCGGCTGCGGGGCGGGACCCGCACGGCCGCGGCCTGGGGAGGGGGGCGACGGGCCGCAGACCTCGCTGGGCGCAGATGCACGGGACTGGCGTCGCGTCCCGTAATTCTCAAGACCCCCCTGCCTGCCTGTGCCCGCCTTGCAGATAAGGAAGCTGAGGCAAGGCAGGTGGGAGACAAGGTCGCGGCAGGAGGGGACAGCGGCCGAGCAGAGGCAGGACACAGTCTCAGAAGCCGATCAAAGGCCGCGGAGAAGGGGAGAGTCCCCGGGAGGGCACGAGTTCCTTCTGCCGCACGAAATCAGGGAAGAGGGAGCAGAGTTCTTTGGCTTTGTAGCCAAGACAAAGCATAATAAAGAAAAACACCCGTTTTAAAAATATAGATATATTTATTTGTCATTAGTAAAAGGAAGTTCAATACTGATAGGAAGATGCAATTTGTCCTTTCATGCATTTGTGGAGCAAAACGCGAACTTGTTCACCGTCATTTCCCCTCGCGAGGAGCTGAGCCCCTAGATGACGAGGCTGACCCTTAGAACCTAACCTTGTTAGATTTTCCCATCAAGGAACAAGTGGAATGTGCTAAGTACTTCTTAAAATTCTAAACCAAATCTCAGCATTAATGGCTTGACTGTAGGAAAAGTATTACTCCGAACTGCCTTATTTCCATCATCTTGAATTAAGATTTCTTAATAACCTTCTTGGAGATATTCCATATGGCATGCAAACAAACTAGGCTTCAAAGTTTTAATAGAGAAATTTGTTTTTAAATGCAGGCTGCAGAACAGGTGTAGATGTTATTTTTTGTTTGTTTTCCAAAATGAATCAGGCTCTAAAATGTCTGAATACTTAATTCATAAGCATCACCAGTTACCTATGCTATAGATATTTCTATAGATATTTCTACTTCTTATTAAACTACTGCAGGTTGAACACTGAGGCCAGAATGTTATAAAACACCCATTCCGGAAATGAGGACAGAGCAGCATTCGGTGAAAGAGGAGTCTTTTCAAAGTCCTGTCCGGGACAGCAAGTCCACAGGGCTCAGCACAACCCCCGGTCCCTCTCAGAGCACCCTCTGTGGTCCTTAACAGACCGCGACTGCGTCACTGCAAGCGCAGTCTCCACCCTGGCGAGATGAAATCCACTTCTATTTTACTGCAGAAATCCCTTGGGCTTTTATTAACATATGGCAATAAACATCTGAATGAAAACCGAAACTGTGGCTGTCACAACATTTATCTTTAGGAAAATAAAGAGATATCCAGCATCCTCCAGACACTGACCATCTTTCCTCTGGGTATCTGCTGCCAAAGGAATGAAAAATGTCTTAAAAACTGGACGCATCATAGGTTCTAGCAAATTGCTTCAAAACAAAACAAGAGCAACCACTCTGGGAGCACATCAGAGCCGACCGCTTTATAAAGAAATGAAATTTCCCCTGGTGTCTACAAGATACCATATCAAACTATTTCCGGAGAGTTCTTTCACAAAGTTAGGACGATTAATTTGCTTTTCACATAATTACATTCTGCACAACCATCACACAGGTTCCAACTGGAAAAGGATGCTTCGCCCTGTTCTGCATCCTGGTAAAAGGTGTGCATTAGGATGTGGGAGTGGCGCCCATGACAATTACCAGCGGGGAGCTGTAAGAGATTCCAGCAGATGGACGCTGTGTGTCCCTTGTTTACTAATCAGCTAATAGTGCCCTGAATGAAGTCTTGGGTTTCCTAGGGATTAAGTAGTTACTACCGTTTTTATGACAGATCCTTGGAGTAAAGTAAGGGAAATGACAGCTTGTGGGGGACATCAGGTGAAAAAACAACCTTGGAATCTGAACAGCATTACTTAGATTTCATATTCCCCCAGTAGAAGTGTCCAACATTATACCTTTCTGGGGAAACTTAACTTTGAGAGCAAAATCATTTCCAAGAGTTTCATCAGCACTGTTTTACGTGTGATAACTTAATGTGAGGGACAAAAAGCAGGAGTCCAAGCTGGCCGTGGGTAACCTCTCATCAAGTAGCAGCACAGAGTCTTCACTGTAATTAAAAAGGTTTACTTTAGAGTCACGGCTATGTCAGATGATGTTCAGCCCATGCCCCTCACAAACAGGCCTTGAAATTACCTGCAAAGATCTCCTTAAACGCAGTGCTGCCATAATCTCCTTAAACGCAGTGCTGTCGCTTGTCGTGAAAGCGCCGCAGTCTCTACTACTAAGCAGGGTGAAGGAGTAGGGGGGCAGACGGGCCTTTAACATGTGTTACTCGAAATTTTAAGGAAGTGAAAATAATTATCTAAAATCAATTAAAGTAAAATATGAAAAATGAACACAATTTACAAGATTACAGTATAGATCAAAACATTCAATGAGACTCACTCAAATTCACATAAAACTAAATGTCAAGTGAATAGATGAATTTAAACGAAGGATTATAAATTAATGATGCAGTAAGAATTAATAGTTTTCAACTGATCTAAATAGTGTTTGAAGGTTTAAATTAACTCTAAATGCCTTTATCAGACCTTTATTTAGAAATAGTCTGAAAATAAAAAATAATAATTATACTGTTTTCAAGGATAAGTGCAATCTCTTCATGGTAAAATATCTTTATATTTTGTTATAAAAATATACAAAATACTACTTTTTACCCTTTCTTCACTCAGTATAAATCCTTTTTGTTCAGTAACATCAGCCAAGCTGGTCACTAAGTTCAAATTATATTCCTATTAGATCTTCTACAATCAAACTGGGTTTTAAGGCTCAGTATACAGTTTATCTTTCCAAACACACAATGATCATAATTGGTTTTATGAAAGGGTAACAGGATAAGAGTCTGTAAAAAAATATACAAATGGGATAACCATTTGTTGTATGTTTTATAATATTTTATCCCATTTCCCGGAATTATTAAAACAAGACAAAATTGTAGAAAGAATCCTCTGCTTGCAATTCTAGATAGCATATGATAAAAAACATTTGCATATTTTTTAATCAAGCAGAATAAATGTGAATCTCTTGATAATCCGTCATTAAATTTTTTTAAAAACCATGCCTACTCAGCAGTTGGAAAATATTATCTGACAACTTCAGGTGACAGAATAATTTTGTTTGTTTTTAATAAAGTTTAAAGGAATCAAGTATCTAAGACCATTTTTTAATTAGCCATCCAAAATTGGCTTCTCTCCCCCAATACTATATTTTAAAAAACAACTTTAACTTAACAGTTGGCATTAGCTTATATTTGCTCATCATAAAAACCAAAAGAAATTTATATACCTGAAATTGGTAAACTATACAAAATATTTAACATAGGAGGAAGAGGTATATCTTACAGAATTATTTGGCTATATCATAAGGCAATCAATAAAGACAGAATTTTTCCTATCACAAGTTTGATGTAAGTGAAATTCTATAACATGATACTTCTCCATAAACTTGAAAGCGGGCTGGGTACAGCAGGATGATCATGCCACACTGTCACTCGTATTGAACTTCGATGAAAGTAGACGGAATGAGAAAGGAACGAATTTGGTGCCTGCACCAACGTAGAATTTGTTCTGAAATTCTACCCTAAAAAAAGAAAATTCATGTATTAATGGAAGATTGTGAAACAACATTGCTGTTTCTTAAAACAACATTTATGTGTTAAAAAAGAAAAATTACTGGGCTGGAATTGCTTCATTCCATAACATGCTCTTAGCACAAATATTTTTACTTAGATAAACACCTCCTGCCCCATGCTGGCCGTCCCAGTGTGTAACGGGAGCTTTCACTGGTGCATCCTGCCACCTCTGTCACACTGCCAGACAGACAGAAGGCACACGCACGAGAAACTGGAACCTCTCTCTCCACCGAGGAGACTGGATGCACAGAGAAGTAATTTGATATATACTATGAAACACAAATACATAAGAAGTATTTTGCAGTAAGATAAAGCAATCTGTCAGTCCCAAAGTGAACTAAGAGTATAAAACATCTGCAATTATTCTGTAAGCAAAAACTTGCAAGCATGAACAGTTCAGAAACTGTGATAACAGTTCAGAAACATAATCCTAGCACTCTGGGAGACTGAGGCAGGAGGACTGCTTGAGCTCAGGAGTTCGAGACCAGCCTGA
>VBSM01003044.1:326364-348043 GCA_008086735.1 Cheirogaleus medius
TATTTAGGGGGGCAGGGTTATATTTTTTTAAATAACAGTCCCAAGGATACATCTCAGACTCACCAATGGAGGCGTATGGCGTGAAGAAATGCAGAAAGCCCTTCCATGATCAAAAGGATGAAAATCGTCAACACTGCAAAGAGAGCGATCACCGGGAGCAGCAGCAAGACCCCGTACGTCGTGTCCACGCGGAGGCCCACGCGCATCAGCATGGCCCACAGCACGTCCGACAGCTCTGAAAAGGAATCCGCGGAGGGAACTCACTGTCATTACGTTCATCTCTGAGCTGTCATCCCATAAAATAACATATACACGTGTGTATCACGTATGTAACCTGCTTCTCATGTAAAAGTTACCCAGCTCCTTAATTGTCTTCAACACTGAGGAAGACTTGGCATTCCAGAAAAATCAGAGGCCTTCCTAGCAACGGGCGATCTTGACCCCGACGGGGGTCGGGTTAGTGCCGTCCTAGGGCAGCACTGGCCCCCGATGGGGAGCCAGACCTCCAGTCCCGGCTCTGCCCGACAAGGCCGACTGGGTGACCCCGAGGAGAGCACCGCCCCTCCCTGGACTCAGTCGCCTCCTGTGCAAAACGGCCCCTCCCTGTGGGGCCATAAATTCCAGACCTTCCGCTACGCTTATAAAAATATCACTGTAATTTTTTTAAAAAACTCTCTGGTCTGGCATTTTCCATGAGTACGGGCAGCCCGTGCTGTGCGCAGCAGGGCAGGGGCACGACAGCGACCACACAAACTCGCCCAAAGCAGCCTTGTCCGTCAATCCAGGGGAGAAACTAGGATTGTTCTGTGGCCCTTAAAATTTCTGTCAAAACATTAAAACTCTCTTATCGTTGGTTATAGGGAAATAAAAAAATCTATCTTTAAAATCTATCTTTAAATAAATCTATCTTTAAAACATTAGAAGCACGGAGCAGTAAAGCGCTTTCTTTCGCGGGCGGTTGGAACAGGACTTGCTTTCCTCTTGCCGTGCAGCTTGGCAAGCTGAGCGACCTGACACGGAGCAAGTGTCTTTGCTGCTACGCGCCCAACTGCCACATTCTTCCAAGTCTGGGTCCGCTCCAGCACTGGCCTCTGCACCTTCCGCGTCCTGGACCGTCTCCGGGCTCCCTTCTGGGCCGTGGGCATCTCCACCATCCGTGCCCTCCTCAGGTGGGCGAGCTCGCCCGCACCCAACTCCCCTGGCCGCGGACGTGGGGCCTGCTGAACCTCGGCGCCCGCACCCCACGGTTGCTGTCCCCCGCCCCACTGATGCGCGATTCGAACACAGAGCGTTATCACTTCTGATGTCTTCGCTGCGCTTTCGTCTTTGTTGGCCGACCCTCTCTTTCTGTTAGCCATTTTTGTAAAACATCCCCCGGGTCTGCCAGGGGACAACGAGGAGGCAACGCCACCACGCGCTCTGCTGTCTGCGTGGGAACCGAATAGCAGGTGCACAGTCACCAAACGCCAACATTTGAAAGAAGTGTGGTGACTGCCACCGATCCCGATGTGCAAGCATGTTACGTGCGTGATCTGTGGGCTAAGAAGCGAGCGGCTAAGTGTGCACTTTGCACACGTGCTCAGACAGCAGACTGTGGTGACTGAAATCCGGGCCGTGTTGTTGGAGAGCAGGTGTCATTTAACTCAACAGTGGAAACTAGAACTTGTGCATCACTGGACCATACAGAGGGAGGAAAGCCCGTCGTCAGAACTGTTAACCAGCATTGTTTCAGGACTGGCTCAAAATAAACATTAATTAATGTTTGCACCGAGTAAGGCAGGACTGAACAAAATAACGGTAGCCCCTCACACCTCAGGGACCGTTTTCTCAGCACCCCCAAAAGAAACAGCCGGGAGCCCTGCGCAAATGGCACGAGGTCACACAGTGACTGAAAGACGGTGCCATGGTTCCCTCAAAAACTTAAACCACCCCATGGCATCTCCCATGAGCTCACTGTGGCACCACAGGTGTCTCAATGGAGTCTGGGGACAGGTCCGAACTTACGTGCGTGCGCCAGACTGAGCGCCCAGAGCCGCAGGTAGGACGCGGTGTTGGAGATGCAGCCAAGACAGTACTCGATGGAGTGGATGACTTGGGTCATGAGTATTTCTCCAAAATTGAACTGAGAGAGATCACACACGTGTTAGAGTCACTGTATCACACGCACACTCCCACAGGCTAAGTGTGCTCCACCTTCAGGAGCACAGGTAAAGAACTGCCTTCCGGAACGCTGGTGAGAACACCCAGAGGGTGAGGAACAGGAACCCCAAGACTGAGTTCTGCTCCCAGCTCCGCAAGACTCCCCACCCTCACCAGCCCCCCTGCCACCTCTAGCCTCAGTTTCCCTGGTGCAAACGGAGGGGGCAGACTAGAGGAGGTGGGATTGCCACAGCCCAGAGTGGCAACACCCTTAGACGGCCCACTGGGGCTCCTGAGCCGGCCTGAGTGTTATGCAACATCTAATGATAAAATGGCTGTTTACCAACAACAGTGAAGGCCACTAGTGACTAGCTTAATACACAGGAGAATCCTAAACACAGAGCCAGCAGGGAAAATCATAAAAGGGTCCCTGCTGGTGAAAAGGCTGCAAAATGCCAGCAAGAAGACTCCAATGCTCTTTCCAGCTCTGCCTTCTGTTTTTCTGTGATCCTATAAGCCTAATTATTAATTATCTCAAAACACTAAATTACACGATAACTATAAAATGTTGATTATAAGAAATTTTGTTTGGTCCTCACTAAATGGCCAAAATAAAGTTTCCAAGAAAGGAAAGGCGATGGAGGAGGACATGCTCTGCGTGTCCACCCAGGACAGCACCCCCGTTCTCTGGGGGAGCTACTACTTCCTCCGTCCAGCCTGTGTCCCATCCTCGCCACAGCTGTGATAGGCTGAATTATGTCCCCAAAATCTGTATGTTGAAGCCCTAACCCCAGTGTGATTGTATTTGGAAACAGGACCTTTAAGGAGGTCAAATGAGGTCCTGAGGGTGAAGGTGACCCAGCTGACTGCTGTCCCAGAGGAAGGGCAGGAAACCAGGGTACAGACACACAGAGGAAGGGCCACGCGAGGCCACGCAAGGCCACGGCAAGAAAGCAGCTGTCTGCAAGCCAAGGACAGAGGCCTCAGGAGAAACCAACCCTACGAACGTCTTGATGCTGGACTTCCATCATCCAGAACGGTGAGAAACACATTTCTACTGATTAGGCCACCCAGTCTGTGGTATTTGGTTATGGCAGCCCCAGCGAAAAGACACCAGTCACTCGTCCAGGGATGGCAAGTGGCCCTAGCCAGGCCAATCATGGTATTTCCGTGGGATTTTCCGTACTAGTCATGAGGGGTAGGAATGTTTTCCTCTCTGATTGAAGCCCAGGGCTACCTGTGGCCGTGGTTCCAACATCACAGGGCCAACTAGCTTCAGAATATAGAGCAAACTTAAAAAGCAAAAAAAAAACCAACCAAGGCCTCTTAGAATTGGAGATTCAGAAACTGTAATCATCCTGAAACCAATTCTACTTCTGTCCCGACATGAGCCAGTAGATTTCCCTTTGAAATGAAAGTAAACTAGGTCTCTATGTCTTCTAACTACAGAAAGTTCTGGGCTGGGAGTGCACGCCTATAATCCTAGCACTCTGGGAGGCTGAGGTGGGAGGATCGCCTGAGCTTAGGAGTTTAAGACCAGCCTGAGCAAGAGTGAGCCCTCGTCTCTACAAAAAATATAAAAATTAGCCATGTGTGGTGGCATGCACCTACAGTCCCAGCTACTCGGGAGGCTGAGGTAGGAGGATCGCTTGAGCCCAGGAGTTTGAGGCTGCTGTGAGCTGTGATGACACCATTGCACTCTAGCCTGGGCAACAGAGTGAGACCCTGTGTCAAAATATATATATATATATATATATATATATATATAAAGAAAGTTTTGATACAGTAACCTCTGGAAAGCAACCTTTGTGGCACCTTAAGTCACTTTGATCATAACTTGCAATGGTTACAGAGTGAATCCCATTGTAAAAGTGAAACAACAAAATGACAACCCAAACTCTTGCATTGTGATACCAACTGTATGACCAAAACAGCATTTGGAAAGCTTCGAGTAACTGTTGTTTTGTTTTGTATTTTTACATTATCATTTTTATCGTGACGATTATCTCTACAGAAGCTGATTACTTAACTAAGTGTACCAATAACAACTGAAAAGATTACCTCTCCACATGCCATTTCTCTACATCCATCTTCCATTTGGTTGTGTCCCTCTTCTATATCTTGGTTTCCCAGCAAAGAAACTTCTTCTTCACTGTCTTTCCTTATAAGAGTGTATCCACTCTAACAACCAAAAGAGTACGCAGTCAGTGCCTTTAAAGCTTTGGTTGCGACAAAACCAAAGTTATATAGCCTCTTTGTTTCTCTTAATGATTCAGCTCTTTGGGAATAAAAAAAGTTCTTAAAAGAAAATAAGCATTTCATACCCATTTGGACAGCTATTACAAAAAAAAAAACATAAAATAGTAAGTGTTGTTGAAGATGTAGAGAAATTGGAAACCTCACGCATTGTTGGTAGGAATGTAAAATGGCGCAGCCACTGTGGATAACAGTAGGGCCATTTCTCAAAAATTAAACATAGAATTACCATATGATCCAGCAATCCCACTTCTGGGTATATACCCAAAAGAACTGAAGGCAGAGACCTGAAGAGATATTTATGCACCCATTGTTTATAGCAGCATTATTCACAGCAGCCAGAAGGTGAAAAGAACGAAGCGTCCATCAATGGATGGGTGAATAAACACGGCGTGGGACATCCATACAATGGAATACTATTCAGCCTCAAAAGAGAAGGAAATTGTGACACATCCTACTACACGGATGAACTTTAAAGCCATTACGCTAAGTGAAAGCAGTCAGACACAAAAGGACAAGTACCGCACGATCCTACTTATATGAGGCAGCTAGTCAAACAGAGACAGAAAGTAGGATGGCGGTTGCCAGGGGCCGGGAGGAGAAAGGAACAGCGAGTTAGTGTTTAACTGGGACACAGTTTCAGTTCTGCAAGATGGAAAGTTCTGGAGCTGGAGGGTGGTGATGGTTATACAACATTTTGAATGTCCTTAATGCCACACTTAAAAATGGTTAAAATGATAAGTTCCACGTTATATATATTTTACCACAATTTTTTAAAAAAAAGAAAGACAATGAGATACTAGACACACAGGAGAATAGTCTGAAAAGAAATTCAACAAATGACAACTGGTCATGACTGGGTGGTGAAACATAAGGATATTATTTTCTATATTTTCCACATTTTCTGTAAACTAGCTATATTATTTAAATAAAAAACACTTTAAAGAAAAAAATTAAGAGGTAAGAACGCGGGGAAAAAAACTTTTTAATCATGCCGAGCTGGAGTGAAGGACTGGGTTAAACTCCTAACAGGCTTGTTGCTCAGCACGGGGGACCCGTCTCCACGCGCCCAGGACATGGCAGGCTGTCACGGAGCTTCTGCGGGCTCATCATTGAGGCGACATCAACGTTCTGAATGACGGAAGTTTGGGCTTTTACACCCAGAGACTGGGGCTCCCGGAAAGGTGGTTGTTACCCCAGTCCTCGTAACAACTAAAGTAGACTTCGCTCACAACTTACAAACACGCATCCGAGCTCACACTTACCCGGCTTACCCCAAAGCAGCTGCGCCCGTTGTGTAGCCACAACAGAAAGAGTGGCTTTCCCAAGAAGAGGACAGGGACAGACAATGCTGTGACGGCTAGCAACACTCTCTGGACGTGCTCCTGTTGGTGCAGAAGGGGAGAAGACGGATTGAAACGCCCACAGTGTCAGCAGCGCTTGAATAAATTGGTGGACATCAAACAGAACGTCCCATGCTGGGAACACGGGTAGGCCGAATTATATCTGCCAGTGGACTGTTCTCTTCTTCCTGAACACACAGCTGAATTCTGGAACTGGTGAACAACACTAATGATACAGTGGTAAAGTATCACTTTGTTTCAGACCAGTAAGGAAATTTTAGGAAAATTCTACATAGACTCAAACTCCAGCTAATCATTTCCTGGAGACACCGTAGATGGGAACATACAAACACAAGCAGAATACTTTTGTATATCCTTGGTTCTGGTTTTTTGTTGATTTGTTATTATAAAGACTATCTGAGCAATGTGAGTAGCAGTAAGTGGATTTACTTCAACACATGAAATATATTGAAATAGCATTCGGAACAAAACCAAAACTTTCTTAAGAAAGGAGACTGATAGTTACTGAAAACTAACTCAAGAGCAAAACACATTCCCGCTCACACGGCACTGCAGGGGCGGTGACTTCACAGGACCTGCCCCGGACAGTCTCTGTGGCCGCCCTCCCGTTCAAGACAGGTTCCCGGCGTCCCAGGCGCTACTCGGGGACGGGGCTGTATTGTCTGTGCCCCATCAACACAGTCCACCCCTTGAAACACTGACAGTGGGGGCCACGGGCAGAGCCCCATCAGAAGTCCTGGACCGTGGAGTCGGGCAGGCTAGAGTCAACACCCCGCCCCACTGGCTGCTGAGCGACAGGCCCGCCCTGCGCCACCGGTCCTCACCGGCAGGATGGCACCACCTACCTCAAGGGGCTGCTGTGAGAATTAGGAAAGACTCATCGAGGACAGCACATTTTTAGGGATGCAGGAGGTGCTACATAGCATAGTTCCCCTTCACTGATCTTTCTGACCACGGCACCTAGGCAACACTGAACTCCCTTGCATTTATCTACTGTAGCTACGTCATGCTAGAAAGTTTCAATAAAATAATGATGAAATACAATTGTTAAAAATCATGAAAAGGAAAAAGAGAAATAAAATTAGAAACTTGAAAAGTTCAGAAAGTACGTAAATGTGCAGCTCATTAACGAAGCCCAAAGTTCTCTAAGTTGAGCATCAAATGTGACTTAAAACTTCGTAGCAGCCAAAACCACATGCTGCATTCACAGGGTGAGCAAGAGGAAAGACAGAACGCAGCTCGGGAGAACCGCAGGGCCCGATGCCAACGGCTAGGAGGGTTTCCCCACGTCTCCTCGCACACGCCAGAGGATGTCATCGGCGGCGCTTTCAGCAGCAACCCTGGGAAGGAGATGCCGTGGCACTTAACACAGCAGACGGGCCCTCGGCACAAGACAAAGCGAGAGCGGTGGAAAACGCTGGCATGTGTGGAATAGCTGCTACGTGCCAAGCACTCTTGAAAGCACTTTGGACATATTAGCTCCACACTGTGAACTGGCTCCTGTTTTTAATCCCATTTTACAGATGAGGAAAGCGAGGCACAGGGAAGTTAAGTAATCTGTTCCATCCTGAGGAAGTGGCAGAGCTGGGACTCCATGCAGAGCAGTCAGCCCTCAGAGCCCACATTCTCACGTCACACGAACGCACAACTGTAGAAAAGCCATTTTTCGAGAGGGCCAGCATGCTGTGGCCCAGGAGCCCATTCTAAACTGGGCTCAGGGCAGCCGCAGGAACCCTCTGGCAATGCATCTCCTTCCCCACACCTGTCACAGGTACTGAGCGGCGGCAAGTGTGGTCATCCTGCCTGCCCAGAGCCACGCCCGCATCCCCTGGTGACAATGCACGGAAACAGGACGTTCCCAGGGCTCCCGGGAGGCCTGCGGAAATCACCTGCCCTCGCTCTGCCGACCAGGATGAGAGGCTTTCAGGGAACTTCGGTCAAGTTCACGAGGGTGGAAAAGATTTCTTACCTGCCCTGTGTAGAGCCCATTTGTTTCAGTGGCTGGGAATAAAAACATATTAATAAATTCAATCAGAATGCTAGGAGCAACTCTGGAGGTTTCTGCTGAAAAAACCAGCCACTTGTAGACAATCATAAATATGAGGTATCCAAAGATGCAGAGCATGAAGAGAAGTTCTGGGATGGAAACCAAGTAAATATTGAACTTCTTCCTGAAATGCCTAGAAAAATGAAGGAATCAGTCAACCCATGAACAAGATCAGCCTAAGTTAAAAAGTAAAGAGTCAATTAATCTCAAATCTTTTGTGACTAAAAAAATAAATAAATAAAGCTAATTTCAGTATAACAGCATCTGTCTTGTAATGACCTGGACTCGTGTTCCAGATGCATCCACGAAGACAAAGAGACGCGAGGACAGCAAAACCACGAATGTGGTCAAACCCCACTCACGCTTCCTTGATTCATTTATTCAGAAACATTTATTTCCTCAAAGTAAAGCTATAAATTATTAGTGACTCTGGATCCAAAATGCCCTATCTTAAATTGTTATAAAAGTTTTCCAAGTTTCCAATTATACCAAGATTTAAAGCTGTATCATTAAATTATACAAATTATGTTTAGAGATGAGAATGAACAGGTCTAGTTAGAGAAAAATGATACAATCTCTTACTGTTAATAGACTAGCTCTGATAAAGTAAAAACAAAGAAGTTTTCTTATTTGTAAAATAAAAAAGGAATATGACAAAAATCACTTCTGGAAATATATATAAATTTGGTTGCATGTCTCTCCCCCACCTGAATGTAAGCTCCATGAGGGCAAAAACTTTTTTCTGTCTCCCTCACTGCTGAATCCCTAATGCCTAGAACAGCACTTGTCACATACTATGTGCTCAATAAATATTTGCTGAATGAATCACTTAAACTGCAAAAAATCTAAATAATCAAAACAGCATTCTAGGGCTGGGCGCGGTGGCTCACGCCTGTAATCCTAGAACTCTGGGAGGCCGAGGCAGGAGGATTGCTTGAGTTCAGGAGTTCGAGACCAGCCTGAGCAAGAACAAGACCCTGTCTCTATTATTAAAAATAAAAACAAATTATCTAGACAATTAAAAATATATAATAGAAAAAAATTAGCCAGGCATGGTGGTGTATGCCTGTAGTCCCAGCTACTCAGGAGGCTGAGGCAGAAGAATTGCTTGAGCCCAGGAGTTTGAGGTTGCTGTGAGCTAGGCTGACACTACGGTACTCTAGCGTGGGCAACAAAGCCAGACTCTGTCTCAAAAAATAATAAAACAAAACAGCATTCTATAAGGCAGTACACTACCGTATTGCCTGCCCTTTAACCAATAAATACAGTCTACCAGCAAGAAGCAAAGTTTAAGAAATGCCAAACTTGGTTCATAAATATTGCTTTAAAAAAATCTGTACTTACAAGTGGTTAAATATTCCCAGAATGACTCCAAAAGTCATGTGAATAATTCCTAAGATCACAGACATTTTCATTTTGAAAGAGTTTAGAAAAGTGAGGCGATTTGTGGCCAAGTTCCAAATCTGAAGACCAAAGAAAACAAAACAAAAAATCTTTTAACCTCCTTGAACAGGTGACACTCAAGAAAGTTCCTGTCTTAAATTGAGAGGCAGCTCTACATTTAAAAAAGAAAACACTCAGACTTTTCTCTTGATGCTTTCAATCTGAGAACCACTGATTTTTTTAAACCAGAGCCACAGATAGTTAAAAAACAATTTTCTCAATATAAAGCTCAAAGGATGCCAAATGGAACAACACAGCGTTTAGGGACATGTGCCAATGCAGCAATGACCAAAAGGAAAAGCGAGAAAAAGAGTCACACGAAGTTCACGGAGCCCAAGGTTTGCACTGGCACCTGCAGGGAAGGGCCAGAACACTCTCGAGTCCTGGGTCACAGCCCCTTGTACTGGGCAGGGGTGCACAAGTACGTGTGTTATAACGTGTTTACACACGTGCTATACACTCTCTTGTATGTGTATTTTGTAGTAAAGTTTAACTGTGAAAAAAACAAAATCAGAGGCCGATTTGAGCTAATGGCAGCCAGTGCGCCAGAGTGGAACCCCAGGCCATGCCAAGCTCCCCAGAGTGGCCCTGACCCCCAGGGTCCCCACTCCAAGTCCCTGATCATTGACTGCTTCTCTTACTGCCTGAAGATTAATTCCTACGGTTCCCACTGGGTGGATTAGGAAAAGGGAAACAGAGCCTATTAGGATGGAAAAAATCGTTTCTTTTAGATCAACGGGTAAAACAATAATTCACATATACAAAGAAGAAATCTAAGAAACAGCATATGTCAGGGCTCCTGAAGTGTCATTTTTCACTAGAGGAAAATAGGTCAGGAAGGAAGACAGAACGCAGCCCCATCTCCCTGCAGACTTCCCGGGGTCGGGCACAGACCTCGGCTTCCCAGATGCAGAACTCAACGCTCGCGCTTGCTCTGTGAGTCCACGGGCTCCACAGTGCACGGGGAGCACCTCCCCCACCCCCACAAGCATGTATGAACCCTGCTCAAACGTCTTGAGAACCTTCTGTCATCTAAAACTAGCGGGGGGGGGGGCACCCCAGAGCAAAGAGACAGGCGCAGGGCGGCGCACTCACAGGATCAATGCCAAGAGGATAGGGGCCTCGGAACACCCCAGGGACACTCGGATCCAGCTGCAAAACCCTGCTGTGCCGCACGGTGCTGTCGCTGTAACAAAAGCAGAGCGAGCAGGCTTACCGCGGGGAGGAGGAAGGAATCTCGGAAAAATGCCTTTTGTGCCCAGAACATGATCGGATAGCGGGACACTTACTTCCAAAGCCCCATTTTCTTGTGCTCCGTCGGGGAGTGGCTGGAGCTGAACATGGCAGACACGTTCCACCCGGAGCCGAACAGGTTCACGGACTTGGAGAAGCAGTCGTTGTAGATAAGGCCGGTGTACACGGAGAACAGCCCCATGAGCAGCAGGATGTAGCGCCCGTTAAAAAACATTCTCATGATCTGCGGGGAGCAAAGCGCGATGGCCAAGATATGGTCACTCGGAGACGTGCTCGTGGGACAGCGTCAGTCTGGGCGTACTCTTAGCCACCCCCTCAGGGCTCCTCGGAAAACAGCCCCACGCGACAGAGTCCCAGCAGCTGGAGGTGACGGCCCCGCAGCTCTCACACAGCCAGGCCGACGGCTGACAGCTAACAGCGTCTCTCTTGTGGTCACTGCCAATGCCACCCAACGGGAAATCACGAGCTGGGGTGGTCATGTTTTTACCTCCTGAGACTGGTTTAGCCTGGGATGGTCTTCATTTAACACCAACAAGAGGGCAAATAAGAACATCACAAAGCCGTGTCCGAAGTCTCCGAACATCACAGCAAACAGAAACGGGAACGTGATGATGGTGAAAAGCGCTGCGGGGAGAGGACAGGGAAGAGATTTCAGACTGACAGCGGATACGGAAAACTGGACTCAACTCAAACACAACGATGTGCGATGATCCTGACAGCCTCTAGAACTGCTAGGGTAGTGTGGTGAGGTTAAATTTAAAACGTCACACTAAACAAGGTGACAAAAAAAGTAGCAGTGAGCCTGTTTTTCCAAACATCTTTTACGTGCTCAGAGCAAGGAAACGCCACAGCAAATCCAAGCATGAAATCCAAGGATTTGCAAAATCGGCTCCCGACCTGGGTTCACTTCACGGTAGCTGCCGACGCCGTAGGCATCCACGATGTTCTGAAAGCCCTCGGTGAACTTGTTGGTGCGGATTAGAGTCGGGGGCGTCTCTTTTGTCGGGATTACGTTCATAAACGAGGGGATGGTAGCACCACTCTCTCTCTTTCACACAAAAAGAGAAAAAGGAAAAAAAAATTACCATCCAAGAAGAAAACTACTGGTGATATCTATCAAAATGAATCCAGCAGTTCCCCTTCTGGGAATCCGCCCTACGGACTTGTACGTGTATGAAACATCCTAGGCCAAGCGTCACCCTGCAGTGGTATTTAAAATTGGAAACTACCTAAATGACCAGGGAACTTGTTAAATAAACCATGGTACATGCACACAACAGAATGTTAAACAGTTATTTTAAAAAACAGGGAAGTTTTATTAAGTGAAAATAACAGTATGAATAGCACGCCTTTTGTGAAGAAAAGAATGTCTGCTCGTGTCTGCTTGTCTACGATTAAGGAACTTAAAGATATAACAGTGCCACAACAATGGTTATCTTTGAGTGGAGGAAATGGACACAAGAGGCCATGGGGGTAAACCCACCTCACTGTGTCTTTCACACTTTTTGACACTTCTTTTTCCTTTTAAACCACATGAACGCACTACTTATTCAAAAGAGTAATTTAACGATGCATCGCGCCCACACGCCCTCCAATGACCAGCTCGCCGTAACTTCAGTTCGGAAGAGCAGTCAATACGATGCCTTCTCCTTACTCGATGAGATTCTCATTTCCTTTATCTCTCCGAGTTTATCGGACCCGCAGCCTCTCGGACCCTGGTGGGGGAGAGGAAGGCGGCCTTACCGAGCCCTCCTCCAGCGCCCGGCGCAGCTCGTGCAGGTCCGCCTCGGGACACCAGACCTCGGCGATGAGGCACTTGTTCGTCACGTCGATGCTGCACATGTTCAGCATGTGGTAGATGGCTTTCATTTTCTTCACCTGGATGACACGGGTGTAGACAGACTCGGCGGCTTTGCACAGCACTTGCCGTAAATAGTCCTCGGTCTTGTGGAGCACCTGGGTGGGGACACGCGGGGCTTTCAGCATGGTGGCATGCTTTGGTTTTTGGCCCCCACCCCCCGGCACTCGACTTCCTTTGGTCGGATTTCTCCCCGTCGACGGAGGATCATTCCAGGCACCTGTCTCTCCCTCCCCGCCCCCAGCACCACCTGGAGGTGGGCAGAAAGTCTAAGCTCAGCCAAGCATATGCCCTCTTTGGGGAAGTCGCCTCCAGAGAACGTGACACCACGGACACAGGAAGTGGTTAGATGTCATCGTCACTGTGGCAGCACAATGGCCTACCTGGGTCCAGAGAGCCCCCAGGTTTCCTACCCATTCCCAAGCTTGGCCCAGCCCGTCAACCTTGTGAGCCACCAATGCCCATCCCGTCCCATCCCGCCAAGAAACCCCCTTCTGCTTAAATGAGCCAGTCTGCCACGTGCCCCCGCCGCCGGGAACCGCGCCAACAGCAGGAGAAGCGGGAATGTCAATCGTACAGGTAAAATAATGCCCACCATGGCACACGGGGCCTTCTTGCCTTTCGTGATCAAGAACTGTAATCCCGCATATCAAAGATAGCCAGAGAATCCTTTTTAAAAGCCCCACAGTTACTACCCAGGCTGCTAAACTAAAACTTCCATGAGGAGGAGGGAGGGAAGCGACGCTGCAGTCTCACTGAAACATCTGGATTTGTCCACATCCAAAATTACCCACATTAAAAAAGAAACTGGACTTGCGAATGCCTTGCATCCCTCAGGTGAGGAGGCGCTGGTGTCGGCCTTACTCACAGTATACAGATCTTGGATCCGAGTGTTCAGCCCCTCCTGGATCTCCTCCCGCTCCTCGGCGGTGTGTGGGTAGGGGTACACGTGGCAGTGGTAGCTGGAAGACAGGGGAGGACGTGTCGTGCACCCGCCATATCCCGGCAGCCCTCTGGGAGAGAGAGGCGCACACACGGGCATCTGCCGCGGTCAGGCCTCGCACACGGACGCTCAACACACATCTGCTGAAAGCAACGAACCGAGCAAACTCGCTCTCGGATCCACATTCCACTCCTGCCCTCAACAACTCCCGGCAGCTCACTCCCAAGTCCAGCCTTCTGAAATCCAGCAATACCCTTGTGCTGGGAATCATTAAACAGGTTTAAAACCACACCCACACCCACACCCACATCCACACAAGCCACCGTTTACTCAGGGGCCACCCGCCGCCCAGACTGCCCTGGGAAATATCAAGCCACATCTCCCAAACTGCAGTCATTCCCATGTCACCTTAATATGTCTTTAAGTTCTGACTTTGGAAAATTAAATATCATTCTAGCCGGAACCTAAGCAACAATGTCTTTGAAATCATGGACTTACTTGTTGAGCTGGGTACAGTTTTCTAATCTACAGTAAAACAAACATCTATCAAAACAAAAGGTTTGGCCAGGTGCTGTGGCTCACACCCGTAATCCCAGCACTTTGGGAAGCCCAGGCAGGAGGATTGCTTGAGCCCAAGAGTTTGAGAGCAGCCTGGGCAACATAGGGAGACCCCATCTCTACAGAAAATTTAAAAATTAACCAGGCACAGTGGTATGAGCCTGTAGTCCCAGCTACTCAGGAGGCTGAGGCAGGAGGATCGCTTGAGCCTAGGAGTTTGAGGTTGCTGTGAGCTAGGCTGACACCACAGCAATCAAGCCTGGGCAATAGAACAAGACCTTGGCTCAAATAAATAAATAATAAAATAAAATAAAAGGTTTATCCAGGTGACACCTAAAATTACTTTCTATACCACCAATGATTGAGAACCAAACTCTGGTAAACCCTACCACCGCCCTGCAAGAAAGAAGACAATCTAATATATCATTGGTGTAAGAAAACAAAGAAGCATTCTTTTTGAGTTTTTTTACTTTGGGGCTTTGTTTGGCTTATCTGGCTTTTGCTCACAGTTCTGTCTGTTGACGGGAATAAGTCACAGATTCTTGTTGTAACACTGGCCAGCATTTACTGGTGGCTTCCGCTATACTGACCCCTTTTTCCTGCATCATCTCATTTAGTCCTAACAGCCCTAGGAGAGAGGAAGTGATCTCCCCTTTTACAGATGAGGAAACTGAGGCTTGGTCCCTTCTCCAAGCTGGCCCAGTGAGGGAGTGGCATCCAGCCAGGCCCATGAGCACCCACTCCTCAACACAAACCATGCCCTGCCCCATGGCACCCAAGAGAAATGACACTCATGTACACAGTGATGACGGATGAGCCCAGGGAGCACCACCATGTTAAAATGTGATTCCTGGCCGGGCGCAGTGGCTCACGCCTATAATCCTAGCACTCTCGGAGGCCAAGGAAGAAGGATCGCCCAAGGTCAGGAGTTCGAAACCAGCCTGACCAAGAGTGAGACCCCGTCTCTACTAAAAATAGAAAGAAAGTAATTGGCCAACTAAATACATATAGAAAAAATTAGCGGGGCATGGTGGTGCATGCCTGTAGTCCCAGCTACTCGGGAGGCTGAGGCAGGAGGATTGCTTGGGCCCAGGAGTTTGAGGTTGCTGTGAGCTAGGCTGATGCCACGGCACTCTAGCCCAGGCAACAAAATGAGACTCTCAAAAAAACAAAAAAATGTGATTCCTTTTTCAATTGATCTGAAGCCTTGATCCCCAAAGAAAAAAAATCACATCTGAGAATATCATTAACATAGTCTCTACTTTTAAATTATTTTAAGTAATGCACTGGCAAGAGAGATGACAAATTAAGTGTTTAAGAAGGTATCACTGCAAGGAAATCATAACAAAACTAGCAGCCTTTGCACTCACCCTGTTTCTCTTTGACTACAGAAGGATATTAAAGGAAAATCAGAGGTTATTAAATATAAAAAAAATAAACGAAATGAAATGTTTCTTTTTCTTACCAATCACATATCTTCTTAACCTTGTGGCCAATCTGTTCTCCCCAAAAGGATATTAAAAACACATACCATTTTATGACTTCTCCCTACAAAGAACAAATAAGGATAAGTATTACTTCTATGTGTATAACTTTTAGAACTCTGGCAGCTCAAACACTGTCAAATAGTTTGTTCATTCATTCAATAAATACAGTCAATCCTTATCTGCAGACTCCATAATTGCAAATTTGCCTACTTGCTAAAATAACCCCAAAATTAATACATGTGGCACTTTCACAGTCACGTGCAGACGGGCGAAAACAGGGACCCAATGCCCAAGTTTCCAGGTAAGGTCCAACAAGGTGAAATTCTGCCTTGTCAGCCCAGCTCTTAGACTGCTGACACATGTCCTGTTTTACACAGTCCATTTAGTGCTACGTTTTTCACATTTTTGTGCTTTTTTTTGGTGATTTCACTATTTAAAATGGCCCCCAAGTGTAATGCTGACGTGTTGTCTGGTGTTCCTGAGTGCAAGAAGGCAGGGATGTGCCCAGGAAAATGTGTGTGTTCGAGAAGCCACTGCACTCTAGCTCCAGCAACAAAGCAAGACCCTCTCTCAAAAAAAAGGAGTAGGAAACATTACAGCTGTGTGGTTAACAAACAGCTTAACTGATGAGTTCTCCCAGCGTGATGGTTACTTAGGCTGAGCCTGGTGAAAATCATTTCACAGCCAAATTCCCCGTGATGTGTCAAAACCATTATGGGATATATATCAATCTTGCAGCCAAGACTCCTGAGGCTAACCTAGAAGAAAAATACGAACTCTTTCCCGAAAATCAAGAAGCCCAAGCTCCTTTTCTACCTTTAAAAGATCATCCTCATTTAGAATAACATAGCTATTTTTACTATGAAGTCTAAAAACACACGGAGATTTAAAAAGGTGACTATGGCTCTGTGTTTCCCTGCCCCTCCGCTTTCCTTCCTGAACAGCTCAGCCCTAGAGTTGTGGGGCGTGTGTGGGGCGGGCACAGAGGGCCACAGCTGTAAATGTAGGTGTGTAAGTGCATCCTAGCGCTACCTCTGAGAGCAGGGAACAGCGACACCTCAGTAACAATGCGCACACTCAGAGACTACATCTTGGCTTTGAAATACCAAGATCTCCACTAAAAAGAACCAGCTTCTTGGAGAAATGGTGGATTCCAGAGCTGTGTAAGGGGAATTACAAGATGAATCTGGACGTCCTGTTGTAGAACAAAGCAAAGAGTGCTCAAAAAATGATGGGAACATGTTAAAATAGATACAAAAGCCAGTTTGAATGGGCTCCAACTGGCCAAATCTAAGAGAACATAAAAATAAGTAATATGGTAAGAGAATACAACCCACTGAATAAAACAGGAAATAAATGAATAAGCTGAAAATCTGAAGAAGGATGAGATAGTTACAGCTTCTAGTTACAGCTTTGAAGCACTTCTCTCAAAGTACTTATTAATTACAAAGAAAAAAGAGAGTAACTTCGCAGTGGAGAAACCTAAGGCTACTACCTTATTCAAGTGATCAAAGTGACCATTACCGGTAATGGGACAAATGACACCATGTGCCGCCTGAAGGATGCAATGAGAAGAATGCAGCCTCGCTTCGGTGACATTCTTGCCAAAGACACATGACCTGAATCTAGTTGTGAGAAAACATCTGATAAACCCAAACTGAGGGACGTTCTACAAAAAAACTGGTCTGTAATATTTTAAAATGTCAATTTTAAATGAAAGTCAGGGCAAGTCTGAGAAACTGTCCCAGAATGAAGAAGACCAAAGCGACGTGACAACTAAATCTAACGTGTGGTGGTAACTAGATCCTTCGCTGCGACAGTACTGGCACAACTGGGGAAACCTGAACGGGATCCGAGGCCCAAAATGTAGTAACGTGTCGACATTCCTCTCCTGATTTTGAGGGTCATATGTAGCACTGTGGGAGAATGTCCTTGATTTTAGGAACCACACACGAATGTGTTCAAAGATATGAGGCATCAGGTCAACAACTTAATGGTTCAGGAGAAAAACATTCTTTCCACTGTATCTCCAACTTTGCTGTTTGTCTGTCGTTGTTAAAAGGTGACTGTGACATTTACTCACCGTTTCAGGGTCTTCGAGGGACTCATCCAGTTCTGCATAGGTCACAATGGTGTACCCTTTGCAAACTCTCCACAGCATTTTTTCAAATGCTTCCACTTTTCCTTGGTGAATTAAGCCAGACACAAATCTATGAAATAATAAAGCCAACCTGAGTCAATTGAAAGCAATGAACATTAGCAAAATTGCATCAAAAGAATGATGAAGACTTCCATTTCAGGCAAAATGGTAAAAATGGAAAGCCCTCCAACTGCGAAACATCTCAAATGCTGGATAAAATAGTTTTGAAACATCCTTTTAAATGTATAGCTGAGCTCCTAAGAAAGAGAAATTCTTGGAATCCAAAAAGAAAACAGGACCTCCTGGCTGTCCTGATTCTCATACTAACCCAGTATCTTGAGGCCTAGAGTTTAACACCAGTACGAGAGACAGAAGACACGCACTGGGCCCAGAGAAGGTGCCGAGACAGAACTGAATCCCCCTCAAACTGGGATTTCTTCACGACTGAAGGGCAGTGAATGGGTGGACCAGAAGAAAATCCACCCGGCAAAGGAGGCTACAAGTAAACTTATTTATTTCGGTTTGGGTTCTAGGTGGAGAGAAAAGTCTTCCCTAAGAATTTATAACCACAGGTTAAAATTCACTCAGGTTTAGGGCTTAAATTCATATTACTTGCATAGTCAAAAAACAAACCAACCAACAACAAATCCCAGGCTGCAAATGCAAATGATTCCAGGCTGGCAGAGCACTGCCAGGTACCCGACAAATGCAAACACAAATTCTCTCTGGAGGAGCACGTCCTCAAACCAACACTACTGATTCCTTCAGATAAGGAACTGAAGAATGTAAATTCCTAATGATAAAAAAAGAAAAAAATCACAAATCACGTGAAGAAGTTGCCATTAGTTCAAGTAAACAGAAGAAACAGCAGAAAGAAACCCTTGACGTATTATTAATAAAAAAATTAACCAACTCAGTTTAACCCCTATGTTTCCACCAGACAGGACTTGATCTTCAGTGACCAACTATTTTAGGCTTATAGGAGTAACACTGAATGACATAATGTCGTTTCTTTCCAAATCATTACACCAAAAAAAGAAATGACCATTGTATTTAGCTTAAAAGTCAACACAGCTGAGTAATTCAGCTCGACAAGTACAGGAGTACAGTGTTTTCTCAAACAAATATTCACTTCCTTTCATTCAGTCACGAGCTTTAAAACGCTCCGCATTCATCCACTCTACAGGAAGGGCAGTATGAAGTGCGACACCCCGTCCTTGTCACTCACCCCAGCTTTGCCCCCAGCCTCTGCATGCAGCTGTAGTCCAACAAAGAATCGTTCTCTAAGGGAGGGAATTCTTCATAAGTGGGTTCAAACTAGAAAGAGAAACATATAAAACCAGTGTGTCTCATTAAAAGTAACACTTTATTTCTCATGTCACATTGCCAAACAAGTTTATATAGAAAGAACATCGTATCTAATTACTTGGATCTGGGTGCAAAGGCCCTAAGGTAACTTCCACATACAACTCAGCTCTGATAAATAAAAAGATAATCTCCCATCCATTATTTGTAAGCCACTTAAAGACATTTACATAAAAGAATAGTTATAATTTATCACCTTCATCTAAGATAGAATAACTTTATCAGAGGTCAACTGTATCGAGTGAAACTAATTTCAGGAGGGATGCACTTCTGTCTACACTCAGCTCAGTGAAGTACTACTAAACGGACTATTCTTTATTTTTTTAATTTTTTTTTTTTTTTTTTTTTTTTTGAGACAAAGTCTCACTCTGTAGCCCGGCTAGAGTGCTGTGGCATCAGCCTAGCTCACAGCAACCTCAAACTCCTGGGCTCAAGCAATCCTTCTGCCTCAGCCTCCTGAGTAGCTGGGACTACAGGCATGCGCCAACATGCCCGGCTAATTTTTTCTATATATTTTTAGTTGGCCAATTCATTTCTTTCTATTTTTAGTAGACATGGGGTCTCGCTCTTGCTCAGGCTGGTCTCCAACTCCTGAGCTCAAAGGATCCACCCAACTCGGCCTCCCAGAGTGCTAGGATTACAGGTGTGAGCCACCGCTCCCAGCCTATCCTTTATTCTTACATAGATTATTTTTACTTCCTTTATGCAGCAATTTGGAAAAACCAAATTTTAGAGCTCGACTTCCACTGGTCAATTTTTCTCATGATCATAAAAATATTTTTTTCAACCGTAAACTAAAGCACTTTACAAATATTTAGTATTGTTGTTGCTAAAACCAACCAATACAAGAAAAGGCTCTTAAAGTCTTTTTTAATGTCATATAATCCAACTGAAAAATAAAGCCACGATCTACATTTATCTCTTTAAAGAAGTAACACGTCTATATGAATTAATAACAAAACCCGCAAGCTTCAGCGAACGAGACTGTCATAAAAGGGACGTGCTGCCTCACAGGGTGAGCAATACCTCAACGTTGCGTTTCACGAAGGTTTTTGTCACTCTCAGCATGTGCGTGTACTCAATCAGTTCCAGCAAGTTCTTCCTCAGTTTCTCCTTGTTCTTAGTGACTTCCCTCAGTTCAACCTCGAGCTTCTGTAACTGCTCCTAAAACAAAACAGCCGTTAGTTAAGAGTAGGACTTAGCTTCAAGTGTGATTCTAACAACCTCTTTGTAGTACACCAAAGCCAGTTAGAGCTTTTAAAAAGCCAGAATTTATGTTAGTTGGGTAGGGGTATGAAAACATGCAAAGATGTCGAGGGTCCATCGTTTATCATTTCATATTAATCCGGGTAATTTCTGTGACATTCTCACCACATATGATATAAAACATTCAGAGACTATGATGACTCCAATGACCCGAAGACTGCCCCTTTTCTCTAATCGCAGGCCCTGTCATTTTTTTGGTTTCCTCTGCCTGCTTATCCACTATCATACATCAAAGCATCTTCCTCTTCAAGTCTACATTTCCTTTTATTTGCAACACAGAAAATGGTCAGATAATCTTTTCCAACATATTTTTCTAGTTTCTAGCTTGAGCTTATGCATTTGCTCTTATAGAATTTGAGCATAAAATTTCTTGAGAACAAATCTTCTTCAATAATTAGTTACATACTAAGCATTCTTAACAAAACTTAAGTATTAAAACAACAGAAGCAGAAATCTGTAAAACAAATCGAGTCGGTAAGAACTTGTATTCAAACAAATCACTTAACTTGCTACATTCATTACTTCTGCTTTGCCGTATAAAAACTATAAAGAGTAATCATTATGTTTATAATTATATCACAGCGACCAACCAAACAGGCCAAACCAGATGACTGCTTCCTACTCATCTGGCTGTATGATTCTCCCTGGAGTCTACTCACACAGCAAATGTAACCTGACTTCCCCGCAGATAAACAGAGCAGTCGGCAATGGGAATGGCCTCAGTTACACAGCAGCGATTGTTTTAGAACGAGTTATAAAGAGCTCTCGCCTACTTCCCAGGGTGATGAACTATAAAATGATCAGACTGAAGCCTCAATGGATAATTCACGGGGGCGGGGGGGGTGCTAATGAACACCACGAGCCAGTGTGCTCACAGAGGGACGGGTGTACCCCCAGCACACGAGCCCATGATCGCAGGGTGAAGAGTTCTGTTTGCCGCCCACCTGGAACAACCTAGAGACTTCACACTACCTTCTACAAATCAGAGGGGCAGGCAGGGTGAATTGAGGAGGACTGTGAAGGCATAGGACTGAAGCCTCAGCGACTTGCAGGAGAGGCATGTTAAGGCCTGGGTAATCCCAGAATGAACTTTTGGAAACATTAAAAGCCCGTGGACCAGATTTGATGGCTAATTCTCACTAGCTGCTGTTCACCACCACCTGGAGAGGAAGTGCTTGTCTTACATTGTAAGAGAAAACTAATTATCATTAAAATTATCACAGATAATCTACTCCTGAGGGTTAACCATACACTGTTCTTTAATTTTTATCCCATGGTTTCGAGAAGACAGAAAAGCATTAGACAATATAAATAAGCAGCCCCTGAGATCAATGGCTTCAAGCAGCTTCTTTGGAAGCAAGTTACCTGCATTTCTAGAACCTGTTTAAGAGGCGGTGCAGGAGGACTGGTCTCTCCCTCAGGAAGGGGAATATCAGCTCTGTTAATTTCCTGCACTAAATAAACTGTGAAAATAAAAGTTAAACAAATTAGATACAAAAACTTACTATGATACATATCAGTCAAAACATTTTATTTTATTTTATTTTATTTTTTTTTTT